>JALGBA010003888.1:2525000-3097500 GCA_023970755.1 Azemiops feae | reverse complement strand
TGATTCAGAGAGCTATCTGCAGCGAGCTCAGCTCGGGGTATTCCTTTGCCAGTGGTGGGGGGGGGAAGCAAGAGAGAGAGGGATTGAGAGAGACCAAAGAAACCTCAGCCTCCCTACTTCAGGATCTGAGTGTAAATACAGCTCCCTGTCCAGAAGAGATGGGGATGGTGGTGTTAGAGATACCACTTATCTTCTGGGCATGCAATTGATAGAAGAGAGTCAAGTGCAGGGGGGGGGGGGTGCTAAGAGGAAGCAAAGAACCACCTGGGGTGGGATAAGGAAAGCTCCAGCTCCTCTTGCTGACTGGGGAGGCTCCATTGATGCAACTGGTCCAGCAGGTCCAGCTGAGTTAAAAAATCTCAGTCCCCCTCCCCCGAAAAAAACCTATCTTGCTCCCTTGTGCCACAGCTAGTGGCCATCTCTATTCACTTCCCCCCAACTTGGAGTCTGTTATGGCTTTCTAGCTTAAGGGATTTTCCTTTGGAAACATATCTGCCAGTCCTAGGCTGTAATGCACTGTTTCAGCTGAGATGATTGTAGCTGAGAAATCCTGACTTTGGGGGTTGAATCACTCCAGGCATGTCAGGCGTGTAGGTAGTTTTCAATTCTTCCTGCCTGCAGTAGGTAGATAGTAGCCCGGAGTTTCTGGGACTGAGACCTCTATTGTGGTTCATAATGTTCCTTGCCTGAGCTGTTCTTTTATGAATGGTGAGCTGACTTCCCATAGAGTTCAGACAATTCAGGATGTATTAACATCATTCCCATTTTCCAGCTGGAATCTAAAACTTGCTGGAAAAAATGCTGCTTTGGGGACAGTGTATGCTTTGTTACAGCTAAGTAGAATTGCTTCAAGAAAAGGTTGGAGACAAATTCCTGGGTACTGGACAATGATTTTCACCGATGAATAGTTTGTTTGTGAAAGAAATCTCTGGGCACCAGGACTCTTCTTCCTTTTCACTAAGCAAACAGTGGCATGCACTGTTGCACTGTGGTTTCACATCAAACAGCTCCTTCTCCCCCTCTCTTTATGGTAATTGCTATTTATGTTTACTGGGTGCCTGTTAATTATTGATAGCTGGCAAATAAATTCCTGCAGATAATTTAGGTTCTTGTTTTAACATATATGTCATGGCTACTTTCAATCAGCCCCCACCAGAATCTTTGCTTAGAAAGAGGAGATAGGAGAACCAGAATGGCTTGGAAAGACAATTTAGCTTGACATGTCAAGTGACAGTTTGACAAGGTGGTGACTTTGTTGCCATGAAACTGGCAAATGGATGATGGTCATCCACAGCTTTGTTTCCCCCCCCCCTTTCAGGTTATGGAAAATAGCTAGTCTGAAATAAGCAGCACTTTCATTTAAAACTGGGTCAATAGCTAATCTCTGTAGTCCCCCCCCCCAAAAGTACAGTGTGTCCCCCCCTCCTCTTACTCTAAGCTTCAACTCTGAAAATGTTGCAAGATCAGATTCTGGCTTTAATGTTTGTACATCTGCTGCATAAATGCAAACACCTGTCTTACAAAATCCATTGAAGCAAGAACAATGAAAAACGGCTTTTGTTCATTTTACATTTCAGAAAAGTGCATTTATTTAAATAGGTTGAAATTTTCTAAATAAAAGTTTTCAAAGGAAGTGAAGAAAGGAGTGTTCAGCCTTCGGGAGAAGAAGAGGTGAACAACAGGTATTACAGATGTTTGGATTATAATAATGGAAACAGTGAATAGTTTTCTACTCTTTTCCCATTCTACATTGTATAATGTATAATAGTAATAACGAGAGGCAAAATATCAGTATATATTTAGGAATCCATCAATATATTTATCCTTTTCCCATTCTATACTGTACAGTATTGTATAATAGTAATAATGAGAGGCAAAAAAATCAGTTTATATTTAGGAATTCATCAGTATATTTATCCTTTTCCCCTTTAGCAATAGTTGATTTACTAGTTGCATATAAAATATTTTAGGTGCCCATTTAGCCCCCAGATTGTTTTTTCAGGGTAAATGTCCATCTTAATATACATCTGTTGAGTAAAGGATACCAAGAGCTGTGATTAATTTGTTGGGGAGGTTGATAGTAGGCAAAATATAAGAGAATTCCTTTTTGCACAAATTAACTTTAATCAGAGTAGCATGTGCAGCTATTGTATTTTTAGAATAAACATGTTGTAGATTGCATTTCTCTGAGTATAGGGAAAGAAATGGTTCACACGTTCCTGTCCTGCAGTTGGGGTGGGAAAATCCCTTTATTAAGCCCGTTGGGCTTTTGATTCACATGGGGGAAGATTTTTGTGAAGAAGGGAAAGGGGAAAAAACCTTATTGACACTCTGTAGTTCTGCATGCTGTGCTTTCTTGAGCCTATGCATTGATTGAATAATTTCATCAGACTCACATTACTTGATTGCTTAGAAGTTTCCTAATGATCTGCATGCAGTAAAAAGAAGCCAAAAGCCGTGAGCAGAATGGCAATGATATTCTGTTTTATGAGCCTATTGAAAAAGTTGCTTGGATTTATGCTGCTCCAGAGCGCCCAAGTCTTTGAAATTATCCATGCTGCTTTGCAATTGACTTTGTACATTGCTTGTCTGATGCTTTTCTCTTCCGAAATGCAATTGGACTTTACAGCCCTGTTTTAATTAATCTGGGATTAGCTAGCATTTTTAGCCAAGCGCACAATTTGTGTAGCGCTGATGTTTTAATATTTAGGGATGTGAGGTTGTCCATTGATTTTTGACCTCTTAAGTACCGTAATGAGAATTGTGAGGTTTTGTTTGGTCTTGGTGCTAGAAAATAATGAAGAAAAATCTCCCATGCATCTAGAAGATAAATCCTTATTACTAGAATATATTCCGTCATGCCATTTCCTGCCAGAAATACATTCTGCATATGCTCAGAGACTATTAAGTATATATATAAAAATTAAGTGTAGGATTGAGATTTCTCTTTCTTAAGCTGCGGCCATTCTTCCAGAGTATTTTGAAATGTCTATTTTCCCTCTCAGACTGCTTAAAGCAAAGTGTATGAGAATTAGATACAAATATGACAGGTTAAAGCTATGATGCTAACTTATTTTCTAGGAACTTAAGGTTCTATTCTCCAGCCAGACATGCAAATAGCGGTGGTTGTTGTTGTTGTTTTCTTTATAAAAAATAGAGGCCTGAGGGGAGGCTACTGAAAAACCAATGTGAAGAAAATGGCTGGTGATTTTCCTCCTTCTTTCTAATAGAATTCAGAGGATTTCAATGAGCCCTTGATAGAAATGTACAAAATGTACAACTGTACATTCCCTCAGGAATGTTCATAATCTTGCAGAAGCCTTTAGCTTCTTTCCAAAGTCCTCAGATATTTTACCTGAAAAAGAACATGCATATAAAGCAAAATTGGATGGCAGCTGTTTCTATTAAATGTGGGGTAGCTTAGGCAATTTCTCAGCTCTTTGCCTCCTGAATAATATACCAAAAAGGGTGCTTAAAAGCTCCTTGGGAAATCTGCTTTCACAATCTATGTTACATTAGTGCGTCGACTTACAACCGTTCATTTATTGACCGTTTGAAGTTACAACGGCATTGAAAAAAGTGACTTATGACCATTTTTCACAGTTATGACTGTTACAGGTTCCCCACGACCACGTTGATCAAAATTCAAGCACTTGGCAACTGACTCATTTTTATGACGGTTGCAATATCCCGGGGTCATATGATCACCTTCTGCAACTTTCTGACAAGCAAGGTCAAAGTAACAGCCGTGTTACCCAAGTTAACAGCTGCAACGATTCGCTTAACAAATATGGCCAGAAAGGTCTTAAAATAGGGCAAAACTCACTTAAGAAATACCTTGCTTAGCAACAGAATTTTTGGGCTCAGTTGAGGTCATAAGTCGAGGACTATCTGCATTTCGCTTTCCATTAATCTCCTGCGAGGTAAGTCTTTTTCCATTTAGAAAGGCAATTCAGAACAAAACGCTGAACTGTTAGCAAACAGAAACAGAACGAAGGGGCGAATTGTACGTGTTATTTTGCGTTCCTGTAAACGCGTTTGCACAAAGCATGCTCCTTTGCCTTCCCACATGCTGATGGTGCACCTTCCTGATACTAGGAGACAGTAATGACATATGCAAGTGCCCAGTGATTTTGGATTTTGTGCTCTTTGGATTTTGGTAGTTGTGGCTAATTCAAAAACTGCTTATTGAAAGATCTGCAATGGATTCATGCTCATTAGTAAAGGCAAGCCTTGTTGAGACTTCACAGAAATTCTCATTAAGTTAAGAGTGAAGAGGTCACAAAGTCAATGGACAACTGCATATCCCTAAGTATTAAAAACACCAGGCTACACAGATTGAACATGAATTGTACACGAAGAGGAGAACTAAAAAGGAGGGTAGTGCTTTTCCCTTTTATTTCCATTCTGCTTGCCCTCTTCCGCTCAGTGTGATGACGTGAAACACTCAGTTTCTTTAACGTAAAACCTAGGTCTTTCAATCTGTTTGGGATGTGAATCTTCACAGATTCTTCCAGCTGAGAAGCTAGGTATTGTAGCCATATCTGATAAGGAGCTGGAGAGTGGGTCCCAGTTTGATAATAGCTGGTTGTCTACAGGCACCAGTAGAAGGGAAGGGAGTTTGAAGAACTTCATCCACTTTTCCCATATTCTTAAGCCTTTCTAAATGCTTTTTATCTATAAGAACTCGAACCAGCCATTCAAGTACTTCGCCTCCAAAGTTTCCCTGATAGGAACTGATCTGCTATGGCCTGAATTCTTTTTCTAAAACCTGTTTTCTGGCTAGCATAATTTCCAGGCACCTCCTCTAAAAACAGTTCAAGTTTGTTCTTAATTTGAATTTATCTTCTCTCACTTTTGTTCTTCATTCCTTTAAAAATGCCCCCCCCCTTTTTTTTTTTAAGGCGGACTGAAGCTTCAGGAAGTTACAAACATTGACCCTGAAGCATAAAGGGACAGTTGCAAATAAAAGCCACTTACCTCTTTTTTTGTGTCTGGTGAGCAGCTGTGAGTTTTGCACTCACATTCTGCCTGCCCTCTTAGAAAAAAATTGTGGTTTGTAACATGCAAAGTTAAATGCACGTACATTTTTTCTGTAGGCTAAGGCTGTCCAGGTAATGTAGAATCCTTATCTACTCGAGGGTATTCTTTGTTCAGTGTATGCAACTTAGGTATAAATGGTTAACCTGAGTTGGGAGAAGTTATGAATTTCAACTTAACCTGGTTTGGGAGAATTTATGAATTTCCACGAGTATCTTAAGGAGATGTGGAGGTATTGCAGAGAGAAGTCAGCTGGTCCTGTGATGGTAAGGGCAGAATTGGATTGCTTCAGGCCGCATTTGAGGGGAAGGGATAAAGCAATGTTTGTTGAGAGGCTGCAAGACTTAGCATGTGCGGTTTACCTTTGGATTCTCTTTCCTGGCACAAAACATCTTGGAATAGAAGTAATGACTTGCCTCAAGACCTGTATGAAGGGCCTTGGGGCAACTATGATTTCAAAGCAATCAAAATTACTTTCAGTAGCAATCTTTTCTTTAAGGGACCCATCTTATGATGACAAGGCTGAGGCCTTCTTAGTAAAAACTGGTAAAGCGGGCACAGCAGTGCCTCCATTTCCTGCATCGCATGAGAAAAGCCTTCCTCTGTCCTGACCACTTTCTACAGGAGGACAATCGAGAGCATCCTGTCATACAGCATCACAGTCTGGTTTGGAAGCATCACTGCTTCAGATAGGAAGGCGGTGCAGAGAGTGATGAGAATGGCCGAAAAGATCATTGGCAGTTCCCTCCCTCCCATCCAGGACATAGCACAGAAGCGCTGCTTGAGCAGGGTCCGAAAGATTATCTGGGACACCACACATCCTCTTCACGACCTGTTTTCCTTGTTACCTTCTGGGAGGAGGCTTCATGGTATCCGTAGCAGAACATCCAGATTCAGCCATAGTTTCATTCCATACAGCATTAACCTTGTGAACTCTCAAGCTTCCTCCTTCCATTATATATTCAAGTTGGACAGTATTTAATATTTATTTGTTATGTATAGATAGGATGTGGGTCTATAAATATGTTGTATATAGTATGTTTTAGGTGTGCGTCATGTATGTGTTTCACTTTGAGAGCGGGCAACTAAATTTCATTTTTGATGTGTGCCGTTGTGCCCAGAGTAAAAAAATGACAACAAAGGTTATCTTGTCTTGTCCTGTCCTGTCCTGTCCTGTCTTGTCTTGTCTTGCCTTGCCTTGCCTTGCCTTGCCTTGCCTTGCCTTGCCTTACCTTACCTTACCTTACCTTACCTTATCTCATCTTATCATCTTAGGGAGCTAACCTGGAAGAGACGTTGGGGCGTCAATGCTGAAGGGAATAATGGTGTTCAGTATTGCTTTGTAACAGGAAACCTCTGGATGCATGAAATATAACATAAATTCTAGCAGTTCTTCGGTTTACATTTATGTTTATCATTTACTTTTCCTTCCCGCTTCTTAAACACTGCTTAAGGCAAGATACCTGTTCGCTGCTCCAATTCTGGTCTCATAAGTCATTTCATTGAAATTATTAAATAAATACCTGGAGAATTAGGCCAGGCTTACAATTATTCTAGAAACTGTTGTGTTGGAGTGGATGAGTTAGACAAATGAGTTTCAGGTCTTTGCATTCCCCAGAGAGCCATATAGTATTTAGCTCTAGCCACTTATGATCCAACGTTCATTTGGCACCTGCAATGGACTGATGCATTTCTCTTTATTTTTCATATATGCCAAAGGAAAGCTGGTAATTGCAACCTGTTAAAATAACTGTATTTTTTTTTTCCAATGGTGATTATAATTTGAGCAGTAACTGTTATAGCTAATGGTAACTTTACTCTTAATAGTAATTTGAATGGTTGTGCTTAATGTTAATAGTCATTTTAAGCTGTTCTCCCTTTATCACTATATTGCATCTAGAGCACTGAATTTTCATTGGGGTCCAATTGGACTTGCACTTTTTCCCCATTAGATTATAGAGAGAAATATAGAACAAAAATATAATTGGGGCAAATATATCCAAAATGTAACTCAAAGCTTTGCCGTCAAAATTAACTTTTCCATAGAAAAGAAAGGGACTGCACGTTAGGAGAGAAAGCTAGTCAATGAAATCACCTACAATGGAATTCAGCCTTTCCCAGATTGGAGGTTGGTTGATGGGATAAACTACAAATTCTTCATACTTCCCTGTTTTGTGAGGCTGCTGAAACTTCTGTTAAGTGGGCAAGCCAAATCAGTATCAGTTCTAAAGGACCTGATAGGTAATCTTCTCATTTAATTTAAAAGCAATTACTTTTCTAGAAGTGTTAGAAATGAGGGATTTAGACGTATGCACAATTTAAAGTGATCTTTTATTCCTTAGGTGACCTTCCAGTCCTACCTTAGAAGAAAAAATTGATATGTGAAGAGACAGCAGAAAATTTTACATTTTAATGATGGAGCCAGTCCAGCTTTTTCTTTATGTCCACCAATAGTGAATAACTAGGCTTTTTGGAGTGACCTTGCCAATGCTTCACAGCCTTGCAAAATGGGGTTCTGTAAATGTGACAAGTATTTGTTACTAAACCGAATCCAAGCATCTGTCAGTCAGTCAGTCAGTCTGCCTGTCTCTCTCTGTCTGTCTGACCATCCGTCCGTCCATCATCCATCCATCCATCCATCCATCCATCCACCCACCCACCCACCCACCCACCCATCCATCCATCCATCATCCATCCATCCATCCATCCTCTATCTATCTATCTATCTATCTATCTATCTATCTATCTATCTATCTATCTATCTATCTATCTATCTATCTATCTATCTATCTATCTATCTATCTATCTATCTATCTATCTATCTATTCACATGCACGGACACACACACACATATTGATACCATACACACATACACAATTAACTTCAAATCTGTGCATTCCAATTGGAGATAATGTCATTTTTCGAAAAGTGTCATCAAATAAATATCTTATAGTAAGACCACAAATAAGTGGAAATAAGACTTGAGGGCAAAACTCTGTGTTCTGAGAAACACATAATAATTGTGCACTCTTTTTCATTTTTTTAATTTAGCACGTAACATGGGAAGGTAAGAAATGGATCCGGACTATGACATTATCTCCTTTTCCATGACCCCAGTTTAGATAACCCATCGGTTCTTCTTCTCAAGGTTGTTATTTACCTCTAAAACAAAACTGCGCTGTTTTAAGGCTTTTCTTTCCAGCACAAAAAGCAGTTGTTGGGAGTGTTTATCCCAATTGGAAATGAAGTTCTAAAATGGGAGTATGTTTCCTCATTCTTGTTCCCTTCCTCTTTCATCCCAATTTTGATCAGTGTTTCCCCTGTTCCATGTTTTAGGAACATCTGGATAGTTGTTAATTATGAGTTTAAGGTATCACATAGTTTCCTCTATATTTGATAATATTAGGAAATGAAGATTGCGAGGCGTTTTCAGTAACAGACAAAGTTTATTGGAAAAAGGACAATTGACAAAACTTTCTTAGACAGATGCTAAGAGAGAATAACCATGCTGGCTAGGAATTGAAATTGCATAACTTGGAGAACTAGTTTGGTGAAAGCAGAGTTAGGTGGTTTATTTAAGTCTATTGGCAGTTTTCACCAATTAAAGAGTATGTGAGGACACCTAACTGTATGGTCCAAACCTTGTGAAAATAGGGAAGATAGTAACATTAATTTAGGAACTTTCAAGTGTAGACTATATGATTGGATGTCAAGGAGAACCAAGAATCATCTATATGAAATCCTTTAATTTAGATGCTTTGGCCCCATTCAATTCTTTGTAGCTTAAAAAAAATGGAAAAGGATGTGAAAACACGAAAAACAGCATGTAAAATTATTTATTTATTTTGTTACATTTTTACACTTCCAATTCCCTAAACCTCTGCGTGGTTCACATCTACATGGTTCATAAAAGCACAGATACAAACTAAGACAGTGATTAAAGACAAAGAACAAAAAATTGCAAAAATCAAGCAATAACCTAAACAAACCCATATTATACATAAAATGGGCTTCAATCACCATTAGAGCAGGTCTTCAAGGCTCTCTGAAAATCCAGCGTGTGGGGTCATCTAAACCTTGTGGAGAATTATGCATACATAGCTGGTTAGATGAAGTTGATCTTCTCATAATATTAGAATCAGGACTATCCAGTGAAATAAACTGGTAGGAAATTCAGGACTGAACTGTGGAAGATATCTTAAATATAGAAGGTAGCCAGACTAGGAGATTTTCTTCTGCAAAAGTTAATGGCCGCTATCAACTTGGACAGCATTCTAAGAAGACTAGAGAACTAATCTCATGGGACATAAGATTACCAGTGAGGACATGATGCCTACCTGTTAATCTACAGCACTATAACTGATTTACTGGGGAATATAAACAGGAGTGCTCTTGTCTTGAGTATGGGTTTGCTATTGACACGCATTCAACTATTATGGGAGATACTTATGGTCTGATCCAGCAGGTTTCCTTTTTTGAGATTTTATTTTCAGTTAAGCCATCCATCAGTTATTCCTTCACAATGCAATAATTAAGATACATTCAACTTCTGTCCTTGTCTTCTTGATAGAATCATAGGACATTGCTGCTGTGATGAGGCTTATCTCCTCAAATCCATCATCTAAAAGACATAGTCTGTAGCTATCAGCCTCAGTTGCTATTTTTGTCCTTCGGTGACATTTAAATAGAAATGCAATCACGGCTAATCACGTGGTTAGGTTCACTAGTTTCTAAGCCTCTATCTCACTGCCTCTCTCTCTGCTTCAGTTACTTTTTACAGAGCAGTGCCATAAATGTGCCAGCCTCTGAAAATACAGATATGGTATTCTCAGATTTGGTTCACCATGCATAGAGACTCCTGCATTTATCTGTGTTTGATGACTGAAAGATTAAATTCCCAACTTGCTTCATGAAAATCATTGCATATCAGAAGATAGGAAATGTTATATTTGCAGAGTTTTCATAGGTAGCTAGGGGGCTGCAGTTATCAAAGACAAAAATATGTATGTGTGAATTAGCTCTACAGTTGTTCTACTTTTTATCATTAGGAATGGACAGAGATTAATTCTGATCTTGTTGCCTGACAGCTTCTTGTGGTCGTAGGTCACTTGTTTCTCTGTGATATTGCTCTTTGAAACTCAGGAACAAAGTTTGTTAGTTGTCTTAATGATGTGTGTGTTTTAGGTGCAAAAGTTCAAAATATCCTCTATCAAAAGCTATGCAATGCCTTGGATTCTATTCGAAAAAGATATGAAACATTTAAGAACCGGAACATAGAACCAGTTTGCAAGTTTATAAAACAGCGACAGTATGTCTTTTCTAGAAGCAACCACATGATTTTGGTGGTTCCTATTATGAGCCGAGGTAGCACAGTGGTTAGAATGCAGTAAGGTAAAGGTTTTCCTGTTAGTCATATGCAACTTTAGGGCAGAGTGTTCATCTCTTGTTTCTTGGCCGATGAAGCCAGCATTGTCCAAACACAATTTCCACAGTCATCTGGCCAGTATAGCTATGTGGCAAAGGCCCACGGAACACTGTTACCTTCTCACTGAAATGATACCTGTTTATCTACTTGTATTTGCATGCTTTCAAACTGCTAGGTGGGCAGGAGCTGGGGCAAGTAATGGGAGCTCGACCTATTGTGCGGAGCTCAGGTCTCGAACCCATGCAGTATTGCAAGCTAACTCTGCCCACTGTCAGAAGTTCGATCCTGATGGGGCTCAAGGTTGACTCAGCACTCCATCCTTCTGAGGTCAATAAAATGAGAACCCAGATTGTTGAGGGTAATAGGCTGACTGTGTAAACCGCTTAGAGAGGGCTGTAAAGTACACTTGAAATGAATAATTCTAGGTACTATTGCTGTTGCTATTTGGGAAAGGGGGCAAGTGCAATTAAGAATTTTAGTAGGATTATATGTTTGTTTCACTACACCCTACAAAGCTATTTTTGGGAAGGGTGGGTGGTTGAATTGAAAGTACTGAATAATCTGAAAAAAATACAATTTTCAACAGCTTAAATATCATCATTTCTATAGAAAAATGGAATTTCAAAGCACCTGATATTAACTGTAAGTGGAATAAATGAAACCTAGTTCCAACATAGTACCTGAGTGAAATTATTCAATGAATTATTGTGCTATTGTAGCCTAACAATAAATGCATGCATGTACATTATATACACTACATTATCATATAGCAATAATATCTGATGCAAACGCCCTTTAAAGAAAATTAATACCAGCTTACATAAAATTATCTTGGATATATTTCATGACCTTCCCATATCTATTCAGATGACTTAGCTTATATTAGATTCTTAGTTAATATCAAGACATCTGTGCACATTAACCACGTCTGTCATTGTATTATGAGTCTTATGTAACAAACACATGTGCATATTCAGTATCTCCCTCCTTTTTCTTCACTATCCTCAGAGGATTCTCTGACATTACCTTCAGGAATTGCTCTAGTTAGCTAACCTGGGAAGCATTTTAGCAGCTGTGAATTGGAATCTGTGTAGATCCCTCTGGATTCACTCAAATGGACTGCTTCACCTTGTAAGGGCAACCCAGTGTGTTTCTCTTCAGGTACGTCCAAGTCATCTTCATTTGACGATCTTGGTTGGATAAGAACTTTTTTGTGCCAGTGTAGAATAGAATAGAATAAGAATAGAAACTGTTCTTATTGGCCTGAGATGAACCAGAGCAGGCAGTTCTTCTTTAGTACTGCTTTGAAGGGGAGTTTCATCAAGGTTTCTATCAAAGTGAAGTGTCCCTTCAAAAATTTGACAAATGTAATGAACAATGACACTCCTCTTCATTCAGTGAAAAGATAATTTTTTCCTAAGAAGGACAGCAGTGATAGTGTAATGAACTATTACAGTTGGTTATCCTATCCTATCCTATCCTATCCTATCCTATCCTATCCTATCCTATTCTATTCTATTCTATTCTATTCTATTCTATTCTATTCTATTCTATTCTATTCTATTCTATTCTATTCTATTCTATTCTATTCTATTCTATTCTATTCCATTCTAAATGGCCTTCCTTTAGATAAAGGAAGATGATGGCAGCCTTCTAGAAAGAAATAAAAATAGAAGAATTCTAGAGGGACTTCAGTCTTTGACTGTTGTCTTACTGCAGGGATGTCAAACTCGCACATGACATGTTGCAACGTATCACAACTTTTTTGCCGTTGCTGGCAATGGGGTGGGTGCGGTTTCACTATGATGCATCTGGCCCGCGGGTCAGCAGTTTGACACCCCTGTCTTACTGCTACACTTTAATTGCAAATTAACTCTAACAGGTGTGCAGTAACTGACACAGGATTGCTGCAATAGGGATTATTATGGTATCAGGACAGTATGGTGTTACTGTATACATTATATCCTAACCTGGAGGCTTAAATGTTTTTGCCATGGATGATTTATTGTTCATTTAGTATAAATATATACATCTCTGAATGAATAATGCAAAGTAGTGTGCAATTTAATATTGGGATGTGAGTGGTTAGTGAGCTTAACTATCTTAGTGTTTAATAAGAAGGACTCTTTTTGGCATAGTCAAGGAGGAGAAATAATGTAATCTCAAGACTGTATTTGTCTCTATGACCTGGAATGGGATAAAATATAAAGACCATCTTGAAGGATTGCCCACACACAATAATATTTCTTATTCCCCACAACTATCCTGCTTGTTAAAACAATTTAGTTTTCTTGAAATATCAATGAAGCGTGTAATAATGATCCGTTCTGATGTGGTCTACAAAAATATAGGATGGAATGGTTCAGTTTAGAATGTCAAGCATCCTTTCTGGAAGGACCGAAGCAATTGCCTGATCTGGAAGGCTTGATTTTATTGTTTTGAAGACTTTCCCAGTTCATCTTTGCATTGTGTAAACAGCCATTTCACTCTTCCAGCTGTGAAAAGTCTGTGAATGCATAGAGCCATGCAGATCACCTAGTGTGCTAGTATTACATGAAGACACAGCTGCATCAATACATCAGGGAGAATACTTCACCCGTGGCTTTTGTAAAGCACCCCATGAAATGGTTTATCCAGTCATAGTATTGCATCAGTTGGAGTCACAGAACATCTGGATTTAGAACCTTGATGACCAGGGCAAGTGGAAAATAATTTTTATTGATTTAAGGGAATAAGCAAGAGCGGTTTGCTATTTTAAAATCAACCTGAACTTAAATTCAATGTCCCAGGCAGTACTGGTAGACCAATACTGGTGTGCAAAATAAGGACCCATGGATCTTGACAATGTCCCATAGAGGGGCCTAGGTCAACTTGCCATGGCCATCTTGCCATAGCCAACTCACTGCAGCCAACTTGCCATGGGACAAGTCACCATGGCCAATTTGCCATGGGACAATTTCCCGCAGAACAAGAGTTACACTAATATCGAAGAAATGGTGGAATACAATCATTAAAAAAAGGATGCCAAAGGAGGGACAAAATGAAATTTGAATTACAAAAAGTAAAATATTTAATTATTTTAAATAATTAAATTGAATTATTGAATTGTCTCACGGTAAGTTGGCCACGGCAAATTGTCCCATTCCACCCATAGAGCATCAAAATTGCAATTCCTGTATTGTCCAGGTAACAGGCATTTGGTGAGCTCTTATTTTCTATGAGACAGTGTAGGTTCTCCTGCTTGAGCAGGGGGCTGGACTAGAAGACCTCCAAGGTCCCTTCCAGCTCTATTCTATTCCATTTTAATGTGAAAACTGCATATACAGTAGTATGAATTCCTCGGTGCTAGTACATTTTCCTAATATTCATGGCAAAAAAAAAAAAATCAACAGGCGTAGAACTCCATAATCCATTGTAATATAAAGCAGTTGGGCTTACGATATGGAAGAGTTCATTTTGCTTTCTTCATTAAATAACTCTTGTGATTTCAAACGGGAAAGAGATGTGTAGTTAGGTCACATTTAAATGACTCATAACCAGTTTTGATCATCCTTTTATTTAATTATGTGAGCTACTGAGTATGTTCCAAGATTGCACTGAATGAGGGTTTGGATTCAGATGCTGATGATTGCTTCACCTTAGTAGTGGCAATGCATGAAAATTAGATTATTGGTGATGATGAGCATACAAAAGTATGTGTGTAAGGAAGCAGAGCCAGCAGTGAGCCCAAGATTTCAGACAGATACAGGAACTAATAAAGGAGAATATGTGTAGCTCCAGGTTGACTTGAGGGGTCCTTGGTGTTCTTTGAGCTTGCTTGTTTTCTTGCAGATGTTTCATTACCCAAATTAGGTAACCAGTTTGGGTAATGAAACATCTGCAAGGAAACAAGCAAGCTCAGAGAACACCAAGAACCCCTCAGGTACAGGAATGTTATCTTGATGCGCAGTTATAGTGGGATATCCCTTTCACATATTCATTTATTATATTTATATTCACCATGATCAGTATGGACTCTTAGCTTAAATAACATGTGAAATAGTCTTCAAAACTATAGATGCATATTATGTTGCCAGGCTAAATTACAGCAACCTATATTGAATTGAACTAATATTTTATTTGTTTGTTTAATTGATTTGCTGCCTATCTCACCATGGAGCTACTCTAGGTGGCTTACAAAAAAAATGAAGAAATGAAAAGAACATAAATAAAACAAAAGTAAAATATTAGAATAATAAAATAATGAAAAAGAAAACAAGAATACATCAATGTGATAAGATGGATGGTGGAGAGCAGAGAGCAAAGGGGAGGTGAAATCTGCCACCAATCCAGCAGCCATCTCCAGCATGGAACTCCCCTATTTGGTCGCTAGACCAACTGGCATAGTCAGGTCTTCAGGCTCTTGTGGAAGGATAGTGGTGAGGGCACCTCTTACTCTAGAGGGTAGCATATTCCAAAGAGTGGATGCTGTAGCAGAGAAGGCCCTTCTTCTGGATCCCGATAGTCGGAGTTCTTTGACTGACAAGATCCGTAGGTGGCCTTCTCTGCTGGAACAAGTAGAATGGGCTTGTCCTAGCGAGATGGGACAGTTCATCAGGTCACCTGGATTTATGCCATTAAAAGATTTAAAGGTCATATCAACATTGTGAACTGCCCTTCGCTGGTAGCTACTGAAGTCTGCGGAGCAGAGGTGTAATGTGGGCCATTTTAGGTGCCCCAAAGACCAATCCTTTTGCCTCTGTCCTTTTGTGTTTGGGTATATGTGCATGCATCTTTGAATGAGTCTTTTTCCTGGTGACTAAATGAACAGCTCTATACAGTTTTTTGGCATCATTTTCAGATTGCCTTCTTTGTAAGGTTAAGTCCTAAAAAAAATCTCCCAGCTGGCTTCATACCTAAGGAAAGAGTAGAATTCGCTGTCTCTCAGTTTTAGCCTTTAACTTTAACCACTAGGCCAAACTGTCTGTATGTGTCCATTTATAGAGGTAAAATTATTTCAAAACTTGTATAAATTGCATGTACCATCTATCCCAGCGATGGCAAACCTTTTAGAGACCGAGTGCCCCAAAACGCCCTGCTGCGCCCCCTGCCCTGCCTGCAGAGCCACCCACCGTCTCCACGGCCCGCCGGAGCAGATTGCCCAGGCAGCCCAGTAGCGCCATGGCGGCCACACCCTCCGCCTGCACCCCGCAGCATCATCTGTGCACGACAGGGCGCAAGAGCGGAGTCTTGTCCCTGCTGCCTGGCTGCCATGTCTTTGGCTGTGCTGCTCTGTGCGGGCCGCCCATGGGGGAGACTCTCCGGGGGGTCTGCTGGTCAGGCGGGGGCCATGGGGGGAGGCAGGGCTTGGATGACGGTGCACATGCCCACAGAGAGGGCTCTGAGTGCCTCCTCCGGCATGTGTGCCATAGGTTCGCCACCACTCATCTATCCCAAGTCACATAGTACTTTCCATGCACAACAAGCATCACCATATATCATTATGTAATAATGTCATTTCTCTCTCTATACACACACACACACACACACACACACACACACACACACACACACACTGCCATATATCAAAATGTAAATTTGACTAGGCATGGTTAAAGCTTTTTCTTTTTCTGTCGAAGGTTATATTCCTGCATTGGGAGCTATTGGGTGGATGGGGCTCTAGCAAATGATGCATGAGACTTAGTCAAAACCAGATAAAAATATACACTTCCTTTCTGGCATTTCCTTTTTAAAATGTTTCTGTCTTTCCCATCTCTCAAATGACAGGCTGCAGGAAATAAAGGGTTTGTAAAAGAGGTCTGAACTAATCTTTTACACAGACATTGTGGAATTAGAATTAGAATGTGCCTTACTTTAGACTGCTTTATATTCCACATTAATTACCACCAACGGGGGGAAAAAAAGGAGAAAGACAAGAGGATAATGTCTAAGACCTCCCCAGGAACATTTGGTCAGACCCATATTTCAGAAAATATAGAGACCTTTCAAAGCACTTTACACCTGCTCATTTATTGTTACCTTAAGCGTCATGCCTGTATGAAAGTTGCTAGGAAGAGATGTGAATGCCTGTTGTGGCAAAAGGTTCAGGGAGATAATGCAATCATTTTAGCACTATTATAGAAAGCAATGTCTAAAGCAGCTGGAAACAAAAGGGAAAGAGGATCCTAGTTATTAAAAAGAGAAGGTGCTTTTTTTTAAAAAAAAAATGTTTTTGCATTTTGTCAAGCCTGCCAACTGTTCTTAAGGCTGAAATTAATTGGCTCTTTGTATTGAGTAGGATGGCCCTGTTTTAGAAAATAGTCGTCTCACAGTATCTTGTCAATGCCACAAAAGAAGGAAGCTGCCCTCTGCTTTGTAAACAGCACTGAAAACACTGGGATTGTTCACATTGGCAATTTTGTATTCCAAATGTGTTATCAAAATTGTCAGTGTGTAAACCTGCGAGCTGTTAAAATGGTTCTTGCAACCTCTCCACTTTTCCTAATTTGGTTTTCAGAAAGTATTTTCTTTCTCTTGTTCTTACCACCTCAGGCATCTTGAATGAAGAGAAAACATAATAGTGTTCAGAGGGACTCTCCTTATGGTTTTTAAGGTGGATCTACGTATTATTGTTGTAAACATGGAAGGAGCTAAAGACAAGCAAGTCCACCGTGATTCTTTATTCCTGCTGTTTGATAGTATGTGCTGCTGAAAACGTCTGCTAAAAAAGCACCCTTGGAGTGGGATTGCTGTTTGTACTTCATGAGACCTTGATTCAGCTATTCAGGAACATAGACAATTTTATCATCTGTGGATATTATTTGCCTGTGGATCTAAGCCTTCTCTCTCTCTCTCTCTCTCTCTCTCTCTCTCTCTCTCTCTCTCTCTCTCTCTCTCCCTCCCTCCCTCTCTCTCTCTCTCCCTGTCTCTCCCTCTCTCCCTCCCTCTCTCTCTCCCTCTCCTCAGCCACTCTGCTAAGCAACAGGTGCTGGCTCACCATTCTTCTGGATGGATTAATAATTCTAAGAATAAAGTGATGGGAATTCAGAGAGCATTTTGGCTTAAGAAACTGCTAATGTTTAGGAAGTAATGCTATTGGCCAAAGTAATACAGATTGCAATGCATTTAGTAAAAGGGAATGAGCCAAATGTGATGTAGTAGGGTAGACTGATGGACTAGGACCAAGGAGATCAGTTTCATAAATTCAATTGTGAAGTTCACAAAGGTGACTTTGGATTAGCCGTTCACTGGTTGTGTTCACACAACATACTGTTCCACAGTCAACAGTTCAACTCATGTTTAACAACAAAGTAGAACAAAGCCTGCATAATTTACAGTTTGAATTATGAACCATGACATAGGTTCATAAGCACTTCTTAGAGTAATCTACTAGCAGAGTTGTTAGGATGAAATGGTGTCTATAAGAGTCTTATATGCTAGTCTGAGCGCTTGCAAGAGGAAGGAGAAATGCAGCAAATAAGTAGTGTCTTAAAAAGGTAAGATATTACCTTTGAATTCTTTTATGAGAAAATGGCTGTTCTTAGTTTTGAATGCCCTCTGGCTTTAAATCGAGGAAAGAGAATAGTTCGGTTCAAATGTAAGCTCCTCTTTATCACTTTTAAGCTATACACACTTTCAGCCTTTCTTGTCTTGCCTCTATTCATAAAAAAAGTGTCACTCTCATTTCTGGAAGAGCAAATGTTTTACTATTTCCCTGATTGTGGTTGCTTTTCACAACTGTCATCTCTTTTGGCCTTTTGTTTTCCACCATTTCTGCTGCACATGATTAACACAAGCTTGACAAGTGTGCTCTCTTTGAACTCCCCAAACAACGGAACTTGTATGTCTACGGTATGACTGAATCAAAGTGAGTAGTTTCTTCCCTGTGAAATGTGCACATCCATTGATGTGATTCATCATTGATCTACAGTGGAAAGATGCCCTTTCCCATGAAGATTTGACATTAAAGTGATGAAATTCGAAAGCACAGAAAGTTAATCACTTCACCCTGAATTAATGTTGACTACTCTAATTGGCGATGATGCTGTTACATGCTCTTGTTTGCTTTCACAGTTGTCAAATGGTCAATTTGGGTTGTGTTTTGCTATTAGAAAAAACAAATGTTCCTTTTTTAAAAATAAATAAATAAATGTGTACATGTCAATACAATCCATGTATCCCCAGGTTGGTAGGATGTGAGACACAGTATGTTCGCTTGCAAAATTGTCTCTCATTAAAGATCTTAAGTTCAGTATAATAGCATGAGTATGCTTCGGGTAAAACTGGGTTTTAGTTCCACTTACGGCATATAGCCAAAATGAGCCCAAATTTACTGGTATTCTCTTTGTCATAAGCAGGAAGTACTGCGTATAGTTTAGTTATGACTAAGGCTAGTCATTGTAAAAGCTTTTATGCAGTATATTACAAGCATTATCAGAAACTCTTAATTGACCAACTCAGGAATGCAGAAAGATGGGAAAAGTTTCAAGAACAAGCTTCAAGGATAAAATATGAAGTGGTGGATGGATGTGGTAGAGACAAGGATGGTTTTTAAGGATGGAAAGATATTGAAATGTAGAATGTAAACTAGATTTAGCTATATTGATTTTTTATATATAATTGTTCTTTTTCTGCACATTGTATAATTGGTGGAAAGGAATAATAGCATGATATATCTGTTTGTTTGTTTTTTGCTTGTTGTGCCTCACTTGGACAGAGAGTACAGTGGGTGTATACCAATGACATATCTAAGAAATATTTTGGGTTTTTGGATTGGGAGAGGGGAAGACAATGTTTTTTAACCATAACTAACATATTTTTGGTGCCTTTGAGTAAGTCTTGACTCCTGGTGATTGCCTGGGCAGGTTTCTTTGGCAAGATTTGTCATTGCCTCCTCCTTAGAATGAGAGAGATTGACTGACCCAAGGTCATCCAGCTGGCTTTATGCCTAAGGTGGGACTAGAATTCAGTCTCCCAGTTCCTAGCCTGATGCTTTAACCACTACACCAAAATGGTTCTCCAACTAGGCTATGTGACTGATATGGATTTTTTAAAAAAATATTCAATTCACTATAATGGTTAACTATAAAAATGTTAATTTCTTGGCAGAAGTGCATATTGGCACACGTTTACTAGTAGTTGATTTTTCCCCTCTGTGCCTAATACTGTGCTTCCCAAATGGAGCTATTTATATGATGTTAATCAACTGAGCTAGCATGACAGATTTATAATTGATCAAGAGTCAATAAGCAGGCGTTGAAGGCAGAAGAGTGGCAGTTGTGAAGGATATTGAAGGTTAACTTGTCCTTTCTACCTGATAATTTTATACTTAATTCACTGAAACATGTGAAATTGCACATTGGAAAGCTATGATGAATGCTATTCTATTTATTTTAAAATGAAGCACATTTTTTCTTAGATGCTGAGTTCTTCCTTAGGCAAACCAGATGTTCAAATTTATTTCTTAATGCCTTCAGTGATTCTTTTAAAAAAAAATATTTTTTTTTTAAAAAATACTGCTTGATAGCCTTATCTCATCTTACTCATTTGTGCATTTACAGTTATTGTCATATTTTGAAAGAGTTTCTCAGAATCCCAGAAACTTAGTCTACATGCCAACAAACAAAACCACAAAATTAGTAGTAAGGTAGAGGTTACATCATGTAAACCTTCTCTATATTATTTTCCTAGATATATCAAATATGGTGGCATAAGGAGATTTTTTTTGTTTGCGCAGTGTATAGCTGAATTATAGAATTTGCTTCCATAGGATAGAGTAGTGGTCATTAACTTAGAGGGTTTGAAGAGGAGATAGGCACATTCATAGAGATCAAGTTTATAATGGTGTCCATATATTATATATTCAGTATTGGAATTAATATGCCTCTCCATTATAGTTTAATAATTAGTATTGTGGGACCTATTTTCTAGGCAATACGGCGATTTTTCTCAGTTCTCCATACTACTGTGTTGGAACTTTGCAATGAATTAAATAAGCTTTGATCAGTTGTTGATGGATTCTTTTGTTCAGGTCAAAATAATAGTTCATTGCAGAGATTATAGATTAATTAAATTTGGCCATAATCATTTATATTGTTCCTATTAGATCCAGAAGTGGCATACCATTTGATGCTAATATTGGATAGCTTTAGTATAAGCTGTGCCAAGTTATTGGAGAGGAATGTAGGGGAAGAGCAGGCAGAGCTGGGTGGTGGAGTTAAACACATCATCAGTTTGGAATCCCGCACTTCCCACAAGTGAATTCCATTGACCCTTATCTGGCGCCCATTTAATGTTGAACTTTAACTGACCAGATTCTTGTCTATAGGCTTGAATAAACCTTCTATGCTGTAGCCTTACAAATGATCCTGATACTTTGTACCTGACAGAAGAGCATGAACTAGTTGCACATTTGCTCTATTTCACATGTTTATTCATGTAGCCTTATAATGTTTGAATGATATGGCATTGAATGCTAAAAGAGTGGAGTCTTAAGAAATAAGAATTCCTGTGCTATATCAGATTGAGAGTTGTACAGTTCAGCTTCTATTTTTTTTTTTTAATATTTTTTTTTTAAGACAACAAAACATAACACACATAGACATACAATGTATACTCCTTTTTTTTTTAAACAGCAATTTCGTAACTGTAATCTTCTATTATTTACATTTCCCCCCTTTATTCTTCTTTTTTAAAAAATATTTGTCCTTGTTGTCCCATTGTTTCTTATTTCCATTTTCTTCGTTCATACTATATTTCATACTAAGAATAATACATATTATTACTATACAATATTATACATTATTATACACACATTTTCCCTTTCTTGACCTTTCTGCATTTATTTTCATTTATTATTTCTAGTCTCCAACCAATCATACCACTTATTCCATATTACATAGTATTCTGTGTCTTCCTTTTCTTTTATCTCTTTTGTTAATTTGTCCATCTCCGCACAGTCTAAGATTTTCCTTATCACTTCTTCCTCTGATGGTATATTCTCATTTTTTTAGAATTGTGCGTAGACTATTCTTGCTGCCGTTGTTATATGTAAGATTAAGTACCGTATTTCTTTACTGTATTTTCTATTTAAGATACCCAGCAGGAAGATCTCTGGTTTCCAATCTACAGGTTGATCTATTATTTCTTCCATCCATCTTCTTATTTTAGTCCAGTATTTTTTTGCAACGGGGCATGTCCACCATAGATGATAATATGTTCCATGTACCTTTTTGCATTTCCAGCATGTCGGTGAGTTGTTCTGGAACATCTTAGCAAGCTTTGCTGGTGGAAGATGCCATCTGTAAAACATCTTCAACTGGTTTTCCTTGAATGCCGCAGACATAGTCAGTTTTATGTTTGTTTCCCATATTTTTTCCCATTTCTCCAATTCTATGTTGTATCCGAAATTTTTTGCCCATCTAATCATTGTGTCTTTGACAACCTCATCTTCCATTTTATATCTCAGTAAATATTTATATATATTACTAATTAATTTTATTTCTGTTCCATGTATAATTTTATCCAATTCTTGCGATTCTTTTTGTATTTCATATAATTTTTTGTCCTCTGTATATTTAGATTGGATTTGTGTGAATGTCCACCAATCAATCTCTCTGCCTACATCTTGTTCCAATTCTTGTTTTGTTTTCAGATTTCCCTGTTCATTTACCAATTCTTTGTATCTAATTATCTTATTTATGTCCAGTAGGTTTGGGTGTTTCAGAGCTTCTGTTGGGGATAACCACATTGGAATTCTTATATAATGTTTTTGTTTTATCTTTTCCCAAGTCTGTAGCAATGCATCCCTAACTATATGTCTTCGAAAGTATCTATGTACTTTATATTTTTCGTCCCATAGAAATGCATGCCACCCCGCTTGCAAGTCGTGTCCTTCAAGTGTTAAAATTCTGGTATTTTCCAATTTCATCCATTCTTTTAGCCAAGTTAGGCTTGATGCTTGGTAATATATTTCCCACTCTGGTAATGCCAATCCCCCTTTATCTTTCGTATCTTGCAAGAGTTTTAATTTAATCCTAGGTTTTTTCCTTTGCCATATAAATTTAGTAACCAATTTATTTAATTCTTGAAAGAATGTTTTCCCTAGTTTTATTGGAATAACTTGGAACAGGAATAATATTTTTGGCAATATATTCATTTTGATCGTTGCAATCCTCCCTAAAAATGAAATTTGTAGGTTTTCCCAATTTTCTAAATCTTTTTTTATCTGGTGTAGTATTTTATCATAATTATCCTCCTTAATCGAGGAGCACTTCGCTGTAAGCCAAATCCCTAAATATTTTATTTTTTTAGTTACGCTTATTTTTGTTTTATCTTCCAATTCGCTTTCCTGTGCCTTTGTAAGATTTTTGGTTATTAATTTGGATTTATTCTTATTAATCTTAAGTCCGGCTACCTCACCAAATTCTTCTATTTTTTGAATTAATTTAGGGCCGGTTTCTAATGGGTCTTCCAAAATAAATACCAAATCATCAGCGAAGGCTTGGACCTTATATTCTTCCTTCTTAATTTTTAAACCCTTTATTTCTTGGTCCTCTCTGATTTTTGTCAGAAGTATTTCTAATGATAAAATAAATAGAAGAGGAGAGAGTGGGCACCCTTGTCTTACTCCTTTAGTTATCTCAATTTTTTCTGTCATTTCGTCATTCATAATTACCCTAGCTGTTTGTTTAGTATATATTTTCTCAACCATCTTTCCAAATTTTGTCCCAAATTCCATGTAGTTCAGTTGTGTTATAATAAATTTCCAATTCAAATTATCAAATGCCTTCTGGGCATCAAGGAAAACCAGTGTAGCTTGTCTTTCAGAGTGTACTTCATAGAATTCTAAGGTGTTCATTATTATCCTCATATTGTTTTTTATCTGTCGTCCTGGTAGAAATCCATTTTGATCTGGGTGGATGTAGTTATTCAAGATTTTTTTAATCCTTTCTGCTATTATTGTTGCAAATGTCTTATAGTCTGTATTCAGTAAAGAAATCGGCCTATAGTTTTGAATTTGTTGCAAGTCTGAGTCTTCCTTAGGGATGAGAGTAATAATTGCTTCAGTCCAAGATGCCGGTATCTTCGCCTCCTCCAGCACCTCATTACAAATCTCCAACATTATCCATTGTAGTGACTCTTGTGTATTTTTATAAAACTCAACCGGAATTCCATCTGGGCCTGGTGATTTATTATTTTTTTGTTTTTTCAATGCTGTTTCTAGTTCTATTGCGGTTATTGGTCTATTCAACATTTCCTTTTGTTCTTCTGTGATTTTGCTCATTTTTGCTGCCTCTATATATTGTTTAACTTTATCATCTGCTATATCTTCCTGATAGTATAGCTTTGAGAAGAAATTTTGTATTATGTTCTTTTTCTCTTCCCGTCTATATTGTACTGTTCCACTTTCATCTTGTAGTTGATGTATTGTTCTTTTACCTTTTTCTTTTTTTAATTTATAGGCCAACCATCGACCGGTTTTATTCGCGTTTTCAAAGTAATTTTGTTTCGCCATCCTAATTTTCTGTGCCATTTCTTTTTGTGTTGTCAGATTAATCTTGTGTTTTATAATATTCCATTTTTTTTTATCTTTTTGTTTTGTGGATCCTTCTGTAGGTCACTTTCTGTTTCTTTAAGTTCTTCTTGCAGTTTTTCTTGTTGAAGTCTCCTATCTTTATTTTTCTTAGAGTTGTATGCAATTGTCAATCCCCGAATGTAGGCTTTGTACTTCCGGCTGTGACGTCATCGTGGAGCGGGTGAAGGAACAGATCTCTGTTCCTAAATCCCGGGAAATTCTTCGCTAAGAGCCCGGTAAGGGCTTTACCGATCCCGGAGAGACCGGTAAATTAAAGAGGAAGCTTCAGAGAAGCCGGGTGGAAAGCAAACACCCGAGCAGACAGGAGCAGCACTCTTAAAATTGGCGGAGAAGAAGCCGGTCTTTAAGGCCGGCTGGGAGCGATGGCGACAGCCTGAGAGGGAAGTGAAAAGTAGAACTGACAGCTTCGTACGGGAGAGGAGGAAACCCCTGAAGGAGGTGAGGAATATTTGATAGAAGGCGCGGAAAAAGCAAAGCGATAAGGAGAGAGACACAGCGGCAACTGAAATTGAATAGAGCGGAGAAGGGAGCCTTAGAGCAGAACGAGAGCAGCGAGAAGAAGCAGAGAGCCCACAGTAAAGTTTATAAAACGTGAAAGGCTGGAATTTAAAAGCTGCAAGAAGCAGAGATTGAAACTAGAGAAAGGACTGGAGACGGCCAGAGGCAACAAAGGGTGATTAAGAGACTTTGAAAAAATCAACATAAGGATTAAAAGTTGAAGTGAGACAACGGAGAAACTCAATACCAATTACTGGATCTTATTTTTGAAGAACAAATACCATTGAAATTTGAATCTTAACTGACATATATCTGGACAAAGTGACTAGTGGACGTTTTGGATTTATTGGATATACAGAAGTAGAAATAAGGTGACATTTGGTGGATCTGTGGACACATTAAACTGAGACAGAGAGAAAAAAGGCTGATGCAATATTGCAGCACCTGTTAACAAGCAGGGATCATAGAGAGAAAGGTGATTATTTAAACAAGAGTGATAGCGAATGAAATTAAGAGTGGTGATAATATTTTGAGAATAGTATATGTATATGCATTGTGTGTAGTATTACAGAAATATATATAAGAGGTGTTAAGAGTATTATAAATTATATTATATAATAGTGGGATAAGAAAAGGTATAACTCTATTTGTAATCTTATTTTTAAGGTTAACCCAAAGAATAACGTTATATAAAATTGATATATGCAAGTGTGGAAAAATATTATCCAAGTAATAAAAATGACAAGTACCACAGCAACAACTAAAATAAGTAAAAAAACAGCTATAAATCCCACACCTATAATGGCCTCTCCTATAGGTCAAAGAACGATAGGAACCATGTTGGGGAAAGAAAAAGAAAAAGTAGAATTGGCGATGAACCCACAGAGTATACAGATAATGCTACAAATGATGCAGGAAACAATGACAAAGACCCAAGAGGCAATAGCAAATAACCATGAAGAAACAAAAATTCACCACAAAGAAATCAAAAATGAAATTAAAAACATGAATGACAAGATAGAGAGTATACAACAAACAATGATGAAGAACGAACAAAGAATTCAAAAAGTTGAAACAAAAATAGATCAAGTTGATGGCAAAATAGAAAAGATGGATCAGATATCCAAACAAGTAAACAGAGAGCTGACCCAATCTATTACCTTCTTGGAAATGGAAAAAGCTTCGTTCTTCCTAAGATTTCAAAATATCGTAGAGGAAAAAGAAGAAGATTTGGGAGAGAAGATGGCGGAGATATTGGCCGAGATATTAGGAAAGGACAAACAGGAAACAAGAAGAGACATAGATGAAATATATCGAGTATATACAAATTATGCACGAAGGCACAGACTGGCGAGAGAGGTACATATAAGGTTTACTAGAAGATCAATAAGGGATGAAATATATAAAAAAACAAGAGACGAACAGATAGTATATAAGGGTAAAGAAATAATTGTATTAAAGCAAATACCACGTAGAATACGAAATCAGAGACGAGAATACCAATTTCTAACAACCCAATTAACTAAATACAAAGTTATGTTTCGATGGTTAGTACCTGAAGGCATATTTGTAACATGGCAAGAAAAAAAATATAAGATAGACACACTCGAGAAAGCGCAGGATTTTTATGAATGTCACTTTGCGCAGGGAGAAGAACAAGAAAGTAGGGAAGAGCCAGAGAGTAAAAGTCAGGAGGAAGACCTAATAGAAGAATTTGAACGAGAAAGAGAAACGCAAAAGAAACAAGAAAGAGAAAGGTTAGAAAGAGAAGGAGCAAAAGGAAGGGTAATAGAGACAAGAAGCACAAAAAACCAGATCAAGTAAAAAACGGGAGAGGCAATTAAGCTCTTTTCTGTAAACATTAATGGTTTAAACATACCAAGAAAAAGAGTACAAACGTTTAATAAATTAAGGAAATTGGATGCAGACGTGATATGTCTCCAGGAAGTTCATATAAAAAAGGATTATAGAAAACTACTAGAGAATGTAAAATTAGGAACACTATACACAACACTAGCACAAAACAAGAAAGGAGGAATTGCTATATATGTTAAAGAAAAAATAAAATCAAAATTAATATATTCGGATGAAGAGGGGAGAATTTTAATGTTGGAAATAGAATTAGGGCAAAAACAAACTTTATTAACGGCAGTATATGCACCAAATAATAACCAACATGAATTTTTTAAAAAGGTACATAAGAAACTAGTGGATCTGGACTATGAAAATATTTGTATGATTGGGGATCTAAATGCAATAGTCGATGTTAAGAAAGACTATAAAAGTAGTAAAAAGAGCAAAAAGAAGAAAAATATATTACCAAAATCATTCTTTAACATGGTAACAGAACTTAACCTTCGGGATATATGGAGAGAGACACACAGATCAGACAAACAATACACATTTTATTCGTATCCGCATCAATCCTGGTCCAGGATCGATATGGCCTGGGTAACAACAGAAATACAGAACGGGATAGAGGAAATTGAAATAGGACTTAATGACTGGGCAGATCACAACCCAATAACAATAAAATGGAAAGGCCAGAAACAGAGAAAAAGATGGTCAATGAATCAAAGACTATGTAAAGACAAACAATATATACAGATGCTAGAAAAGGAACTGACATTATTTTTTCAGGTAAATAAAAAGGAAGAGACATCAACACAAAATTTGTGGGATACTACAAAAGTCAGCTTCTATTTTTCTTATCGTCAAGCAAATGCCTTTGAAAATGTAGGCAAGGACTGAAAGTAATAGGCTTATTCTTTGATTTTTTTGAATCTCTTGTTCAAACTTGAAAATACAAACACATGACTATGTGGCTTCTTTCAATTGCCTCTCTTTCCTCCTATGCATTTAGCATCTCATCTCTTGGAAGGCTGGATTCCCCCACTGTGTTTCATATATGAAACCTAAAAAAGACAATCCTGCTCAGGTTTCTTGGAAATATAACCATGATTTATCATCATTTCATGCATTGCTCTTCATTAACACATGGTGAATTGTTTTCTTTCAGTAAAAGACTTTGAGTTGCTGTTCTTTGCAGCATACAGACAAGTTCTGGATGAGAAACAACTAGAATTGGACAATGATTTGACTGGAAACCACAGAACCTCAAGATCATTTAAATGTAGGCGGAACCGTAGGTTGTTATTAAAAATGATTAGTAAAAGAGGGTGCATTGGGATGGACCTAATCAATTTGTGCAGTATGTTTCCTGCAGTGCATCTTTGAAACAATTTATCTGTATAAGGCTGATATTTTAGCCAGTAGCAGAACTGAATGATGTTTTTTTTTTTCCCCAGAAGTGTAGATGAAAAGGACTTCAGTGAACTGGAATTATAGATAGTGAAAAAGAGAAAGTAAATTTGAAGGAATCAGTGTAACTGCCAAGCTAGATAGATGACATCACTTTCTGCCCTTTCTTTGTGTGTTCTCCAGTTTTCCTTTTCTGTGCCACTTCTTGATCCTATCTTCAGGGATATAATATGGACAAATCTTCATTTTGTCCTACTTTGACATCAATCTGTTTTTGACAATATTATATGCTTTCACAGAAACATTTTCTTCAGTATATCCATTATTGTACCACTTTCCCCAGCATGTTCTTTTGTCATCAATGTTTCCTCAATACAGGTTGCAACCAATCTTTTAAAGTTCCAACAGCTCTAAAAAAAAAAAAGATTTATGACCAGTCCTTGCACTTGTGACCATTGCAGCATCCCTATGGCTATGTGATCAAAATTTGGATGCTTGGCAACTGGCATATATTTATGACAATTGCAGCATTCCAGGGTCATGTGATCACCATTTGCAGCCTTCTCAGCCAGCTTCTGACAAGCAAATTTAATGGGGAAGCTACATGAATCACTTAACAATGGGAATTCTGATCCCAATTGCAGTTGTCAGTCAAGGACTATCTGCATTGCCCTTTCCTTTCTCCCTGTGCCATTCCTTTAATGAAAGATTGTCTTTCCTTCTGATCGATCTCATCACAGCCAAGACTAGCAATTTGGGGAGCTTGTCTAGTGAAGGAAGTTCTTTGCTGTCTAAAATCCAGGATGAGTCTCTGCTGGAGATTAACAAAAAGCACAAGGACTATAGAGAAGTTTTTTACAATCCCTGATGGCGTCTGAGTTAAAGCAGCCAGGCTGGACTTGATTTCTGACAGATCATATATTCCCAGGGATGGTATTGAATCAGATATTGATTTTTTCTTCTTCTTCTCTTCTTCATTGTCTGCTAAAATAGCCAGATGTCCTGGTTTTGTTGAGACACTCTCCCACGAAAATGTCTTTATTTAAAGATGCCTGTCCCAGCTGATTGGCAGCAGCAGCAGCATGAGCAACAGAAGGCTCCTGTTAGATACAACATGGGAAACAATTTTGAAGTTCACTGAATCATTGTGCCTAGGTGAATGACTAAGCAGACCTGCCATATTTTTAGGCTTGTTATATTTTGGTGGCCAACATACAGATTTTGATACAGATGGATTCTTGACTTCCATCTGGTTGTAATCTGGAATCTCATAGCATAGATCTGGTAGCTTTCATTCTGGGTAAGTGGAATTTGGGAATACAAGAGAAGATCGGTTATGTTTTCGGTTTCCAACAGAGTTAGCTTCCAATTTGTTAGACACCTATGAATTTAGCCTATAAATCATTTTGCAGAAATGTAACAGCACAGTAGGGAGCAGAAAGTGCTTGGAATGACTAAGAACTGCTTCATTATAAAGGAGCTTTTTCAAACATTTGCTGAATGTCTTTTCTCCCCTAATTTTCCCCTGGAATCTTAGAAAATTGAATTACAGGTTAGGATTATAAATTTCTAGAAATTAATATCTCCCAGATTGTAGTTTTAGAAATTTACTTGCTGTATTCTTTCTCCCACCAATTGGTTCACTAGTCGGCTGATTTTATTATACAGAACAGAGCACAGTGCCTCTTGCAACTCTTATTTGTAGTTTTTCTTTCAAAATACTGAGTGAACTAGGAACACACAGCTTTCATGGAGCCTCTTTGACTACGGTGGATGGGAAAGAGAAAGAAGGCAATCACTTGAAAGGATTGTCTATGGTGATTCTCAGTCATCCAGGTCACGGTTGTCCCAAAGATGCTTTTTCAAGAGGCAACTGGACTTTCATTGTTTTTCCTTGAAGATGTTTCGCTTTTCATCCAAGAAGCTTCTTCAGTTCTGGCTGAATGGTGGAGAATGGAAGGGTTTGAAAGAAGGGTCAAAGAGGCAATCTACATTAAAACTGAACAGCCCTCTCTCAAGAGAGGGGGAAGGATACGACACCACCTATCTCCTATTTAATAACACAGTCCTTTCAGCAGTTCCAAGAAGGTTCCACACTCATTTGCACTATTCAGGTGACCCTGAGGGCACAGATAAACCTCCAAGTGGCCTCAATTACTCTCAGAAAGAGTGCTAATGACCAGATGACTGCAAGGAATATATTTCCTTCCATTCCCCCCCCCCCACACACACACCATTCAGCTTCTTGGATGAGAAGTGCAACATCTTCCAGGAAAATAAAGGAAATCCAGTTGCCCCTTGAAAAAGCACCTTTGGGACGTTTGAAAGGAGAAATGTTTTCAGAGCATTTCTATAAAATCTTATATATATATATTTTTGGTGAAATATTGAAATTACAATTTTATATGTAGAATTTCATCTAGGGCAGTGTTTTTCAACCTCAACTACTTCAAGATATGTAGACTTCAACTCTCGGAATTCCTTAGCCAGTATACCATGAATTGAAGTTGACACATCTTAAAAGTTTCTGAGGTTGGGAAACATTGATCTAAGGAATAAGAACATTTTTTTAAATAAATAAATAAATAAATAAATAAATCAGTACAGTAATTATAGAACTGATTGTCCATCAATTTATGTCAGCTTTATTTATTTTTCAGTTGCCATAAACTAAAATGTTGTAATTTTCAGTGTCCAGGTGGGGTAGTTCATTTAGTGAATGTCTCACCATGATGGTCAGCCTATTTACATTAAAACAGAACTAAACTTGCATTAATCTTCATGTTAATGCTTATGTATAATACCAAATGTATGTGGTTTTGTTCATATTTCCTACATTGTACATTTTCAGTATATTTTCATAAGATTCATTTTTGTTTTAACAGAGCACCAATTGCATGACAAAAAAAATGCTAAGTGGGTTTTTGCATGCAGAATTTATTTATATTCTGTAACATATTTGGCAGAAATGAATTATCATTTCAAAATTGTGATGGGGTGTACATTTTTCTTATTTTCCATATATTTATCTACTATGGGCCCCTATGTTTGGTCAATTGGAGCAACTGTTTTGGATTGTTCTCTCAACAGAGTACTGAAACAATTCCAAATACTCCATTTTACTATAATTTATTTCCTCCCTAAACATAGCACGTCTCTTACTGGAACAATTTTCTATGAAGTTATATGGAGTAAACACGAATGACCTGGGTACACATGACCATAACAATAACTGTCAGGCACAAAGGATCAAGACCATACATCAAGTTGCAATTCAAAAAGGATTTATTGACCAAACCTATACACAAAACTCTAGTTAAATAAAGTTCAATAGTAAATTGGCACCACATAAGGGTCAAGGAATTCAAGAGGGTTTTGTGGCAATGTAATGAACTGATCACACTTTTAATTCTGCCCCCCCCCCAGCTCTGCCTGCTCTTCTCTATACAACTTGCTTACAATGGAAACATTTATTTTGAGTCAACCTTGATTGTTGTTGACTTTGTGACCATGTTGTAAGGGCTGAGATTGATAGTCTAAGTCAGTGATGGCGAATCTTTTAGAGATCGAGTGCCCAAAAACCACCCCGACCCAACCCTGCCATGCCCCTGCCACGCCCCTCTGCCCCCGCTCCCCGCTCCACCCCCACCCGCAGGGCCATCCACCACCTCCACGGCCCACCGCAGATCGCCCAGGTGGCCCTGCAGCGCCATGGCAGCCACACCCTCCGCCCGCACCCCGCAGCATCATCTGTGCACGATGGGGCATGAGGGCGGAGTCTTGTCCCTGCTGCCCGGCTGCCATGTCCTTGGCTGCACTGCTCCATGCGGGCCATTCCCGGAGGTGACTCTCCTCCGGGGGGCTGCTGATGAGGGGGCTGTGGGGGGAAGCAGGGCTGAGGCGACGGCGCATATGCCCACAGAGAAGGCTCTGAGTGCCGCCTCTGGCGCGCGTGCCATAGGTTCGCCACCACTGGTCTAAGTGATCATGTCTGAGCATCTGTCAGCCTGCACATTGGGAAAGATACAACCAAAAATTCATTGACTTGAAAGGACGGGAGGAAAAACCCTTACAATTTAAACCTTGGGATTGACACATGCACGCGCATACAACTTGATTTCTGTCCATATATTTGAATTTTTTCTTGCGTGCAATAAAGCAACATTTCTGAGCATCAGAAGATTCTGCTAAATGGCTTACATTTCCGGAGTGCTGAGATTTATTGCAGGATCTTGTGAGAAGTCTGATGTACTCCCTTGAAGTTTTCTTGGCAACAGTGTGGAAATATTTGCTATAATTCTGTAAACTGCTTAGAGAGGGCTTAGTAAAGCACTATGAAGCAGTATATAAATCTAAGTGCTATTGCTATTACCCTCTTAAGATTTTTATTTTGTATCAGAAAAATTTGCCATCCTAATACTTTCTGACCGTCTTCCATCCAAATACTAGACAGGTCCAATCCTGCTGATCTTTTCTGAGATAAGCCAAATTTGGCTATGTACTATATTCTACCAGGGCTCTTACAATGTTTGCTCTCTGTGAATTTTGGACAGTTCCTTGAAAGAAGATGCACATAACAAAACTCCACACTCCGTTCTCTCCTTAAATGAAGAAAGAATCAGATTCCCTTGGTAAAAGGACTGCAACAACTATTTTTTACTTCTTAGAAAAGGAGACAAATTGGATTTTCTTTAAAAGGTACTTTAAAATTGTTTAGGAGTTAAACTGGAAAGAAGCAACCAAATGGGAGAAAACACATATTAGCATGTGAGGAAGCATTATCATGAGAATAACAAAATATGCATTAATGTTTAGCTTAATTGGTCTGTAGAAAGTTGTTTATAAGTTATTACATAGTGCAAGTTTTCCAATACAGCATCTAGGAAGCAGAAACCTTTTCTTCCCCCAAGCTTTTGGAATTGCAGTTCAAATATTTTCCTGAAGTAACAAAAGAGAAGTTTAGGACTTACAGATGACACAACTGTGTTTCAGAATGTTGTAGTATACTGCTGCATGGTAACGTAGGCCAAAAAACATTTTACAGAATAACAGAGTCAGAAGGGACCTTGGAGGTCTTCTTGTCCAACTCCTTGGTCAAGCTGGAGACCCATACCATTTCAGACAAATGGTTGTCTAATCTCTTTTTAAAAACCTTCAGTGATGGAGCACCCATAACTTCTGAAGGCAAGCCTGATTAATTTCAAGAGCAGTTGAGTAGAATATGGATTTGTAAATTATGGATAAAAGAAAGAATGCATTTTCAAAGTTGTTTAGTTCATTGTGTATCATTTTCCACTTGGACCATTTAACTGTGTTCAATTTTGTGTTCAGTTTTGGTCCTGCCTAGCCAGATATTTTAGATGGAAATTTACAGTTTAACTTAAGCTGCAACCAACTACCTAAATTTATGACAATGTCTCCTGGAATTTTACCAAAGATCAACCTGGTCCATCATTCTCGTCTAATGGGAGCTAATTTGAGAAAACCATAATCTCGTATACTCGTAAACTTCATATTTTGCATACATGATTATTTAAAGATACACATATTAAAATGCAAATACATTGCTTGATAAGTACATATAGCCCATTCTGACATTCACATAAAAATATGACTAGCCCCATCTTCTGTCTACATGTTCTAGTGAATTTATCTCTTTCCTCTATCTCTTTAGTTTCTAACTTTTACTGACCTCTATCAGGTTTCCTTCCTCCCTTAGTTTCTTCAGCTAGTACTCTGTGTATTGCCACTTGATTAGAATGATTTCCAGAGTCTTTTAAAACTAAAAAAAATATTGTGACTTATCACAGGTTAATTACATGGACCAGGAGAAGCAAAGCGATATAATTGCATCTGCCTTTCTAGATCATGAAGAATTTGCTAAATTCTCACTGCGAGATGGGCAGCAAATAATAATAATAATAATAATAATAATAATAATAATAATAATAATAATAATAATAATAATAATAATAATAATAATAATAATAATAATAATAATAATAATAATAATAATAATAATAATAATAATAATAGTGGACGTGGCAGTGCCTGGAGAGAGCAGAATAGACGAGAAAGAACTGGAGAAGATAACAAAATACAAAGACTACAAATAGAAATAGAAAGACTGTGGCAAAGGCAAGCAAGGGTACTACCAATAGTAATAGGCGCCTTGGGTGCAATCCCAAAAATACTGGAGCACCATTTGAACACCATTGGCATTGACAAATTCGCCATTAGTCAATTGCAAAAGGCGGCCTTACTAGGAACTGCTTCCATCCTGCGACGATATCTGTAATAACATCAAACATCCACATCTGCCTATCCCAGGTCCTTGGTAAGGACTCGATAGGTAGACAAAATGCCAAAATCCAGTCTAAACATCTGGCTGACTGTGCGATGATCAATAATAATAATGATAATGATGATAATAATAACAACAATAATAATAATAATAATAATTCAATTGCAAAAAATGGCTTTACTGGGGACAGCTTCCATCCTGTGATGATATCTGTAGCACCATCAAACATCCACATCTGCCTATCCCAGGTCCTTGGTAAGGACTCAGTAGAAATGCCAAATTCAGTCTGAACATCTGGCTGATTGTGTGATGATCAATAATAACAATAACAACAACAACAACAACAAAACAATATAGCAGAAAAAAAGAAAGAACTGGAGAAGATAACAAAATAGAAGTAGAATGACTGTGGCAAAAGAAAGCAAAAGCAGTACCAATAGTAATAGGTGCCATAGGTGCAATCCCAAAACACCTGGAACACCACCTGAACACTATCAGCATTGACAAATTCACCATCAACCAATTGAAAAAGGTAGCTTTACCCAGAACAGCTTACATCCTGCGACAATTGCTTTTAACACCATTAAACAACAACATCTACCTGTTCCAGATTCTTGGGAAGGACTCAATAGCTAAATAAAAATGCCAAATCCATTTGATTTGAACATCTGATTCACTGTGCGATGAACCATAATAACATTACCCCTGGGTTACTGTGCTGGGTAAAACAGAAGCACATTTTCTGGAATGCAATGGACTTCATTGCTGTCATTCAAAAAGAATTCTATAAGCCCAAGCATCCATTATTTGCATAAGAGCACTAGTTCAGTTTTCATAAAGAAGTCCAGCCTCATTAGCATTTATACTCAGCATTTGTTTTAAGAAGTACCGTGTAAATTTCAAAGAAACTTTCTGGGCAGTTGAGAAAGAAAAGAAAATGTGGAGATTATAATCTGAGATTATGTAAATAGACAACAGAATGGAAGAGACTGTGAAATAAAGTTGTGATGCCTACAATACAGATATGTTTCTAACTGTGAAAGTGTCTTTGAGTTTCAGTGGCCATAATTTATGGAGGTTCTGTTATAATTAGTTTAGGTTTAAGATCATTAGGCACAGTCTGCAACATTGATCCATAAACAAAAAGCTGATATGGCCTCTGATTTGTTTGTTTGTTTGTTTGTTTTAGGGCTTTCAAGCTGCTCTTGAGCATTTGTTAATTTTTAATGTTACATAGGGGTTGCAACCACAGAGAACAGCCATTGCCACCAAATATTAGTAGTACAGTTTTCTCAGTGTTGCTAAAAGCCTCTCAGATTGAATGTCGGTTTTTCTGGTCAGGGGCCAGTGGAAATTGAAGAGAGATGGAATGAATCACATCTATAGGGAAATTCTCCTGCTTGAGTTTTATTTACTTCAGTTTGACTTGTGCAGTAGAATTGCCTCTGGCTTGTGCCATTTGCCTTTCTGTTTCATGGAATTTCATAGAGGACATCAAATGCGTTCATATATAAAACTTGACTCACCTATTCTTACTTGAAGTTTTCAGATTGGAAATTGCATCTGATTTATGGGGTTGGCTGGTCTTCCTAGTACACAGACATTGTAAAGGAGGGTACAACTTGACAATGATAAATGTAAGAAAATCTCTGAAAAGTATAAGCAGGTGCAGAAATACTTTTTCCTTGTAATGGTACCTAAAAAGAAATGCATGGAACCAACACTATTTAGCTAACATTCATTTTTTCCCCTAGTCAGATGGGTATGAATATATCTTCAATCATCAGCATTTCATATTCAGTTACTTACTTTAACTGACAATTTGTATCTTTGCTGTGTCCCTTGGGTTAAAAAAAAGAAAGGGAAACTGCTTAAAGCTGTGACAAATCCTTTATCTTTTTGAAATCAGATCTTGACCATTAAAAACAACACTCACATTTTTGTGTTTACCCTGGCTTTAGCAATATGTTAACTGTAAAGTCTGACAGTGATCTATAGAGAATGGATGAATCCCCAAGAAAAATTACTCCAGTTTCTTCAAAAGTGTTATGTTTTTCATCTAAAGCCTTTTTATTCTGCTATCTAGCCTGAAATGCTCCATAAACAGATTAAATAGACCAGTAGTACAAAATCTTTGCCCTCAGATCTCTAATCTGAAAGTGATGATACTCACTTTCAGAATTACCTATGGAGAGAAGGGGCAAAAATCTTACGCATCAAGTTTTAGATTTCACAGTTTTAATTTTCATCCAAAGAACAAATGAAGTCCATTTCTGTATACCATCTTTTAAAGCAGTTCTCAACACACCAGAGCATATCCAGAGTAGAACAATAAGGAAGCTCACATGCAAACCTTGTGGGGGTAGGTAAAAGGTATGGATTCAGCTTGAGGAAGACAAACATAAGGAATAATAGCTGTCTTCAAATGTCTGAAGAGCTGTCATGCAGAAGATAGAACAGACTTTTGCTCACTGATGGGTGAGAAGTATATTTTAGTTGAGCGGTAAAAGAAAATTGCTTAGTTGTAAGGAGTGTTTAAGGAGGACCAAAGGCTATCAGCAGATAATGTGTTATCCTTCACTGGTAATATTTCACCAGAGGTGCCAAAACTGAAAGCAATTCTTTTCCAATCACCGTTCTCATGGGAACTCTTTAGTAAGGTTTTTAGTGATGAAAACAGCGGGGTTACAAGAATTCTGGCAACTGTATTATTTCCATTCGAAATAATGGAGTAACTGGTGAATTGGCAGATATTTTGACAGATAACAGACAGCTTGGCTGCCTTTTGTTTACACAATGGCCCTCTGAATCTTAATCAGTTACCAAGACTGATAAAGACTCTAGATATACTAAAACAGAAGATTCATAGGTAGAGTTGTTTTTTGTTTTTTCCAAAATGCAGCCTGGACAAGGCTTCTTCATGTGTGATTAGGACTGTTTAAACAAAAAGTGAAAAGACAGTTGTACACTGTATTTTCAGGGTATCACATAACTTTTACCACTGAAGGTCTTCTCAACTAAGGGGAAGGAAGAAGAGAGACGACTGATAGAAGAGAATATTTATAGCTCAGGGTTGAACTTGGGGTCCTTGTTATTCTCTGAGCTGGTGGTTTTCTTGCAGACATTTCATTACTAAACTAGGTAACATCATGAATGCTAGCTGAGAGATGGTTTTTCTCCAGGTTGTCATTGCTCTCCCAAGGAAGGCACTTGGGAAAGCACTTCCAGAAAGCATTTAGTGCCTGTACTATTTTATGTCATTATCGTTTTTTAAAAAATTGGGCCCCTAATTCATTCCTAAATTATTTTAAAAAAGAATGCAAATAGTTAAGAAGTACAAATCCCAATGGATAATGTGACGTTTGCATTAGTATGAAAAGAGCAAAATAGCTCCCTTCATGCTGGATTAGTAAAGGTGGCATTTTTAAAGCATCCCTAATTCTAAGCAAGCCATTTCTCATTTGGTAAAGTGGAAATGTGGGAAGGGCAAAACCCTAGTGTTCTGTTTTTCCTCAATTCTTTGTGATGACCAATGGAGAACTGCTTTCATTGTGTAATGAGAAATAACTATTTCAGGATTGTGTTATGTTTTCCAAGGGAACAAGAGGAAGTATTACCCTTATTACACCATCCTGAGTAAATAATCTGTGTATGTACAGTATACAATAGAAACCTTTTGGAGTTAACAGATTCATAAGATTTTTATTTAAAAAAAAAACTTACATGGAGAGTAAGCTATAATGTTTTAATTCAGGATTTTTACATTTTTTTTTAATGCTTTGATGACACATTTGAGAGAAAATACTATATGATGATAAAAAACCCTCAACAATGTTTTAGCATTGCAAATATTTCAAGTGTAGTCTTATGTATTGGAAACACTCAACCTCTATATGGCCTATGAACAAGCTAGAGTCCCTTGAACTCTACATCACTTGTCATTTAAATTCCCTTGGATTTCATTGTGCCTATATGAATTTTTTTCTCCATGCCTTTTGAGGGTATGTGATCCAGAAGGCAATGTGGAAACATGTCTTCTTGTTCTTTTTGATTTCTAAAATTTACACTCATTAATCAGGAACCTTTGGTTGATATTATTTTTAGCCCAAACCTAAGTTTCTGAAGGATCTATGATTTACTATTGGAAATCCTCCTATATGCTGTACTTCATCTGGAGGGTCAGACCCAATAGTAGTCAGGTTCTGTTTCAAAAGTATCACAGTAGCATCACTATTATTTTATGAATAATTGCTTAATAAAGAAGATTATGACATGAAATGATTTAAGGTTACAGCACTAACCAACCAACTAACAAACCAGTCTCATGTCCCAAACAATCCTGGGTTAACAATTAGTTCAAAGGGGACAGGCAGACTATATGGCCTATAGCAATTGTAGAACAGTAAAGTATGATTAAATAGTTAAGATTCTCAATTTCCACATAAAAAAAATTGGAATGCACTCCTTGTAAATTTGAAATATGAAATACAATATTTGCCTAATCATTCAGTGCATTTAAATTCTGGTGGAATATCGATCTTTGACAACTTTATGAACAGTAACAATAGGACTAAGCACCATTTCTCCACAGATTATTTTTAAGCCATTTATTTCTTCTTTTCTTGGAACGGAAAATATTAGTCTCTTCCATCCAAGAGGACTTGAGATATTGCTCACCAAAATAGGTAGTAAAAATGTTTTGTTCTGGATAACCACCACAATAAAGCTTTCTCTAAGATGCATAATGTATGTGTATACTTCAGATGGTGCTGTGAATAGAATACCAGTTATTCCGATATTAACATGGACAATACTTCCACCGTTTATTGGAATTAAATGATGCAGACTAGTGCAATAATGAAATCATCCACACATTGAAAGACAGATAATATTCAGACTAAGCCTTTTCTAACCAACCCATAACTCTCTATGTAGCATGATTTTGAATTTTAGCCTAAAGCAACTTTTTCCAACCAATATCCTCCAAATGAATCGAACCATATCTTCTAAAATCTCCATTTGCTCAGTGCAATAATCATGAGTTAAGAGGAGTATTTGTGGGCTATGGGCTAACTCTTACTGCTATAAAACTGATTGGCAATGCATTCCCTTAGCCTGAATGTGTATGAGATAAACTCTCTGAACCACAAACAACTGTGAGAAAAATAAACTCACGCTGTAAGCTTGCACCAACTTGATGTTGTTGATACAAGAGAATATTACTATGTTTACTAAAGATGTAACTGAATTGGAGAGAAGAATGGCATGTGCTTCCCATGACAAAAAATACTGAGGGATGTGCAAGCCAATCTGAATTTTATTTAATTGCTAAGCAATTAGCTATTCAGAAATTCCCCTTACTTTCCAATTAAAGCAATGAAAGGGAAATAGAAAAAAAATGTGTAGGTCTGCTTTTTAGGTATTTTCACCACTCTCCAAACATAATATAAAAATGAATGTGAGTTTAGTGAAATAGATATTATGATATGTTCCCACATCCATTATTCCTGTAATTATAATGCGCTCAAATAAAAATTGATGAGGGAATGCTTGCTGTAGTTTCAAAAGGTTAGGTAAAGAATATTTATTTCCACACTATCTACTGTAAATAATGGCTTAGTGTTTTATTTCTGAGCACAAAAGCTGCTGAGTAAAAGTTTTATTAGAGGAAGATGTCAGTTTGGTACCCAAGGGAATACAGCAGTAACAAAAAGATATTTATTCTTTGCCATAAAAAGAGAAATTTGAACAAAATAGTGTATGTAAACTTTGTCAATTTGCCGTGAGCCACATTGATTGGTACAAAAGTAGACATCAAGCTTGAAGATTCATTATTGAACGTTATTGCAAGACGTGTAAGAGTCCGCATAAAGTATGCTTGACTTGTTCATAAATAATTGCCATATGGGCTATGATTCTAATACCAATATGGTACTGTGAAAAATGAGAAGCAGAATTAGCAGGGAGCTTGGACATATCCAACGAAACCTGAAGGCAGTTCTCAAAATGAAAGACATGGCAACTTTCCAAGATTTTCACTCCTATGGCCAAATACCAAGATTAGCATTAAAGGGTAAGTGTGACAAATCTCTATCAGAAAATGTAAGAGCCCCAGTGGATATTTGCAAATGGCTCGTCTGCTTCAGCATCACCTTTCTGCAAGTCTGATCCTGCTGGAAATGACGCGAACTGAATATGAGAGCAATGGTACTTCACACTGTCTGTAATTCTTCCATCTCATTCTCCAACAAGTATTTAGGAAAAAAGAAACCCAGCAGTTTTGAATTTTGAGGCTCTATTTAGTGGTCCTTCCTGCCATGTTATTCCTTCACATGTGTGCATATCTGTAGAGAAGGAGATTATATGAGCTGTCTTCAAACATTTAGTAATTAGAAGGCTCACTTAAAGGCACTGGTAGGATTCAGCCGGTTCGCACCACTTCGGCAGAACCAGTAGCTAATTGTTTGTTGCCCAGGCCCAGAACGGACTTCCGGAAGTGGCATCCACACAGAGAACTGGTTGTTCACATATTTGAATCCCACCACTGCTTAAAGGGCATTGTAGTTCAGTCTCTCTCCTGACACTGTCAGTCATGCAACAGCCATAAGGATAGGTCTTATGGATATACAGCTGCGGAATGAGATAACTCGCCACAGCCAACTCACTGTGGCCAACTCACCATGGCCAACCCACTGCAGGACAACTCGCCATGGCCAACTCACCATGGGACAATTCGCTGCGGGACAATTTAATAATTCAATTTAATTGTTTAAAATAAATAAAAAATATTTTAATTTTTGTCATTCACATTTCATTCTGTCCCTACTTTTTCATCCTTTCTTTCGTGTTCTATTCCACCATTTCTTTGTAACTCTTATCCCATGGTGAGTTGTCCCACAGTGAGTTGGCTATGGTGAGTTGGTCATTGTCATAGACCTGTACATAGACATAAAACTGTACCCACAAAAGGTGCTTTCCTGCAGACATTCAGAGGAACACATGAATATCTGCAGAAGGTGATATCCTTAGAGTAGCATTGGGGAAGATGCAATGTGAATTCTCATATGTTGAACACTCCATATATTCTAATAATTGACAAATATATGAAGTTGTGGTTGCATTCACAATGTACTCTAAGCTTGTTATTTTTCTGCAGGCATTTTGTTAACAGACTAGGTAATACTAGTGCATAGGAGAATGAAGTGTGTTGGTTGTTTATATATAGTATCTGGACCTGCTGGCCTTAATATCTAGAATGATTAAGTAAAAATGAAGACTCCTTCAAGTCAAGTTCAGCTAGACAAATTTGTGATCTTAATCCTTCATAAATAATACTTGCCATGTCCTCCATGGATCTTCAAGTGTCACATAATTAAGTGAGTAAAAAGTCAAATCAGCATTTGTGAATCAATGTTGATTAATTAAATTAGATTAGCCTTGTTTATTGCTTTATTCCCGTCCTACTGCAGCAAAGAACTGTTGGCACTGCTTTTTTCCAGTGGTCACAAACAGCAGTTTTATTCTGATGCTTTTTAAAGGACCTAATACTGAATCTCCAGGCCTGTGCTGAGATTCATAATAAGGGTAAAGTCCTGAAGATGCAAGCTGGTTTTATGCATTAGCTTTTTGTGATTTTCCTATGCAATATGTGCATACATACATACATGGAGAGACACACACATTGCAAAGTGCACTTGGTGTTCTTTTTGCTTCTTAATAAATACCATGGCAGGAAAAAAAAATCCTGCCATGGTATTTCTTAATATTTAATGGCTCCTTTTTTCAAAATAAATTAAATTCAACTTACACAGAATAAAGCTCACTTAGCACAGAAACCATGGCATTAATGGAGGTTGGATCAGGTAATTTTTATATTGCAATGAAACATTCATAACTGTGAACGTTAACAATTGTGAACATTCACCAATCAGATCTCCTGTATTTTCTTTTATTATGCAAATATTAGGGGGATACCTTTTCTAGATGGGGTTCATGCAGACAAAATTCTTTCCTAGCAGATATTAAGGATGATATTAAATCTAGGTGTCTACATAAGTACACTCTATTGTAGTTTTTTAAGTGGGACAAAATAACAAGAATGAAAAGTATTAGAGAAACCCTAGTTGAATGTTCAGAACAATTACCTACAATTGTGCTAAACAGATGCTTTGCAATACTGCCTCCTCCATGAATTTGATGGTTAGCACCTGCTGTGGAGCCTGTTTAATAAGTTATTTCTGCATACAATATTAAGAAGCTGGATGGTTTTGTTTCTACTCTGAATCTATTCACTGTAGAATATGAGAAGGAGGAGAGGGACAGAGATGAGCTCACGTTCAAGAGACTGGAGCTCTCCCCAGTAATTCTCAAATAATTTATTATGGCATGCAGAATTTGAATACCTAAATAGGACTCTTTTTGGCCAACTGTTGGGAATGTTTAAGTGATATTCATAGCAGTTTCAGACTAAAGATAAAAATCCTGTAGAGCAAGACATGTAATGACCTGTATATGTACTATGTGCATTTTTTATTTATAAACTATCCCAATCAAATGTTTTAGCACTGAACAACAAGGCATGAATCAGATCGAACATGCAAAAGATAACAATGATAAGTGCGTGCATGCCCCAAGCATGCAATCAGTGCCAAGACTACTGGCTTGAAATATGAAGGAGGGAGGGGGCTGGAGTTAATTGTTCAAAAACCTGTGTAGCCAATGCATAGATGCTATGATGGAAACGGCTAGGCAGTTCACCCGAATTATGTGTATTTTGTACAGGAGGAACTTCAACAGGTCCTTGTGATATGATCAGACAAGATGCGCAGATTCCATTTTGCGGAGGCAGTGTCTGATGTATTCCAGAGTTGTGCCATGTGAGATTTTCTTGATGAGAAAGGCTCTTGGTGATGCAGTGGTTAGAATGCAGTATTATGGGCAAATTCTGCTCACAGTCTGGAGTTCGATCCTGATGGGCTCAAAGTTGACTCAGCCTTCCATCCTTCCGAGGTCAGTCAAATGAAGACTTAGATTTTGGAGGGCAATATGCTGACACTGTAAAGTGCCCAGACAGTGCTGTAAAGCACCATTGGGCGGCATATAAGTCTAAATGTTATTGCTATTTTGACCTGGTCCCAAAACAATACTGCCAACCAATGCAGCAACCTGTCATTTTGAACTAGTTACAATTAATTGGTCCACGTGTCAGTTCATTTTCATACTCTAACCATGTGATAATTAAGGCAAAAGTTATTGCCATGATGTTTGGTCCAGTTTTAAGCTTCCTTGGCCAGAGTAACTGCCCTAGGTCATGAGCAAACTCCTGGATGACCCCATCCACAGTAACTACAATGGCCAGTGTTAATGGATTGCCTTGAGCCCTTAGTTACAAAGAGTAACTCTGTTTCAGTAGGATTTAATCTGACCTTGTTTCATCTTTTTCAGGCTCTAACATCTACAAAATAATAGTTCAGACTTTCATGGTGTCTCTGGTGTGGCCTGTGGTAATAATATATAATTGAGAGTCATTAGCATACTGCTGACCTCTGACCTCCATGTAGTGTTCTGGGTAAAAATAACCCAAGGATTTCTTGGAATCTGCTAGTCTTGTATTAACCAAGTCCAAGTTTTCCTAGCTTTTTCAGATGCCTCCATCTGTTTGACTATATTGCTCTACAGATGTTTAAATGAAGTTCATCTTTAAATAAGATAAAATATTACGGAGTTAAGGATACATGTATTTGTATGCAGCAACACAAAACCCACAGATTTAATGCGGGAAAGCCATGCACGGACACACTGTAAGTTTATTTCTGGAGTATAAAATATAGTTTATTTGAAAGAATTTTAGTAGAAAGAATATAGAGAAACACATTTTCAAGCACACACGTGTATTTATGGGTATACATGACTTTAGTGATGTTAGTATCTTTTTATCAACAGAATCATATCTAGAATAGTACATCAAGTAATTTGCTGTTAGAGTATAATTATATGACATTTTTTAAAAAAAGAATCTAGGTATAAAAAAGAGTTTGACTTCTGCTACAATTACTTTGCTGGTATATAATCAGAAATTACATTAATGAATAAGGGTTTTTAATGGGATGTTTTTCCCCCAGGTTGAGCTCTTCACTCTTGATCCAGTACATTATCAAGTGATAAACAACTGAATTCTTGCAGCTCTCTGATCTATAGATATTCAATCAGGCAATTGCCTGTTACAGGAGATGCAGAGGATTTGACCTTGCTTTTAATTTTATTCAGGTTTTGCAAAAGCTGGAATCATCAAACTCTTTGAGTCATTTAGTGGGGGGAAAGAGTGGCGCTGCTATCTCATAGGACGTCGGAAAATTGATTCATCTTAGAGAGGGATTGTAGCTCAGGATCAAGAGTGCATATTTTCCATGCTGCATATCTCAGCGTTTAAATCCTGACTTGTATAGTTAAAACAATAAGATAGCAAGGGAGAGAGAGCAAAAGAGAGATCTCAGACAAGCATCTCCAGTAAAGAATAGGTGATTGTGAGCTAGATGAATGAATAGTTTCAGGGTTCCACACTTTATCAGAAAAGAGAGAATGCCAGTGAATTACATGAAGTAGTGGGCACTTGCAGATAAGGCCCTATGATAAATATAACCTTGCATTTGGGGAAGATGTTTTGAAACCATGGTTGGAAGCATATTTCCCCTCTTATCTGATTTTTTAAATCCACAGTACTGCTGAGTTTTATTTCCTTATCTCAGTATCCAAAGTTTGAGAATACTGAATACTGGCTATTTTCAAGAACCACATTAAGCTCTGATGAATCACTGCCAGCATTTCTCATTAATCTCAGAGAAAAGAAGGAGAACACAAATTTGCAACGGTTGTACACAGTAGCAAGCTTTTTCCATAAGTGCATTAGATGTGTTATACCTATGAATAGGATACTGCTAATGGATATAGCAGAATGAAGTTCTAATCTGGGTCGGTCACCGGGACCAGAGGTTTATCCTTCCGAGCATTCGGACTCATGCGGGAGCCCATCCTTGGGGAACTTCTCTCTAGCAGAGTGTGTGCTTTGGGCTATTCTGTGTGTGATATTTATATGGTGCCTGGTTGTGTGTGGCTTTTTAGTTGTTGATTGCTGTGTTGATGGCCAGCCATTAAGTCGTTAGCTGTTATTTCCTTGTGCTGCCAAGCCATGGCCTCCTAAGTACTTGATAAGCTGGTGGTAAATCAGCACTTCTGTTGACTGACATAGCTCAAAGCATACACTCTGCTAGAAAAAAGTTCCCTGAGGATAAACTCCAGCATGAATCCAAAAACCTGGAAGACAAAATCTTTGGTCCTGGTAACCAATCCAGATTAGAGTTTCATTCTGCTATATCCATTAGCAGTATCATATTCATAGGTATACACATCTAATGCACTTATTAAAAAAAGCTTGCTATTTTTTTTTTATCCAGATTGGATCCTGCAACATTATTCTGGGACAAGTATATTTATGAGAATGAAGCTCTTTCTAAATCCTGAAATTGAACAGGGCATATAAAATAGTTTTGAGTTGCTGCCTCCCTAATTGCTCCTTCTACAACATGATAAAGTTTTCCTTATGTTTGCATAGTAAGCTTTAAAACATCAATTTTTATGTCAAGTGAGAAATTACTTCTATTTCCAGTATATTTTGCAAATTGTAAATACAACACTTTGAGGGGTCCTTGGTGCTCCCTGAGCTTGCTTGTTTTCTTGCAGATGTTTCATTACCCAAACTAGGTAACATCATCAGTAATAGGACTGATACAACACTATGATATTGCTCTGAAAATGTAATGGTAAATTTGGCATTGTAGAAAAGGCCAAGGCGATAACTAAGAAGTTGGTAAGGAAATGAAGATTTGTGCACTATAGAAGGACATAGAAGTGTATGAGGTATCATAAATCAGTTACTGAAAAATCAGAGATCACATATTCTTGGCTTTTGTTTTCTGGACACTAATACTAAGAATTGGAAAATAAAGATGAACTTGTTCTCTTTAACACTGGAAGGCAAATACACATGTTTTGATATAAGACTGACCTAGTGTGATAAGCTCCATGACTGAAATATAGAATGAAACATACTTTTTTGTTTCAAAACATAAAGAAGCAATAGAAAAGGATGAGGAATTGGACTCTGTGTTAAAATACCTGCTCAGAAATCTACAAGAATAAACTTGATGATGCCGAAGAGAAATTTGGATTAAAATAAGTGGGAGAATGAATAAAATCAATATTTTTATTTTTATGGTTGCTCATGAGATTACAAGGAAATATCAGATAGAGTGTATAATCATTGTTTGGATCTGTGGCCTGCATTTTTTTTATTATTATTATTTGGATGAATGGGTAGAAGGAATGTTTTGCAGCAGACCCAATATTATGTGGTTTGGTTAATTCCGTAGAAATCAGCAATAACATTTAAAATGTTATTGATACATTAATGAAATGGGCTGAAAATAATAGAATTAAATGTAAAAGACAAGAATGTAAAATTCTTCACTAAGAAACAGAAATAAAATGATTAGCCATCTGTTCGGAATGGCCTAAATTGCCCCCTCATACTCCCAAGTTTTGTGAAATATGGATATGTGTGCATGTTGGGAGAAGAGAAGGGAAGTGTGTAGTGGGGTACCCCAGGGCTCTGTTCTGGGCCCAGTGCTCTTCAACATCTTCATGAATGATTTGGATGAGGGGATAGATGGGGAACTCATCAAATTTGCAGACAACACCAAGCTGGCAGGAATAGCCAACACTCCAGAAGACAGGCTTAAGATACAGAAGGATCTGGACAGACTTGAACACTGGGCACTATCTAACAAAATGAAATTCAATGGTGAAAAAAGCAAGGTTCTACATTTAGGTAAGAAAATCCAAATGTACAGGTATAGTATAGGGAGTACCTTGCTCAATAGTAGTAACTGTGAGAGGGACCTCGGAGTCCTAGTGGACAATCACTTAAATATGAGCAAGCAATGGCTGCAGCTGCCAAAAAAGCTAACACAGTGCTAGGCTGCATTAACAGAGGGATAATCAAGATCACGTGAAGTGTTAATACCACTTTACAATGCCTTGGTAAGGCCACACTTGGAATGCTGCATCCAGTTTTGGTCACCACAATGTAAAAAAAGATGTTGAGACTCTAGAAAGAGTGCAGAGAAGAGCAACAAAGATGAGTAGGGGACTGGAGGCTAAAACATATAAGGAATGGTTGCTGGAATTGGGCATGTCTAGTTTAATAAAGAGAAGGACGAGGGGAGACATGATAGCAGTGTTCCAATATCTCAGGGGCTGCCACAAAGAAGACCGAGTCAAGCTATTCTCCAAAGCACCTGAAGGCAAGACAAGAAGCAATGGATGGAAACTAATCAAAGAGAGAAGCAACCTAGAACTAAGGAGAAATTTCCTGACAGTTAGAACAATTAGTGGAATAGCTTGCCTCCAAAAGTTGTGAATGCTCCAACACTGGAAGTTTTTAAGAAGAGACTGGACAACCATTTGTCTGAAATCGTATAGGGTTTCCTGCCTGAGCAGGAGGTTGGACTAGAAGACCTCCAAGATCCCTTCCAACTATTATTATTATTACTATAGAGCCAATTACTTTTGATGCAAATTTGAAATCTTGCTGTGATTGTCTTTTGGGTCAATTATAGAAATGGTGATCAATACTCTTTATATCTTACAATCTGCAAAATAGAATAGAATAGAGCTGGAAGGAACCTTGGAGGTCTTCTAGTCCAGCCCCCTGCTCAAGCAGGAGAACCTATATCCTCTCAGACAGGTGATTGTCTAGTCTCTTCTTAAAAATCTCCAGTGATGGAGCGCCCACGATTTCTGGAGGCAAGCTGTTCCACTGGTTGATTGTCCTCACTGTCAGGAAGTTTCTCCTTAATTCCAGGTTGTTTCTCTGTTTGATCAGTTTCCAACCATTGTTTCTCGTCCTTCCCTTTGGTGCTCTGGTGAACAACGTGACCCCCTCTTCCTTGTGGCAGCCTCTCAGATACTGGAGTACTGCTATCATGTCTCCCCTATTTCTTCTTTTCTTTAGACTAGCCAAACCCAAGTTCTGCAGCCGTTCTTCGTATGTTTTAGTCTCCAGGTCTTTGATCATCTTAGTTGCTCTTCTCTGAATATTTTCCAAACTCTCAACATCTTTTTTGTGATATGGTGACCAAAATTGGCTGCAGTATTCCAGGTGTGGTCGTACTAGGGTTTTATAAAGTGGTACTAATACTTTGCGTGATCTTGATTCTATGCCTCTGTTTATACAACCCAGAATTGTATTAGCTTTTTTGGTTGCTGCTGCACACTGCTGGCTCATAGTCAAGTGATCGTCCACTAGAACTCCAAGGTCCCTGTTTTTAAGCCAGGTCTCGCCCAATCTGTACTTGTACCTTTGATTTTTCCTGCCTAAGTGTAAGACTTTGCTTTTTTCCACATTGAAACTCATTTTGTTGGATAGGGCCCATTGTTCCAGTTTGTCTAGATCTTTTTGGATCAAAGAATGAAATAAGATTGGTTTGGCATGATCTGTTTTTAACAATCCTGTGCTGGCTATGGTTATGACTTTGTTTATTTCTAGTTGTTTGCAGGTCTGTTTTTTGATTATCTTTTCTAGGATCTTCCCAGGTATTGATGTTAAACTGATTGGTCTGTAATTTCCTGGGTCCATTTTTTCCCCCTTTCTTGAAGATGGGAACCATATCAGCCCTTTTCCAATCCTCAGGTACTTCCTGGTGCTCCAGGATTTGTGAAAGATGTGGTGCAATGGTTCTGAGATAACATCTGCTAGCTCTTTCAGAACCCTGGGATTTAATCTGTCGGGTCCCGGTGATTTATATTCGTCAAGGTCGGATAGGTGTTCTCTTACCATTTTCTTGCTTATTTTAATTTTTGTTTCTAGTATGTCTTTTGCAGTGATATGTTGCGCTATAGTTTCTTTTTGTGTGACCACTGATGCAAAGTTTGAGTTAAGCAACTCCGCTTTCTCCCTGTTGCCTGTTATTTCCTTGCCATCTTCTCTCTTTAGTGGGCCTACAGTTTCCTTGACTTTTTTCTTGTTGTTAATATGTTGGAAGAAACTTTTTTTTATTATCCTTGATTTCTGTTGCAAGTCTTTGTTCATTCTGAGCCTTTGCTTTCCTGACTTCATCTTTGCATGTTCTGGCTGTCTGCTGATAATCAGCCTTAGTTATGTGCCCCTCTTTCCATTTTTTGTATTTGTCCTTTTTGTCTTTCAGTTTGTCAGAGAGATCTTTGTGCAGCCATGCTGGTTTCTTCTTGAATTTCTTGTTTTTCTTTCTCAATGGTATTGTGCTGGTCTGGGCTTTTGTGATCGCATTTTTCAGGGTTTCCAATGTTTCTTGGATTGTTTTCCCCTTTAGGATTTTCATCCATGGGATCATTCCTAGGTTCTCTCTGAGTTTGTTAAAGTCGGTTCTTTTGAAGTTTAAGATACTAGTTGGATTGTTTTCTATTGCTTGTGTTTGCATTATATTAAATTCCTGTATGACGTGGTCACTTTCACCCAAGGCTCCGGCAATTTCAATTCCCTCTATCACTTCTTCTCTATTTGTAAGGATTAAGTCCAGTATAGCTTTATGTCTAGTTCCCTCCTCCACCTTTTGGATGCCAAAGTTGTCGGCTAGGTTGTTTAGGAATCTGTTTGATCTCCCACTCACTGCAGAGTTTGTCTCCCAGTTGATATCTGGATAGTTGAAGTCTCCTATTACTACTGTGGTATGCTTCCTACATACATTTGTTAACTTGTTGGCAAAGAGTTCGTCTATTTCTTCTGATTGGTTGGGTGGCCTGTAATATACACCTATCACAATGTCCCCTTTTTTCTCTTTTATATTGACCCATATACATTCTGGAGAGATTTTATCTTTGATCATGTGCATTTCTATAGATATCTGGTGTTCTCTTACAGATAGTGCAACTCCCCCTCCTCTTTTTTTAGACCTGTTTCTTTTGAACAATTTGTATCCATCCATCAGTCCATTCCATTCATGGGTTTCGTCCCACCAGGTTTCTGTTATGCCAACTATATCATATCCTCCCTCATGTACTATTGCTTCTAGTTTGCTCTGTTCGTTCCCCAAGCTTTGAGCATTTGTATATAAGCATTTAAGACTTTTATGCCTGTCCATGGGTATGTTTCCTGCATCTCCTGATTGTTGTTTGAGTTTTTCTTTTTTCTCATCACTGCCTACCTCATTGTTTGATTTGTTTTCTTGGGATTTGTGACGGGGTTTGGGTTCTAGAGATCCTAGAGATTGGTCATCCTTCCCCTTCAGTTTTAGTTTACAGCCCTCCTGATGAGTTGGGCCAGTCTTTTTCCAAGTACATTTTTGGCTGTTTTCGTGAGGTGGAGCCCATCCCTTGCCAAGAGTCCTTCGCGTAGGAAATGCAGTCTGTGATCTAGGAAACCAAAATAGTAATGACTAACTTGGAATGTGATGAATCCAGTTCTGATCACCACAATACAAAAAAGATATTGAGACCTTAGTATAGAAGGAGGCTAAACCATATGATAAATGATTGATGGAAGTAGGCATGTCTGGTCTAACAAAGACTGGGGTGATATGACAGCAGTCTTCCAGTACTTGAAGGGTTGTTATAGAGTAGAGGGGTCAACCTATTCTCCAAACACCTGAGGTCAAGACAAGTAACAGGTGGCAGATCACTAAAGAGAGATCCAACCTAGAACTAAGAAGAAATTTCCTGACACTGAGAAAATTAATCAGTGGAGTGGCTTACCTCTGGAACTTGTGGGTGCTCCATCACTGGAGATTTTTAAGAAGAGAATGGCCAGCTAATGATATAGGGTCTCCTGCTTGGACTAGAACACATCCAAGGTCCTTCCAACCCAATTATTCTATGAATCCTTGTCAAAATTTATTAGGAAATTTATTAGGAAATACTATTTGGAATTAATCTACACAACTGGTTGCTAGGAATCGAATTGATGGAATTTAATCAATCATTCAGTGAAAGCCAATATTTGCAGTGGTACCTATAACTTTGCCCTGGCCCTTTAAAATTCTGGGGAGGCAAAATATTTTCAGAACGGGATTAACATTCTTGGAAAGAAGAGTGTTTAACTCATTCTTTGCCTACTGTTTTTCTATTCCCACATGGAGCTCTCAGAAAGAGCTATACATTTTCAGTAACTATGTCATTATTTGCAATAGTTGACATCTTTTCAATAAGTTTCAAGATTTTTGAGCCATTTATTTCTGCTGCATTTATTATCTTCCTTTGTTAACTGTACAATAGCATGAGTAGCTGTATGCCATAAAGCTAGACTAAAATGTTCTCAAGACAATTTAAAAAACCCAAATCAGTTGTGTCATATTAGAGAAATGTTCAAGTGTGCCATGTTATTTTCTCCTTTCTTTGAAAAGCAGATCTTTTCAACTCTCTGTGTTGCAAACGTGGTTTATTGTATGGCATGCAGAAGTGGTTTTGAAGAAACACAAATCTAAATATCCCCTGGGCATATTGGATTGCTTGCATAATCCTTTGGTTCTAGCACAAAACATTTTCTTCTTAGAAATTACCAATATCAAGGAAATTTAATATTTTTCAGAGGGAGATATTTTTCCCCCATATAAATGACACATACCATAGTTGGGTCTTGTTAAAAGCATAGGTTTGGAAGTCAGATAATGCAATTTCTAGTCTTAGCACCATCACCGATGCTGCATATTCTCCTGAATATATATATATATATATATACATTTTAATCTTTATGCTTTGTTTCATGTTCTGTGGAAGTTAATGAACTGATGTATGCAAATTCTTCTGAAGCTTTGATGTCTTTTAAAATGAGTTGAAAAGAAATGAATGACCATGCAGAAAAATTGACCTGTTCTTGGAAAAAGACTGAAAGGACCACAGAGAGACAAAAAAATAAGAGTTCCAGTTGACCAGGGAAGTCACAGTTTATTTTTAAAAATTAAGCTTTCTCATTTGTCAAGTCTTTTCTTTCGTTAAGGAGAAAATAGCCGTTTCTTGAAAGAGGATGCCTGATTTATTTAATTAATTCATATAGCATTCATAGATTCATTTATTTACTTGGTATGATACACGAACCCATTTATTACAGTGTGGTGTTCTCTGTAAGAAATCAGTGGGGATTATTCAACAAACCATGCTAAATATCCTGGCTTGGTACTGTGTGTGAAGTCTCCTGTGACAATTATCTGTAATAAGAGGGAATATATGTTCAGTCATAACTGTAGAATACTTCAGTGTAATGTTCTCAAGATGTTACATTAACCTCATTTTTCTTCCTGCTATTATGTGTCTTTACTGAGGTAGGCTTAATACCCACAGAGAACTTTCAATAGTGCAGAATATTAAGTACTTTTTGTTTCTAATAGTACCAGAGAAAGAATTCATCACTCTATAATGTAATACTCAAAAGGGCAATAAAAATTACCCCAGATAGTACAGATTCTAATAGTTCTGAAGTTCAGAAAGAGTGAAGGTGATGGATTCATTAAGTCCAACTTCTTTGATGGGGGTATGTTGGCTTTTGATCTTCAGAGACCTTTATTCTGTGCCTGAATTAGGAAGTGGGAAAGGGGAAGCTTGAGCCCAAGCACCAATGAAAAAGACTGAATCAACACCCAAGTCTTGTTTACAAAAAACAGTTATGCGGAATTAGAATTCTGTGCCTTGCTCTAACTATAATTTATTTATTACTTATTTTAAAAGAAATCAAAGCTCTACAGATTCTCTATCCCAATGAAACTGTTTTAATGCCGGCATATTATCATTTCAGTAGCACAGATTGTAAAGTAAAAGTTAAGTCCCCAAGTCAGGCTCAGCTCTTGCTAGCTACATGGAGATACCATATAAATTCTTGACAAGCATACACTGTGTCCACAATCTGTCCTGGTCATACTTTTCCAGGTACTTTTCCAAATCACCTTTAGCAACCTCTGAAATAAAAAGAGCCAAACCAATCTAAAAGTGCAGCTATTGCAATGAGAAAAAAAAAACTGCCCATATAAAACAGTAAAGTAAATGGTATAGATTTTCTAAATCACTCTTTCTAATTCATGGCTTAATTCAAATCACTTTAGGTCAGCAAAGATTTCTTTACTGATCAAAAGGGAAATCTGAAAGTCGTGGTTTAACCAAATTACATTCTAAGAATGACCAGATTGAAATAATTTGTTCTCATTCTGTTTCTACTTAGCTTTAATGCAAAATGTTCTTCAGTATGTACAAAGAGAATCACTGTTCAAGATTTCACAGTAATTTAATTCCTGATTAAGCAGTGTTAAATGGTGTAGCACTGCAGGAATTGTTTAGTGGAATGAATGTTAATATAGGCTGAATCCAGACGGAGTAACTTTAGGTGGGTCAGATGAAAATGGACATGAAAGCCACAATAAAGGGATTTCTCTAAATTAGAGATGGGCAATAAAATGGCAGATGCAGTAAAAAAACTGAAATAGAACAGTTTATAAGAGCCATCAAAACTTTATGCACATGTTGAGGTTAGAGGACTAGCTAGAGGAAGGGTGTTAAAGTCGTGGACACTCAATGAAAAGGTTGAACCAGACTATTATGAAAAAAGTATCTTTTGTGAAATACAAACTTGCACTGTCACAGCTTTACATAAAAATCTATTGTATCATCATACTGAGAATACTGTGTACAGTTCTTTTCAGCACATTTTACACTGGACGTTTGGAGATAATGAAAAAGATAAAAAGACATCCAGAACAATCAGGTAGCAAGGAAATTACATCTGGGACTTTTTAATTTTGGGGAAAGTTATATAAGAGGAACTATTACAAATAAATTTAAAGGTATATATTATAAAAAGGAAACCTGTTTGAATCAGATCCTTGGACAGGCGACTACCAAGAGTTAATCAGAGCTGTAGGCCAGTGTTTGTCAACCTTGGCAATTTGAAGATGTGTGGACTTCAACTCCCAGAATTCCCCAGTCAGCAAAGGCTGGCAGAGGAATTCTGGGAGTTGAAGTCCACACATCTTCAAATTGCCAAAGTTGAGAAATACTGCTGTAGGCTAGTCTGGGAATTGAAAGACATCCTAAAAACGATTTCTTATGGACACAGTGTATGCTTTCTGGAAAGAAAATCCCCCAGAGATTGGAGGAGGAGAGGATTGTGGGATCCTTGGAGCTCTCTGAACTTGGTTGTTTTCTTGCAGATGTTTCATTACCCAACTAGGTAATATCATCAGTGCTGATGAGAATATTTGTAGCTTAGGGAGGAGGAGGAGGAGGAGGAGGTTGATTTTGCTGTCAATTGCTGTTTTCCCAGGCCTTGGGATAAAGTATTTGTGAAACACTGGGTGGTTGATTGTTATGTAATTTATTTAGACAAGTGTATACCACCCAGAATCCTTCTGGAGTTGGTTGGTTTCCAAACCTATTAATCAAGCAAATAAACAAATTACTTCATTCAGCACTTCCTACAAGCTTTTGTGTAAACTGACATAAGCAATCTTTAAAAGCTTCTTCTATTGAATATGTTTAAACTAAAATCCCCAAGCCCTATCTTTTCCTAGATAAATATCCCCCAGCTTAATGTCTATGGAGATTCTCAGTCATCCAGGTCATGATTGTCCCAAAGGTGCTCTTGTCCCATTAGGACAAGATTCAGCAGTCCATCTGCATTTGAAAGACAAAGGCTACTCTTTTGAAGACAGCAAAGTCCACATTCTGGACAGAAAGGACCACAGGTTTGAAAGAAGGGTCAAAGAGGCCATTTGTGTTAAAATTGAACAGTCTTCTCTCAACAAAGGGGGAGGGACACAGCTCCACCTATCCCCTGTTTACAACACAGGCCTTTCAGCAGTTCCAAGAAGGTTCCACACCCATTTGCACTATTCAGGGGACCCTAAGGGCATAGATAAACCTCTAAGTGGCTTCAACAATTCTCAGAGAGAGGGCTAATGACCAAATCACTGCAAGGAATAAAAATTGTTCTCCACCATTCAAGGAATATAAATTGTTCTCCACCATTCATTCAGAACTGAAGAAGCTTGAATGTGAAGCAAAATGCCTTCAAGGAAAAACAAAAAAAGTCCAGTTGCCTTTTGAAAAATAGCACCTTTGGGATTCCCCAGCTTAAGGAAGAATTCTAATGGAACTCTTTGCACAACTTTCATGCAATACACCTTCCTATAATTAACCCTGCTTTATTCAGCCCAGATTTTATGTCTCTCTGCAGAATAAATTACAAGATAACCATCCCATAACGCTTAGCCACAAAAATTTACCAGGGTTGTACTATATAATAAATATTCATTGTCTCTTAACTATCTCTTTGAATTTTGTCATAGTTGATCGATGAGTCATTGTTACCTTGTGTCATTGTGTCATTGTGTCCTTTTGCTAAAGGGCAGAAATATTTTTGAGTGTTCCAGTGGTAGGAATGAGGACAACAGAAAGCAACCCTTTAGGGGATAATGGTCCACATTAAGAATTTTGAGAGAATGTCATGGGTGATTTCATAAAATGGCTGCCAGGCAGGGTGAGGCCGTAGCCACTTTGCTTAGCAAGAGATATTTTGGTGAGATTGCTCCTCAACATACCCTCTACCCCTCTGGGGTTACTCACTGCCATCCAATTTCCATTTTTTCCCTGGGGAGGTTGGAACGCTTCTAAAGAAAGCACTGGATTATATCCACTTTTTATTTTGTATTTCTATAATAATGCTTCTGAGGCCAGCATGGAGCCCAGAAACACTCTTATAAATTAAAACGATGCTATAGGCAATAGCCTTGGTTTGCAATGATCCAGGTTCCTATATAAAAGTTTGTAAAGGATCCTGACAGGTGGCAAAGGAGGTGTGGGCAGATATCTAACCCACATCAAGCTTCATTTTTTCTTTGGGAAACAGGCAGGCATCCATATCATAAGAACATAATCTGGATTGGTCGGAGAAGATGCCACTGAAAGAAGAAGAATCTTGCTATCCCTTTCTGCCCAAGATGGTCCAAGTGTCTGATCTGGATAGATAAAAGGGGAAAGGATCTGAAAGTACTTCATTTAGGACCTGTCCCTGGACGTTCGGTAGTTTTCTGTTTTGAGATATGGGTCTAGCAGTTCTTGACAACTATGATTCATGTTGCAGGAAACGCTGCAAATAAAATTGTTTTTATGATGGTAAATTCTTGAACAAAGATTTTCCAGGCATAGAGTAAGCTTTTACATGCTTACATCCAATTTAGCTCCATATTTTAAGGATTTAATTTCTGTTATTATCATTATTGCCAATTATTTGTACTAAAGTTGATTAGCAAGGTGCGAGCAAGACCTTATTAGCCAGAATGGTATACAAATGCTGGTTTTGTGCAAGACAGATGCTCATTTAACCATGGCTTACTCAACCAAATTCTATGGGCTTATATGACACAGTGAACCATAAACTACAGGTAGTCCTCGACTTATGACCACAACTGAGCCCAAAATGTATGTTGCTAAATATTTGTTAAGTGAGTTTTGCCCCATTTTATGAGCTTTCTTGCCACAGTTGTTAAGTGAATCATTACAGTTGTTAAGTTAGTAACATGGTCATTAAGTGAATCTGGCTTCCCCATTGATTATACTTGTCAAGAGGTCACAAAAGGTGATCACTTGATGTCAGGACATTGCAACCGTCATAAATATGAACCAGTTGCCTAGCATCCGAATTTTGATCATGTGACCATGGGGGATGCTGCAACGGTTGTAAAATGTGAAAAATGGTCATAAGTCACTTATTTCAGTGCCATTGCAACTTTGAACAGTCACTAAATGAACTGCTGTAAATCGAGAACTACCTGTAATCACCTGGGCTGGATTTGAACAACCAAGCTATGCAAAATAGTGTTGGTTAGTTTGGCTGTGTTGATGTGATGTACTTTAACCTGGTTACTGAACTCACAGTTTTTTAAAATTTCAATGCACCACAATCCATAATTAATCCAAATGGACTCAGAAAGCAAAAACAAAAACAAACGCCCTTAAGTTTAACGTTTGGGAAAACAGCTACTAGATCCTTCCTGATCTAGTTAAGCGTGTTCTGTGAACAAAGCCACTGTGTTTCTCCTGAGGACCTTGCAATTAGTCCTCAGCTAATTCAATTTTTGCTGGCTGGGCTGATCCCCATAGAACGGCTCCGTCTCTGTTCTAATGCAGTGAAGCGTATTGTCTGAAAGCATTATCATGTAAAAGCTATACTATTCTCAAAAAACTACAATTTCAGGGTCATTGAAATCTTAAGGGGTGAGAAAACTGGAACCAGAGTGCACAGAAGAAGTAGTTAGCCTTTGACACCAGCGGAGCTTCCTTTTCTAATACTAGGAACAGCTTGAGTTTCAATGGGACCTACGCTAGTGTAAGAAAAAAAGATTAACTTTTTCTTTATTCTTTATGTATTGTGGCCAGAGAAAAGTAGCTCAGACTTCACGTGGGTGATGTTCAATGAATATGCAGGTAGTCCTCGATTTGCAGCCAAAATTTCTGTGGCTAAGCGAGACAGTTGTTAAGTGAATTTTGCCCCTTTTTACGACCTTTCTTGCCACCGTTGTTAAGCGAATCTCGGTAGTTGTTAAGTTAATGACACAGCTGTTAAGGGAATCTGTCTTCCTCATGACTTTGCTTGTAAGAAAGATGCCAAATGTGATCACAGGACCCCAGGACACTGCAACCTTCATAAAGATGAATCAGTTGCCAAGTGTGGGGGAAATGCTTTTTTCACTGTTGTAACTTTGAACAGTCACTAAATGAATTGCAAGTCGAGGATTACCTGTATATGACCTTTAAATGCTTCAGGTGACAGAATTTGGTTTGAAGGGGAAGTTTAAATATGGTGTTAGATAAATACGATAATTTCCTACAGAAAACCTCTGTCTTTAAAAAGAGTATTTTTTTTTAAAAAAAAAATCCTTTGATCACCTTTTTGCCTCTTGTCATATTTGCTGTATAAGCATTCCAAAGGCAAGCATTTATTCAGCATACTTAATTATCTCATGAGCCCATATTCTTTTCTAAGCTGTCCCCAATGCATAACTACCAGTTTTTAGTACCACACAAATAACAGTGCCATGCTTATTAGTTTTACAATAATATTGGTAGTAAGCAAACTTGTCAAATAGGTAAAAAAAAAAAAAATCTAATTATATGAAAACTAGTAGGATGGATGGTGGCATACATAAAATATTGATCCCCAAATGCGATTTAAACTGATCCGAGAGTTACTTGGATCAGCAGCATTAAACAGGAGGAATATTTATAAATCTGTTCCAATATCAAGGATAGAACACCCAAATCTCCAAACCAAGAAAACAATCAGCTAATTTTTAGTTCATTGCCAAATTACTGGTGTCCTGCAGTCTTTCCACCTGATGCATATCTAACTTTTTGAGCATAATGACTGCTGGTAAATTAAACTGGAGGAATTTATGGATTGGGGTGGACAGTTGTTTAGGATGGGAGGGTACCATGTAATAATGGGGAGTATTTTGTACGCTGTCACAAAATGGCTGCTACAGCAGACTTTACCTGCCACAAACTATAAGGCAAGAAGTAAACTTGCTCTACCATCTGTTCTTGCTTCCTAGAGTCCTTATTGCTTTTTTCTTCCTACTTTGCTCCTCCTCTCTTTCTCTTCATTCTATAGATGTATACATTTCCATATAAAGCCCTGGGCTGTGGTTATAATCTTATTAGTTTCTAAGAATTTCCATAGGACATCCTTTTCAATCAAATAGATCCTTTATGATTTTCAGAATACAACCTTCCATTTTTTTTATTACATATTTTTAAAACAATCAGATGGGCTAGTAAGCATGCAAGCATGGAATGGAAATGAATTCAGACTGCGCACTGGCGCCCATAATCATCACTTTGCTTACCTTTTATTATGCATAGCCAAATTATATGCTTCTGCTTGACCCTGGCTGAGTCATTACCTTTGTGCCTTGCAACTGCCCTGGGTATATGCAAAAGAAATGGATGCTTATGCAAATCAGAGAACTCTTAACTTTATTTCCTGATGGCCTTCATTGGTGGCCAAGAAATCAGGCCTATAAACGAGGGCAATTCGGAAATAAACCTATGTTTGGTTATCAATGACAGACACTCGCAGATACAGAACTTTTATTATACACATCAGAAAACTACAACATTATATTACTTTTTGACATAATCGCCATTCAAATTGAGGCACTTGTCATAACGTCTTACAAGGTTTGAAATTCCTTAGTAGTAGTTGCTCGGCACCAAATCTATGGGGGAGGGTGATCAAAAACATCCCAACAAAACTGCTTCAAAAGTTCTAGTGGTGTGAACGTGATCATTATCATGAACCAACACCACACCGGAAGTCAGCATGCCCCGATGCTTGTGATGAATGGCTCGTCTGAGTTTTCGTAATGTTTCACAGTAGACCTCTGAATTGATGGTCGAACCACACTCCATGAACTTCACTAGCAGTACTCCTTTGGCATCTTCACACTTGGCGGGATTTTCTATGGCACCACTTCTGGTGTGGTGTTGGTTCATGATAATGCTCACCCGTACGCTGCTAGATACACCCAAGAACTTTTGAAGCAGTTCCATTGTGATGTTTTTGATCATCCCCCCAGCCCAGATTTGGTGCCAAGCAACTACCACTAAGGAATTTCAAACCTTGCAAGACATTATGACAAGTGCCTTAATTTGAATGGCGATTATGTTGAAAAGTAATGTAATGTTGTAGTTTTCTAATGTGTATAATGAAGGTTCTGCATCTGCGAGTGTCATTGATAACCAAATGGAGGTTTATTTCCGAATTGCCCTCGTACTTACAAGCACTCTTCAGTGTGGTCTTTAATGTAGAAGTTAAAACCAGCCAAACTGGTACCTTAAACTGAATTCAGAAATAAATTCTCCTGTTCCAAACTGAAGATGTGTACATGCCACCTTGATTTACAAAGAGTTTATTGACAATAGCCAGCATACCAATGCAAAGGCAGGCAGAGGGGACAGTTATGCAAGTGCATGCATGTATCTCACTCTGGGCAACATACAATAATGAAGAGTGAGAACTTGACTGATAATCCAGAATCAAATGAAACATGAATTCAGAGAAGCAAACATAGTCCATGATAGTCCAAGAATTGACTGCCAGGGAAGGGAGCCAGCCAATTCAATGAGGATGAGCTGAAACTCAGGAAGCAAGGACACAGAAACAAAGATCTGAGATTGGCAAGTTTCTCCCACCAAAGGATCAGATGCTGATGGCTGGATATGAATAGGGCAGACATGGGTATGTCTCAGTTGTGGGCCCTGGCATCTTTGCTTCTTGTGGAGCTTAGAAGTGCTATTGGCACTTCAAAGCTGCCAATGTGTCCTAAACTAGGTGATCTGCCTGCCCTGTTGATTTCTTGCTCTGTCAAGATCAAGGTGGCTGATAATCTCGAAGGATTAGGCCTTTCCTACTCAGTTTTTGATGTTGAGGTTGCTGGATCCACAATGTCAATTAACAGCTGTAGTAGCATTCAAAGTAATATGCCAATGCAGAAAAAAAAATGTAATACAATCTGAATCTTCTAGGACAGTGTCACATACAGCATATTGTGGTAATCTAAACTGGACGTAAACAAGGCATGTGCCATGCTGGCACTTTTCCTAGATTGGGTCACATCTGCTTGATTGTTCTAAATTTATATAAAGCACACTGGGCAACTGACAGCACTTGCAGAGTATTTCCAGAGTGAATATCTGTCCTGCTTTTTTGGGGAGGTTCCAATTTTGTAATAACTCTCCAGATTTGTGGTGCCGATTTCTGCCAGTTCAGGGAGTTACTTAGTGCATAAATTCAAGTGAGGCTTTACGTATTCACTCATAAAATTCCTTAGTCACTAGAATGTACATCTCTTTTTTTTTTGGTACCAGTCACTAGAACATATATCCTTGTTTTGTTCATTAGACTATTTTTTCCATGAATATAAGCAATGCAGAAATCTGTTACCTATCATATTAAGTCAGAATGTGACTTGTTCCTTGCATAGCATGCTGGATGAATCTCACCTTGAGTTATAAAATCGTATTTTGTTTAATGTAACATGTGAATTGATTGTGTTTCATGCAATAAACCATGACTAAAACTTGTGGCTTGTAATATGCTATGATTCTAATGCTGATCATGCATGGTTTGGCATTTCACTGCAGGATTAGCCCAAGTTATACAGAATTTGCTTCATGTCACACATATACCAAAATGTTTGCTCCGCTAGCAGGAAAGAGGATGTATTTGAGTGGTGAAAAATTGCATATTTGACTCAAAATTGGGAGCAGAATTTCCATTGCTAAGCAAGGCAATTGTTAAGTGAGATCACACCCGATTTTATGACCATTTTTGCCATGGTTGTTAAGTGAATCATGCAGTCGTTAAGTTTCCCCCATTGCCTTTGCTTGCTGGAAGCTGGCTGGGAAGATTGCAAATGATAATCACGTGAGCCCAGGATGCTGCAATGGTCATAAATGCATGCTGCTTACTACTACTACTACTACTACTAATAATAATAATAATAATTGTGCGATGATTAATAATAATAATAATAATAATAATAATAATAATAATAATAATAATAATAATAATAATAATAATAATAATAATAATAATAATAATAATAATAATAATAATAATAATAATAATAAAAAGTTGGAAGGGACCTTGGAGGTCAGGCAGGAAACCCTATACCATTTCAGACAAATGGCTGTCCAGTCTCTTCTTAAAAACTTCCAGTGTTGGAGCATTCACCGCTTCTGGAGGCAGGTTGTTCCACTGGTTAATTGTTCTAAGCGTGAGAATTTTGATCATGTGACCATGGGGATGCTGTGACAGTTGTAAGTGTCAGGCTGGCCCAGCCAGGCACTTAGAAAAAAAAGAACCTCGACTTGAAAGGGTTGTTTTTTTACTAAGTGCAAGCGGTTAAAGGAATAAGCAAAGCTGGATCTGAATATTCTCATACAAAGCCCGTGGTTTTCCCTCTTCCCTCTTCCCTCTTGCCTGGCCCTCTCTCCCTGACCAGTCCGTCAGTATCCAGTATCCAGTTGCATTTGAGATAGATGGTTTGGGAACAGTCTTGAGGTTTGGCACCCCTGTGATGTAGTTTCACATTTTGCTCTCACAGCTCCATCCTTGATCAGCTGGTTTATTCTGGATTGACACCTCTGGTTCCTGTCACCCTGTCATTTCCCCCCTTCCCCCCCCTGCTTCTTACTTCCTCCCTTCCCCTTTCTAGTTTTATGGCAGACCTGCGGAGTGGTTGCAACTTTGTATGGTTGCTGAATGAATGGTTGTTAAAGTCAAAGATTATTTCTAAAAAGACCCCCACAGAATGAAGCCTGAAAACTTTTACATGCTAAAACCTGCTGCTCTACTTAGTAAATGTCTGATGTCTGATTCCCCCCCCCCCCAGGTTTAATACATTCAGCTATAGATGTTTAGTGGTCATAAGTAGCTGGAACTTGCAGTCAGACATATGTAAAGAGTGACTTCAGCTTTTCTGAAAAAGAAAAGACTCAGCTCAGTCTTTGAAGAGAGAGTGAGAGGTGCCTATAAACTTTGGAAACATGTTTTTCCTCTCTTTATTAAAATAATTGCTTCAAGTCAATGACATTACATTGTCTCCTGAAAAAGGTGAAGGTGCTTTCTTTTTTGAAAAGAAACCAAACATTTTCCAGATTCGGGTATCCATGGAAACAGCAGAGCGTTTTTCTAAAAGATGGCCACGTGGGATAGGACACATGCCAGCGGGAGTGATCATGGCAACAGCACTGTGGCTGGGGGGAGACTGATGAGGGAAGGAAGAAAATGGGAGATAAAATAAAACAAAACAAAGCAAAACAAAATAAAATAAATCACTGGCTAGAATAGCAATCGGCCATTTTGCAAAGGATATGCTTTGCACTTGATTCAGCCTGAGAGGTTGCATAATAAAAACAAAAGAACTTTACCCATCAAGGTACATTCCGTAAAGTGTCTCACTCTAGCTTTTGAGTGTGTGGATTTTTTAATGGCTGTTGCAATCCTAATTCTGCTGGGAAGTTTATTGACATGGATGTTTGTAATGCAAGCATGAAATATATAATTTTAGTTGCTGAACATTCACTCCCAGTAAGACAGGAAAAATAAACCTTTTCTATTGCACCCCAGCTCTGTTTTCACTTGATACAGGCACTGCTATAAAGAAGTTACCTTGCATGCATCTAGCAGCTGAGTTTGATCAAAATGAGATGGATCAAAACAAATTGATCCACTTCCTTCAGATATTGTTTAAATAGTTTGTGGACAAAATCCCTGAGCTAAGTTGACAACACTGGAAGTTAATTCAAGAATGCTTGCACAAGTAGCCATTAAGTGTGGCATATACCAAGGTGATGCACTATCCCCATTGCTGTTCTGCATAGGGTTGAACCCCCTCAGCCAGATAATCACAAGGATTGAAGACAGATAGAAGTTCAAGGGTAGAACTACCATCAGCCACTATCTCTACATAGTTGACATCAAGCTGTATGCTAAGATATACTGCCCCATAGTGCTTTACAACACTCTCTAAGCAGTTTAAAATGTCAGAATATTGCCCCCAACAATCTAGGCCCTCATTTTACCAACTCAGAAGGATGGAAGGCTGAATCAACCTTGAACACCATCAGGATCAAACTCCAGGCAGTGGGCAGAGTTTGCCTGCAATACTGCATTCTAATTACTGCACCACCTTTATCTATCAGATATATAGAATACGCAGCTGTATAGATGATCTTGTAGCTCATCCCACCCCAAGAAGAAACAAGTCACTTTAGAAAGCACCCTGTTTGGAAGGCAGAACAGAACAGAACAATAACTATGCAATGCTGCTTTTATCACCATACAAATGAGATGTTTTAATAGTGTGAACTTTGTTGACATTTTTTGAAAGGAGATTTTACAACACTTTTGGAAATGACAAAACAAAAGACAAGAAAAAAGTTCTAAAGCTTACATACGTTATTTAAAAATACACCCTATTTATATTATTTTAGCTTGGGTAAATTTATTAATTGCCATCCGCACTGCTGAAATTTGAAATGTGTTTTGTACAATTTATCAGATTCCTGCTGTGAAAGTACACATAATATAACAAGGACGTTTGTGATATTGACTTCTGAACTTGAAAGATTCCTATAGTCTTTCCCAAATAATATTTCCTTTGCTTTCCTCCCAATGTCAAAAACCTTGTGGGGAGAAATTATAGAACATCTGACAGAGAAAAGGATCATAAGAACAGTTCCACTAAAACAGACCAGGATCCATTTTAGTTTGCCATTTTAGTTCTCACAATGTAAACTCAATGCCTCTAGAATGGTCACAAGCAGGAGACAGAGACAGCAAAATACTCCTCTTATTGCATTATTTTGCTGCAATTGATATTTGGAGGTATGTTGCCCCAAACCTGGGGGTAACATGCAATCTTCTAGACCAGGGGTGTCAAACTCGCAATGTCACATGACGTGTCGTGACGTATCACAACTTTTTTGCCATTGCCAGCAATGGGGTGGGCGCAATTTCACTATGATGCATCCGGCCCGCGGGCCGGCAGTTTGACACCCCTGTCTAGATGAATGGGGGTCCAAGCTTAGCAGTTTTAAGGCATCTGACTTAGGAATTCTGGGAGTTGAAGTCCACATGTCTTAAAGTTGCCAAGGTTGGACACACATGTTCCATAACAATAGTTTTTACAGACATGCATTCCATTTATTTGTCAAATGCGCCTTTAAAGCCTTCCCAGTTAATTTTCATCAACATATCTTATGATAATGATTTCTACAGATTGGTTATGTAGCAGAAACATTTTTGTTTGTTCTAAATGTCTTTCAAGTCATCTTCACTGGATGCTGATTGGATGCAGTGTCCATAAATATATTACAGTTCCCAGATAAGGATACACTATAGCTTCATATAAGGATGTGATTGTTGTTGTTGTTGTTGTTAGTTGTGAAGTCATGTCCAACCCATCGCGACCCCATGGACAACGTTCCTCCAGGCCTTCCTGTCCTCTACCATCTTCTGGAGTCCATTTAAGCTCACGCCTACTGCTTCAGTGACTCCATCCAGCCACCTCATTCTCTGTCGTCCCCTTCTTCTATTGCCCTCCATCTTTCCCAGCATTAGGCTCTTCTCCAGTGAGTCTATCACTATCAAGGATGTGATAGTGATGGGATTTTTTTTTATTTTCAATCACCTTTGTAATGATCCCTAGCATGGAAATGGTATTTTTCACATCCGCCATGCACTGAATGAATATCTTCACTGAACTATCCACTATATTCCCCAAGATCTTTTTCTTGGTTAAGTAGCTTAAATCCCTTCAGGATATATGTGAAGTTTGGGTTTCGTGCATCACTTCACATTTATTTAAACTGAATTGCTTTTGCCATGTGGTTGAACATTCACTGAGTTTAAAGAGATGCTTTTAGAGCTCTTCACAGCCATACTTGCTCTTTACAATTCTGACTGGTTAGCATCAACTGCAAATGTGGCCAGTTCATTGTTTACCTCTAAGTCAAGATTGTTCATGAACCAGGGACAAACCACTGGTTTCAACATAGAGATCCATTTTTACTTCCCAATAATGCCAGTGTTATTCCTACTCTTTTCTTCTGATTACAAGAAAGATGATAATTTATTGCTCAATTCCCTCTTAATTTCATATAAGTACCATTTATATCAGGAGTGCAATGGCTCAGCGGTTAAAGATCTGAGCTTGCTAACTGGAAAGCAGATCGGAGCGCCATGCAAAGGGGTTTGCTCCTGTCCCTGCCTCAGCTCTTGCCCACCTATCTGTTCGAAAGCATGCAAATGTGAGTAGATAAATGGGTACCACTTCAGTGGGAAGGTAATAGCTTTCCGTGCGCCTTTGGCATATAATCATGCTGGTCACATGATCATGGAAAATGTCTTTGGACAATGCTGGCTCCCTCAGCCAACGAACAGAGATGAGCACCATCCTCTAGAGCAGGGATAGGCAACCTTGGCTCTTTTATGACTCGTGGACTTCAACTCCCAGAATTCCTGAGCCAGCCACGCTGAGGGGAAAGGGAGAGGTTTCCAAGCTGAGCCAGGCTGGCTCAGGAATTCTGGGAGTTGAAGTCCACGAGTCATAAAAGAGCCAAGGTTGCCTACCCCTGCCCTAGAGTCAGGTATGACTGGACAGAGAAACCTTTACCTTTTTGCCATTTATATTACTCAATGTTTTCTTGTATTTTCTCCCTAAAAGTAATCAGAATAAATATTTTTAAAAGCTATTCCATTTTTTTATAGACTTTATGTTATTCTACAGCTCATAAATCAAAAATATCCTAGGTGCATGTTCACTATTTGGAGGCTTTTGAAGGAATGAATGGATAGGTTCAATTTCCTATCATTTATTCTCTCTTCTTCCTGCACTCATAAAATGTGTGCTGTAGCAATGTACAATAACTCCTGAACAAATTGAGTGATTTATTTCATCCTACAAATATCACTTGATAAGGTGTCCAAGAAAATCCTGATAAACGATTCCAAGTCAGATTTCTCTTCTTTAATGAAGAGACCTTAATCCTTCTTGCTGATGTTTGGAATCATTTTTACTAAACCTGAAGCAAGTTTCTAGATGTTGTTTCATAAACATTCTCTGTGATGCCTGGGCTTGCTTTCTGTCTGATAACCTCTTCACCCACTCTTTCATATTAAAGGAGATTATCCTAAAAGACTAAATAAACATGAGAAATTGACAGCTAACAAACGCTCTTTCAAGGGATTTGATCTCCTCACAGAGAATAGCTTCCAACAGGTTTTGCTAAATTTTGATTGTCAAATGTGCATTCTTTATTAGTGGTAAAATGCAAAGCAGGAGAGCTGAAATTCAAGAGTGCTTGTATGACTCACTGAAGAGACACCAATTACTTTGCAAACAAATGCACATTGCAGAATGAGCTTTTGCTGCGGTTTCAAAAACCAGAGCAGTGCATACTCTTCCAATTATGAAGATTATGAGACAAAATAACCTAAGCATTATTATATTATACATCACTTAACTGATATAAATTATGCAGACTTTCATTATTTATTTGCGTAATTTATTCTGCTGTGACTCGAAGAGGGAAAGAACTTCTGCAGTCTAACTGCTCGGTCTCTTTTTTTTAACTTCGAGTTGCATATGATAGCACTTTCGAAAATTAATGCTTATACGCTGAACTCAAGGAATTAGAAGCTTGCGTTGTATATGTTTGAGAAGCAAAGGTCCTCAGAACTGTCTAGTCCATTTTGTTGTTGGATACTCAACTCAGAAACCTCCTTCCCTTGTGTTGATCTTGGGGTAGAAGAAGATGGTTCATCCAGATTTCTTCACAATTCCTGGACATTGTTCAGGATCCTGGCAGCATTACCCTTACATTATCTCTAAATCCTCCCCTCCAACACACACACACACACACACACACACACACACACACACGAATGTTAGGATTTTTAATGAAAGGGGTATGGCACTTGTTAAATAGTTGGAACATCCTATGGAAAAGAAAAAGCTCAATTTTCTATAAATTGATGCTGGGAAGAGATTTGAATTATTTATCTTTAATATTTAGCTTTCAAAAGTACTTGCAATATTTTTGCTTTTTATCAAATTTTATAACGAAGTAAATCACTACTCAGGAAAGAAATGTGCAGGACATGTTTTTTAAAAAAAATCTTGTTCTTTCCAAATCTAACATTCTTCTGTTTCCCTCAATCCTCCTATTTCGCTCAAAGTTGCTAAGAGTAATCATCTTGTCTACTTCATTTTCTTCCTGCATCACATCTCTAAATATGTCAGCTTTTTCTTCCTAATAATCACCTAAATTATCCTTTGTAATAATTATCTCAGGGGAGAATTTATCCAGTAATCCAGGACTGATTGAGATGTTCTTTTTGTAGTCCACAAAAAATAATTCTAAATCCATACTTCAAAGGTTTCCAGCTTCTATTTCTCTTTCTCACTTTCCAGCTTTCACAGCTGTATATTACTACTGGAAAGATTGAACAACTGGTTCAATGGTTCCGACAGACAGAGACAAATAAAGCAGAACTCCGAGGCTTGCAAATTCCTCAAAAGAACATGTTTATTGATGCAAAGTATTGGCACTTCAAAAGTGAAACCAAGTCTGAAGAGATGCATAACAATTCCCCAATACAAAGTTAAGCAACTACGTTTCCCCACACAGCTTGTTGGCAGGCTTTTCATGAAACGCCCAGCCCGCAGTCTCGGGAGCAGCCGATGACCTTGGTTCCCACGAGAGAAAGTCCGAGAGAGAAAGTCTGTTTTGTCTAGCGCAACACCTGGCAACCCCCCTCCCTCCGTGCTATGTGTCAACTAGGAATGAGAAGGGGAAAAAATGGCTGCAGCCAGTGGTGGGATTCAGCCGGTTCGCACCACTTCGGCAGAACCGGTAGCTAATTTTTTGTTGCCCAAGCCCAGAATGGACTTCCGGAAGTGGCATCCACACAGAGAACCGGTTGTTCACCTATTTGAATCCCACCACTGGCTGCAGCCATGCTCATTTTAAAGTTGACAACAACCTTTTATCAAAGATTGAACAACCTTTTGTCCAGGAGGGTACAAGGAATTCTGGGAGTTGAAGTCCACGAGTCATAAAAGAGCCAAGGTTGCCTACCCCTGGACTAGAAGACCTCCAAGTGGCTTCCAGCCCTATGATACTATTCTATTCCATCTTTAATATGGTCATAGACCAGTATAAGGAGGACAAGGTACAGTCAATTAAAAAACATAGAAGATACATGAAAGTTATGAAAAGCTAGAAGACATAAAAACAAGGTATATATAAAAAACAAGAGTCTAAAAGAATTTAAAAGGTAGAATAGAATTACATGAGTAATTCAGGGAAACATTAAGTTTAATATATAGAAACTACGTCTATCAAAGTACAAAGCACTATATTATGACAAACGAGATGTTCATTAAGTCTAGTTTCATAATCTGATGAATTTAAACACTGCTATATTAGAAGGCACTAAATGTAACACTTTCCATATAGTAAGCTGGGCCCTCAAATAGGATTAGCAGTACATAAATACTGCATAAATACACGGCCTACATTTCCTGCATACCAATAACTGTTGGGAGATGTTTTTAGGAGAAGAAAAAAAAATATTTACTGAGTTGAAATCTAATGAAAGAGATATGGAATTAGAATTGGGCTTCCTTTGCACTTTTGTTCCGCTACATCCTATGAAGTATGGATTTATCAAATCAATTTAGATTTGTTTTCCTCCTTGCCCATTAGTTGGCTTCTGATTGCAGAAGAAAATATCCTATGTCAGGGGTAGGCAACCTTGGCTCTTTTATGACTCTTTTATGAGCCATGCTGGCTCAGGAATTCTGGGAGATGAAGTCCACGAGTCATAAAAGAGCCAAGGTTGCCTGCCCCTGTCCTATGTCATAGTTTTAAGTCCTTTAGATAGTGCCCAGGGAGGACTAAATTCGCTCTGTCCATTCACTGCATTGAAGAACTTGGAGTTCATATGGCATTTCGGAAGCAAAGGCAATTTTCCTATTTGCAAGATGTCTTTCATAGAGGTGAAGCTATGGGAATGGGGGCAGGGCAATGCATCTTGACCAGCCAACTTGCCTCAAAGCTTGTATTTGAGCAATGGCCGTACATGAATGACTTGCTGGTTCAGGCAAAATAGCACACTCTCTCCACTAGACTGCTTAAGCAGGCGACTTCTTTGTTTTGAAGCTTTGCTTGTAGTGATATTGCACTTGTAGCTTGCCTGAAGCAAAGGCTATTCTATAATCCAGGTTTGGTTGTGTCAACTTTGGAAGAAGCACCAGACTGTATGTATCAATTTTACTGTTTGTTATTTCAGGCCTTAACGTCTTTGCTTTACTATCTTTTACTTGCTTCTGTGCTTTGCATAATATTTACACCGAAGGAAAGAGAGTGTTGAATATGCATGCAAATTCAAATACATGGTATTTAGTTCAGGGGAAAAAAATGAAAGTAATTAATATATGTTGTGCACAGCAAAGAATGTTGAAGAAGATGAGAAAATGCAATCATTTAGCAGAGGGGCAAAGCCGTGGGAAATGTAAATATATGGATTAAACAGAACAGGAGATTGTATTGGGGTGACTTATGCACAGTGGTTTATGATTTGTTACGTATGCATCTAAGTTGCATGCTGGTGCTTCCCCATGGCCTTATGCAGCTCATCAACAGCTGCCAGTGCTTACTGAAGTTGTTTTAAAGTTTGCATGCTGTCTTGTAGTGGCTTCTGCCCACTTCTAAGAAGAGGACCCTAAAATAAGCCACAGGCAAACACTTCTGACAGATAACATGTAAATCTTCAAATCTTCTGAACGAAGTAGCAGTTGCTGTTGATTGGCTATCAACGGGAATCTTCTAACATACAATACCCCATGTGTTCACAAGCCATTAATTATAGTGAGCATCACATCTAGTTGTGCCTAGAGTTAAATTTGTAGTAGAAGCGTTCAGTAGCACTTTAGAGTAAGAAAGAGCTAGATAAAGAGAATCAAATAAAGACATAGCTGCCATGTTATGTGATCTACAAACATTTTGATCCTTGTTTCCATGTTATGCTGATTGTTCTCTTAATGTTTTCCCTAAAAAGGAAAGCCATTTTCTTCTAACCATAATTCTGGAACATGTAATAGGAGCCACAGACAGATATGCTCACCTTAACACTGCTTTAGTTAATACTATTTTTGTGACATATATATATATATATATATGGTAAATATGCTCATTTCCCTTGCATGACTGAACAGATTACTTTTCGAAAAATAGCTAAATGTATTCCCCAAATTAATAAAAGTTATTCTGGGAAATACTTAACACCATGAAGATAACAGCATTTTATGGGAGAATTCATGAAATTATAACTACCAGGTTTCCCCGAAAGTAAGACCCTGTCTTACTTTCTTTTGGGCTATGAAGTAAGCATTAGGTTTTACTTTTGGGGAGGTCTTACTTTTTGCCGATACTGGTACCAGTAGGCAGTGAACGCGCGGGGGTAGGGGGGCCTGTACATGGGGTGGAGAAGCAACGCAGCGGCAAGAGCATGGTGGACCAGGTACGGTACCAGTGCAGCCATGGTGGATGGCGGCAGAAAGGGTGCCGAGCCTGGTGTGGGATGAATTGGCCCAGATCCGGAGTGCTGCCCCGCCGCCGGCCTCCAGGGCCCTTCACCAGCAGCCTCCAATAAAACCACGCCGGCCATGCCTCCATCTTTGGGCTGCTTGAGCACCACCCTGCACACCTACTTGGTGCTGCAGGCACTGGGCTAAGGGCTGAACCTGGTGCTCTTCGGGCCCTGGTGGGCGCTGCAGCTCTCATGCAGGCTGGTGCTCAAGCAGCCCAAAGGTGGAGGCGTGTTCCACCGGTGGCCGCTGGCAAAGGGCCCTGGCAGGCCAGCAGCGGGGCAGCACTCCGGATCTGGGCCGACTCACCCGTGCCAGGCAGGAGCAGCCCAGCCGGGCAGCCCAGAGCAGCACGGCCAGGAGGGCAAAGAGCCCAGTGAGGCAGAAGCAGCACGGGTAGCCACTTGGCTGCCACATGGCACCCTAAGCAGCTGAGAAATGTTCCAGCAGCAGTAGGGCCAGCAGGCAGGGCGGGTGGAGGCCGGGCCTTGCCGAGGGTTTGGTTCATTGCGGCCACAGGCAAGCAGACGGTGGATGGAGAGGGCGGGGCCAGCGGTGGCCAGTTTCACCGGCGGCCACTGGAGAAGGGTCCTGGCAGACCGTTGGTGGGAGGGTGTTCCGGCTGTCACATGGAAGATCTGGGCCGATTCGCCCCACCCCCGCACTAGGGCTTACTTTCAGGGTAGGGCTTTTATTAGGCCCATCCCCCCAAAATCAGCTCGGCTTACTTTTGGAGTAGGGTTTACTTTTGGGGAAACATATAACATATAGGTTATATGTATATTAAAAATCTGGATTAATTATCTTACAAATACATGGTATATATTGTGTATACTCATTCTAGAAGAATATTTTTGCCTCTTTATAATAAACTCTAAGATTTGCCAAAAGCTGTGCTAAAGGAATTATATTTTACACTGTGTACAGTACCCTGTGAATAGATTTTGAATATATCAGAAGCTCATTTGTGAAGATTACGTACTAATCCTTTATTGGTGGGAGGAAATATGAATGGCTCTGGCTGTGGCAATTTTTACTTAATCCTGGTATTCCTGTGGCTGAAGATAACTGAAGAAACAAATCACATGTTGATTTTGGAAGTGCTGTGGGTGCCTGACCCTAGGAATCAATTTCTGATTTTACTATAAGTAGTCCTCGGCTTACGACCACAACTGAGTCCAAAATTCCTGTTGCTGAGACATTTGTTAAGTGAGTTTTGCTTCATTTTATGACCTTTCTTGCCACAGTTATTAAGTGAATCACTGCAGGTGTTAAGTTGGTAAACATGGTTGTTAAGTGAGTCTAGCTTCCCCATTGACTTTGCTTGTCAGAAGATCACAAAAGGAGATCACATGACACCAAGGCACGGCAACTGTCATAAATATGAATCAAGTTTGATCATGTGACCGTGGGGATGCTACAACAGAGGTAAGTGTGAAAAATGGTTATAACTCACTTTTTTCAGTGCTATTGTAACTTTGAACGGTCACTAAATGAACTGTTGTAAGTCGAGGATTACCTGTATTCAGTACCCAAAAGTCCACCAATTATAAGTATTCTCCAGCTTCATTTTTGTTCGCTCCAAACTTTTTTCAAACTCTGAAAATTAGCAGTCACTTGCCCATTCTTAATGGTATGATTTTCCCGCCATTTTGTCAATATATATATATATATATATGGATGAACTTCATATGTTCAGAAGTCTCTAAAATGCAAGCCAAACTATACAAAAGGCGAAATTTCTTTCAGAGTTTGGTACTTATTCTTCTGCTTTTCATATTTTAATATTTTGAACCTTATAACTACATTGCAGTCAAGGATTACTAGTGCTTGAAATGCAGTTCCTAGGCTTACGTTACTGCAAAAGCTAATAAAGCTTGGCTCGTGGATTATATGATCGTTTTTTGTGACAGCAGTACAGAAATGGTTTGCTATATCCTGGAATATTTTTTACGTCCTTGTTTATTTACCACCCTTGGGTTTCATAGCAGTTACCTATTCAAGCACTGAGTTCAACTGCCTCTATTTTGCTTTTTAAGATCTGCTGAGGTTGGCTGAATGCTGCCAGCTGGTATGATCGGAGATAGTTTGTAAATGGCGCTACGGCAAATGATTTTTAAAATAGAAGTTCTGATTCCATGGTAAACACATTAAAGTTAAGTCTTGGGTGAAAATGACTGTGCATTCATTGCGTGTAAAACCTTCCTGATTCAATCTTGGGCAGCTCCAAGTATAGTTAGGAAAGAACTCTGGGTGTAAATATGGAGAATTTGTTGATGTATACTGTGAATGTTTCATCGTTCAGCAATCCAGTTTTCAGTTTCTATCTACTCCAACCAGTTGTGAAAAATAACAGTCTATGATAGAAGTGCCCCAAGCAACTTTCTAAAGAAACCTTGACCACTCACAAGCTTATTGTCTTCACATATCTATTCCCATTAAGTCTGGTATTTTGCTTCAGCTTAAATAGACTTGGTAATTCCATCAGATTCTTTTCTTTATTTTTGGCCTGTGTTATATTATATTACCGATTTTAGGTGCCCATATCTTCACTGGTAGCATGCTTGGTGGCTTTGATATCCCATTTCTTTTTATTTCTATTGTTTCTATTCCTACTAAAAGTTGGTGGAAGCAACTCATAGCAAACGTAGCCCATAGTTCTACATTTGAATGACTTGAATGAACTTGAATGAACATGGAAAGCTAAATCTCTTCAATCCTTAATCCAGAAGACTTTCTCACTGTCACTGAGCATGTATAATTGTTCTGGAAGAGACAGAACACATTACCCAACACCTTTCATACTTATTAACCTAGAGTTTATCACTTTGCATTGCTTACTGTTCAGGCCCTTGAATATTGCCTCCCTTCATCTGATGAGTATCACCAGAAAACTGCTGCTATAATGCATCCAAAGTAACTTTACTGGGCTCTCGATTGAGAGAATCAGTTTGGAAAAATTATGTAGCACCATATTATATTGTTAAGACATTGAATTTTGGGCTTGGCATGCGTTAAAATTGTCATGAGAACTTGATTTAAAAGATCACAGCCAGAGTTCATATTAGCAATATTATTCATTAACACACTTGGCTGGAGAAAGTGCTATTATCTAGAATACTTAAATATTAAGAAAGCATAGAATGTGCTGAATGACCCTTTGATGCTTCTGTTGCCAAGTAAGTGGGAGCAAATCTTGATATCGTGCCAAAACACATTACTTTCAATAGAACAGCTAAAACGACACTGAACTCTACCTCATTTCCATCATGTTCTAAATCAGTGTCTGGTAATGGATTGGATGAAAGCTTACAGTTTGAAGTTTATCTAGAAAAGACAGATGGTGTGCAGCAACTGAAAAACAGACTTATTTCTCTCTCTATGAAATATAAGGTCTGTCATTTGTACATTTTCTTAAAAGAATCTGATTTCAGCAAAAAATAAAATAAAAATAAAAATGAGCTGTGTTTCACAGCAATCTTGGGCAAATTGTGCAATTTTGTGCTAATTCTTGAAGATATTACATTTGTCTATACCAGTGCATCTCAGCCTTAGCAGCTTAAAGATGGGTGGATTTCAACTCCCAGAATTTCCCAGCCAGCATAGAATTCTGGGAGTTGAAGTCCACTCATCTTCAAGTTGCCAAGGCTGAGAAACACTGGTTTATACCGTCTCCTAATTTGACCGCTATGTTATTTTCCTTGTAGATTTGTCTCTGGAAAGTATTTAGAAGCTTCAGCTTCTGTATGTTGTCATACAACCATTTGGTTAAAACAAAATCCACTAGATATCTGATTTTCCAAATAAAGTTAAATATTGCTGGTTAGTACAACATTTTATACCATATTTGAGAGATCAGATGATTCTTACAAATCTGTCTAGACTTCAAAATATTCAGGAAAGATCCTTTAAAAAAAACCAAAAATACTGTCTGGGGAGCAGATTATTTTTATCTATTTTACTCTACTTTGATATTATAACTGCTTTTACACAAGAGTGTCAAAATGCATGTTCCTATTCATTTTCCTAGACTTTAAATGGCTTTTGATCAAGCCTGCTTTCCGATTAGATTAAAAACTTGGGTTGAATGTTGATTACATGGTGGCCTTGAAAATGTTCTGGGAATTATCATTTGATGTAAAATGTGAATTCTATGAGATTGACAGAAATAGCTGCCAGGGATAATGCAACAGTGCTCATTAAAGAACTGCACCAGTTGCCTGATTATTTCCAGGTCAAATTGAAAATGCTGGCATAGCATTTTGAAGGAATTCCTAACCTGCTATGCTCTTAGATATGGTAGGAAAGTCTATATCATTCAAATTGTGATACAATTTGAAGCTTTCATGAGGAAGAATAAAAAATATATTTATGTCTAATATTTTCCAAATTGTGTATTAAATCACAGCATAGCATGAGCTTACTTGAAGTCTCTGTGCAGTGCCACAAAGCTGCTTCAGATGTTCACATTTTTCAATGGGGTGATGGAATGATTCCTCTTCCCTCAGGTCCTCAGAGGGAACAGTTTCCCTCCAGAACAGTGTTTCTCAACCTCAGCAACATTAAGATGTGTGGACTTCAATCCCCAGAATTTCTCAACTGGGAGATTAGAAAGCTGGAAGGAACCGTTTCTCACTTCACATGATTGGTTGAAGTCAATTGAACCCAAGGAAAAGGATTCTCCATAGTTCTGGATGCACTTAGAAATGTGGAAAACAAGTTCTGATAGATCTGTAGAAACTGTGAGGAAACACCCAGGGCATTGGAATATAAATCTAAGAAGATTGCCAAAAGAGTATTTTTATTTTTTTAATAAATATTTTATTAATTTTTCTAGTTTTGCAATCATAAGTACTTAACAAACAACGTGTTGTCTGGGTCCATTAGTAATTCAGTGGTACATATTAACTTCCTCAATCTAGATCCAATACTACACCATCCAGTGCTTCCTCTCTTCTTCCGGTGGTATACATTTTTCCACACTAGGCAAATACAATTCTTATTGCTGTTAATACATATACAATTGAATATCAACATCTTTATCACATTTTTATAATATTATACATAATATCAATAGTGTCAGTTTAAAATATCTTTTCTAACCAAACATATCTCAATTGCATTTGCACTTAAAATCCATTTGTTTAATCAATATCCTGTTTTTCCTGCTTTTTTTAAAAAAAAATGATTTCCAATCAATGTTCAAAGTGTCTCTATCGCTTATAGTTTTCTCATAATAAATTATATTTGGGTAACCAAAAGCTTCTCTTATTCAGATCCTCTTAGCATTTTCATATTTCCCTTCTCATACCAAAATATAATATTCTAGTTGCAGATCCTATCTTTCTAGTTTATAATAATACTTTTATTTCTAACAATTATCTATTCTCTTAGCCATGTTCAAACATCTATTTAATAATATAATATCCCATCTAATGGGTCAAAATCTCTGTTTTCTTCAGTATTACTCTAGCTTTCTTCCTTTGTCAACTAACTTTCCAAGTCAATGCATTTGAATCATCAAGTAGTTCTTCCTCTATTTTTGTGTATATTGTTTGGAATAAGAAAGACAATTTGATTAAAGTATTTTTGGAAGAACGCTGAGCCCATTTATAATCATTAAACAGCCTCTCTTCTTCTCCAGTTTTCCACAATTCTCCTAACAGCTTTATCTTCTGTTCAATCAGCTCTTCTTCCTTATCCTCAAATGTGTTCTGAGATCTTGACAAGTAAGATATCTTTTCCATTTCCAGTATTATCGCTACGTCTTCTAATTCTTCGTTTGTCTGAGTCTGTCTGTTGATTCTTTCCTTTAGGTCCTCCATCTTTGGATCCACTCCCTCTAATTTCCCTTCTATTTTCTGGGTTACTAGTTCCTTCTTTGTAGTCATTTTCTGAATTTGTAGGTTTAGATTAGAAAATTGTTCTTTTATCTCCTTTGCATTATTTTTAGTCTCATCATGAGCTAAGACACTTGTCTCTTGTATTGATTTCAACATAGAAAGAATTTCTTTCTGAGATTCATCAACATTTTCTTGTTGGTATGTCAAACTGGGGGTTTTGAAGACAAGTGTTAGGGATGGTTTTTTACCATTTAAGGCTAAGTATGGAACATCCATTTTGTTTTTGTATGTGGTCTTTATAGTCCAATCTATTTAGGGATTTAAAAAGTTTCAGTCAATTGTCATTTGAACTCCAAATTATCCAGCCAGCCTGTCAGTCCATCCTTAAGTCTCCCCTAAACAAATATAAGCAAAATTCAAGTTTTTCTGTCCAATGAAAAACATATCCTTTCTGTCCAGACAGAAAAAAGCAATTAAAAGTTATTCATCAATCAAAGGTTTATAATCCAAAGTATTCCATCATCTCAATCAGTAATGCATGTTTCTTCTACAGAGAAATAATGCCATGACACAGCTCTAAAAGTCAGTATTTGTATTCGTAATCCAGGCAGGCCAGTTTCAAAATAGTTTATCGTCTCTGCCACACAGATAAGCAGTCCAAGAGTTTTTTCCCCTTTTCCCAGCTGCAGTCTTCAAAAGTGAAAGTTTCCAAGGACAACAAAAGTCTTATCTGAGTCTGGGCTTCAAGCCAAGTTTCCTTTAAGCATAATAGATTATAGTGCTGTGGTTTGCCACTAGATGTTGTTGATGCCGTCTTCCAGTTTTTTAAATCCAAACTTATATTGCAAGCTTTTCAAGTCTCTTTTCTAAAAAAAGTCTCAAAAGCACTTTAAATTTCAAAGCTATACATCTGTATTGATTCCAAATTAATCTTGTAATTTTCTCTGTTTTCCCCCAAGCAATTAGTTCACCGCTTTTCTTTTCCTGAGGGAATGGGGCGGAAATTCCCTCTGTCATCAGGGAGGATTCTTTGCATTGGGCGGTTTTTCCCAGGAAAAAGTCTTAAAGTCATAAAGAGAGGATAAAGTCTCACCCAGTTCCATCCACATTGCTCAAAAGTTGCTCGTTAGTACTTACTTTCTTCGGTTGTCAGCAGCTTCTGACTGCCACACGAATGTGGCCAGTCTTTCCCCTGCCGGTTTGGAGGTCTTCCTCAGATCAAACGGAAGGGCCGCCACCCCTCTGCAATCAACGAGGGTCCCCTCCTTCTTCATCGCCTCTCCAGGGTGACTTTCAACCCTTTTTAGGGTCCCCAGTGGGGAAAAATTGAACGTGGAAGATGGAGACCCATCTTCCATTACGCTGCGACGCCTAACCAGAAGCCCGCCAAAAGAGTATTTTTATAATGAGATATTCTTGGTGCACCAGAGACTGATTATTCATATATAAAGTATATAGCTTACATTTTGCTCCACCCCATCTCATCTCACAGACATATAAACACAGACAGACAGACACAGAGCAGATAGATAGACAGACAAAACATAATTAAATAACTGACGTTTCTAGAGCTGTTACTTTATTAGCAGGATTTTGCACAAAGCTATATAAAAAACTATGCTCTACTGTCTTAGTACCTTCCCCACCCCCTTGTCATTTATTTTTTGTTACAGACATTTACTATCCTTAGGAGGAAGAATAGACTATCAAGATTGTCAGAAAATAAGTAAGAGAAGAAATACATTAAGAAAACACAATATTGAAAGGCCTACAATCCTACATGTTTGTCCTCCTCCTCTTGAAATATAGAAATATGTTTACTTCATTTTTAGGGATATTTAAGGCATCCGTAAAAGACCAGGGCCACACGTAACATTCCAATTAAACTGGTTGATTACTACTCATGCCTATGCACTGGAATCTATTCAACTAACAATTAGCACTATTTTGGCATGGATAAGAGTCAGTGGAATTCAAGAGGGGTTGCACTTTAGTCCATAGTCCTCTTTTGACTGCATCCCAGATTCTGTCACTCCTTCTCCTACAATATGATCCATTCAGGCTGATTAACTAATCTGAGCAGTGTCCAACTGAACAAAGATTTTCTTTAAACATGATATTTAATTACCCTCCCCATTAATTTATTCAGAATTTTTTTAAACTGTAAGTTAAAATTTAAAGATCCACTGAGGCCTTTTATAATTATATAAATTCTCGATCTTTTGTTTTGACTTGATATAATTACCATTTGCATCTATTAATTAAATTCTATCATCTTTGAAGTAGATCTTATATTCTAATGGCCTATGCTTAATATACAAATTAGGGAAGTGTTTCTGATATATCTTTAAGGTTTTGTTTATCTTTAATTAGCTACTCCAAGTAATAGAGGTGGAAAGAATCCACTACTTTTTACTGAAGTTTTACTTATGAACAACTATTTAATAAATATACTTCCTACTGAAAAATGTAATAATTAGTTTTAAAATAAATTCTAAGAACTCTGTTGCATATCAAATAGCATTATGCTTCTGTTAGATGTTTTCAAAATCAGTACCCTTTACAATGTGAGTTAGACCAAGAGAAAAATTTTAAATCCAACAAAATTCTTAGTCATAATTTTTTTAAATAAGAAGATATTCTCATCAAATCCAAATACTTTGAGATAGATAATCATTATTTTGTAAAAGTTCAAAAAATATGGACGACATCTAAAAAGAAAAACCATGTAGCTTATTACAATGCTAGAATGGCACATAGTTTCACAAAAAAATTAAAGTTGTTAAGAAGATTCTTGCCTTAAATAAATTAGGCACTTTTTTCTTTGTGTTTTTTTATATTTATTTTAAACAACGATGCTTCAAATGATCCAAAAGAGTTAATCTGATACATTATCCTGTGATATCAAAACTGAAAGTAAATGTCTTGTAAGTCCATCAAAGCTGATGGCAATTAATTTTTGCATTATATTAAACAATAGTTTGCTGTGTTGTTGGCTACATCATAATGACTAAGATCATCTCCTACATAAGCTGTGAACCATGACTGAAATATCACAGTGAGACTATATAACATTTATGCTAGAACTATGCAAATTATATTTTGGCTTAGTATAGTACATGAACCCAGAGTAGTGTTTACACTGAATTGAGATATTCTCCAGGGTGTTGGATAGCATCTCTCTCAACTTTCCATCACTCAATGACAGCCTTTTGTTATGTTCCCTGCCAGATAGTAGGTCTTAAATTTTTTTCCCAGGGAGAATTGTTTGTATGGTATCCAAGAGTATTATTTGTACAAAACACTTCTACTGAACTGTAAAGAGAAATATTGTACAAATATCATACAAATATTTTTTTTAAAATGTTGAACTCAGGCCTAGAAAATTGTCATTCTGCGAAGTTTTCTGGTTACTTCCTTGCACAGCCTAACTCTATTGGGATATAAATTATCAATTGTTTCACCCTTTGGAAATATTATTGGGAATTGAATGGGAACAAGTGCCTGGATGAACTGCAAAGATGCCAGGTTTCCTAGTTATAAATCCCTTGTCAACTCCTTTCAACTCGGTGCTATTTTTAAGGTCTGGTTGGACATTTTTTGGCAGCATTGTTAATGAAGCAGGCATTATCCCTGATTAATGTAGTGTGAACTACTCCTGAATTACTATAAATAATAGAATGATTAATTGCTATATCTGAATTTTGTCATTCTTTAAATATTTTATAGCAGGTCTGGACTGCTTGTGTACGATATCCCATTTTCAGATTATCTTCATCAGCTGATGAGAACTTTCCCTTTCAAAAGGTTAATTTTCCTTGAGAAAAATCATAGGCAGAGTTCACTTGAAAACATTTTTAACCTGATTTGGAGAACATTAACAACTGAACAGGAAACCCTTTGGACACCCTATCTATAAATTTTTCTAACACATATTGAAAAAAAATGGCAGTAAGTTAGAAACGTCTTCTGAATAATAATAATTTCTCCAGCATGTTTCTTTTTTTTTTTAACTTTTCTCATACAAAGATTAATATCAAAAGCTGTACAAAGAAAGGGAGGCCCCACCTTCTTATGGCCACAACATTTTGATTCAGTCATTTGAGAATATTTTAGTACAGAGTTGTAGCAAGGAGAAGACATCAGAGATGCCATTACCAGAAGGTTAAGTTTGATACTGAAAGCAAATATGGTAGATTGGAGCACTACCATAGAGCACTAATATGCATGGACTTGTGGATTGTGTTCTTGAACCATTACCGCTGCTTTTCCAGTTAGCAATAGCAATAGCAATAGCACTTAGACTTATATACCACTTCACAGTGCTTTACAGCCCTCTCTAAGCAGTTTACAGAGTCAGCCTATTGCCCCCAACAATCTGGGTCCTCATTTTATCGACCTCAAAAGGTTGGAAGGCTGAGTCAACCTTGAACTGGTCAGGATTGAACTGCTGGCAGTGAGCAGAATTAGCCTGCAATACTGCATTCTAACCACTGCAGCACCACAGCTCTCTAACTGCATTCTAACCACTGCACCACCAGTTAACAATGGTTTTCCCTGATTCTTCTTGGGCTTAGTGCATTTTTCTTTCCTATGCTTCTAGTGTGGGAAAGGAATCAAAAAAAGAAAGAAAAAGGAAACTTGTTTTTTTCCCCTCAGTTCTATTTTAAGACTTGATCAAATAGCACTTTCTAAAAGTGGGGGACGATGACAAGGTGCTAATAACCTATGTAGTACTTATATTCTTGAAGCAAGTCTCATGCGTTCAAAGCAGGGCAACTGTAATGAAATGTTTTATTAGTGTCAGCTTCAATGTAGAAAAAGGAGATATTTATGGCTATATAGTTGGACATTAATGCCATTCCTAGGATCAAATATCTTTTTATTAAACGTATATGAATCTCTCTTCTTTTTTTTTTGACAAATTCCAGGTTCTATAAGAGTGTGGCTAAGTAACTGCCCAAAGTCACATAGTGAAATACATCACAAAGTGAGGATTTGAATATGGTCCTTCTAGTTCTAGATACAGGATCATATGTTCCACTGGCTACAGTTCACCATTTAGTTTAGTTAAGTTCTGAAAATCTGCTACAACTCTGAAAGTAATGCTTGCATTGCTTTGATGTATTACAAGATGGGCTTCTTCAACTATTAGAAAACCCAGCTTCATGAGTTCTCTAATTGATGCTATGCTCTGTGGTTGTATTATACCAATCTTTTTCCATCTGCACTGGTGTTTGAGTCAAAGGCCGGGGGGTGGGGGGTGGCGGATGCAATTTAGAGTGCTGGTTTAGATATCTAAAGCTTTACAGACCTTGAGATTGTGGAACATTATGGAATGCTGCCTTAAGATAATCTACTTATGTCCTTCTCAGAGGATAGTAATTTTCAAAAGAGATATTTATCTCAAGAATGCGGCCTCTATCTAGAAAAGAGTTCTCCCCAGGAATATTCATAATAAAATACTCTTTAGCACTAGGGTCCTTTTTATGAACTCAAACCTGTTATGTAGTTTAGTGTACTTAATATTTAGGTTTTACTGTTTAAGTCTTGAAGCTTTTAAGAATAGCTTTACATGTTATCTGGATGGTTGTTTCAGTTTCCTATGCATATTTGTTTTACCATGTACTGCTTCTATTTATGCTGTGTTGACATTGTTTTGTAATGATTTTGTTCTATTTTTGCTATAGTTGATACTGAACATTTAAAGAAAACTATTTATGGTGTTTTAAAGAAATATTAAAAGGTTAATATGGATTTGAATGATTATATCTCAAAATAAATATAGGAAGCTTGGTAGCAAACATTCAGGAGCAATAAAGCATTATAAGATGAACTTCCCTATTCTGGTGCTTTCCAGATATCTTAAATAAAACTCTTATGATTTCTCACTAATGCACAGATCAAATTGTTCCAGTGAATACCATCTTTTCACAGAACTGAAGTGTTGGCAATTGCATTATTTTTGGCAATGGTATTTATTGCATATGTGTACATGTCAGTGGTGGGATTCAAATATGTGAATAACCGGTTCTCTGTGTAGATGTTGCTTCCGGAAGTCCATTCTGGGCCTGGGCAACAAAAAATTAGCTACCGGTTCTGCCGAAGTGGTGCGAACTGGCTGAATCCAACCACTGATACATGTGTGCATTTTTTGGTCTGCCTGCATTTACTATTTTATTTTTTTAATATATTTTATTGATTTTTTTAACATATTCGCCTTAATATTTGGTAAACAGCGTGTTGTCTGGGTTTACATTTAAAAACAATCCTTAACAATTAATTTCTATAATTCCATAATACACATAGTAGCCTTCTTTGATTTTCTCTTCTTCCAATAATATTCTCTTTTTCCAACCTTAAATTAGTACATTTCTTAATATTTTGATAGATAACAATTGAATTTAAACATTTTTCTAATATTTAACAACCACATCAATATAAAGCTTCTTTTCTAAGTAATCATCTTAATTACCTCATCATAAATCCTGTTTTCAAAGTTCTTATTTAGATTTGTTTTCCCCGCAATGTTCAAAACATTCTTACCAGTTAAGATTTTCTCAGAGTTAATTACACTTAAATATTAAATCTTTTTCCTCATACAAGCCATCCCAACAGTTCTACGTTTCTCATATCTTAAAAAGAAAAAGAGAAAAAGAGAAAAAAAAGAAAAAAAGAAGAAAATAATATACTACTTAAAAAGCTAAAATACATTTATATCCAAAAATTGTCTATTCTTTTTAACAATATTCAAATAAATGTTTAATTTTTAAATATTCCATCTAATAAATCCAATCATCTCATCTTTTAAATCTATTCAGAACATTCTTATCAATTGAGATTTTCTCAAGATCAATTACACTTAAATATCTAAAACCTTTCCCTCATATAAACCATCCCAACATTTTTATATTTCTCATATAAAAATAAAAATAAAAAAGTAAATAAAAAAATACTATGTTACTTGAGGGGCCTGTCCCTCTTAAACTAAAATACATTTATATCCAGAATTTTTCTATTTTTTGAACCACCTTCAAACAAATGTTTATCTTTAAATATTCCATCTGATAGGTCCCATCATCCAGGTTCTTAATTCTAACTTTAGCCTTTTTTTTTTTTTGCCAAACATCTTTCCTAATCAGTATGCTCCGCTGGACCAAAAAGTCTTCCCATAGTCTTGTAGATGTTGTTGTAGGTACAAGAGACAAATCCAGTAAAACAGAGATCCCCAACCTTTTAAGCACCAGGGACCGGTTCTGTGGAGAGAGGTTTTTCTGTGGACAGGAGGGGACATGGTTTCTTGTACTACCTGCATCTCGCAGATGGGGCTTTGCTTATTTGTGCGGACCAGTTTCTGGAATGCTTGTGCGGTCCACGGACCGGGGGTTGGAGACCCCTGCAGTAAAATGTTTTTGTGGGAGAGTTTCGCCCCTTCATATTCAGTGAAAATCTTTTTCTTTATTTCTCTCTTAATTTCTCTTATCATTTTTTGTCTCTCAACTTCTCATAGTTCTCCTGACAGCTCTGTAACCCACTTTGCCAATTTTTTTTTCTTGTCCTCAGACTTATTTTGCAGTCTTGAAGTGTAGGTTATCTTTTCCATGTCCAATATTTCCTGCAAGTTTTTCTCCGGCTGGGTTAAATCATCATTCCTTCCATTGTTGAGTTCCATCTTTAAATATCTTTCTTCTGGTTTATATTCAGTTGTCTGCTTTATCTGATCGCTCTCCATTTTTATTTTCTGAGAGTTTTTTTGTAAGGTTTTGTTGTAAGATGTGTTCATTTAAATTTTCAAAGTTGTTTTTAATTTCCTCATGGTTTGAAATCATTGTCATTTAAATTAGTTGCAACATAGCATACATTTCCTCCTGGAAGGTATTTGTTTTTTCTTGATATGTTCTTTCTGCAGATCTCTGATGTTCCATGATAGCCAAGAATCAAAGTTTTCATTTCTCTGCAAACAGATTTAAAGTCACAATTCTGTAAGTATTTATAATCCAGGAAGGTCAATTTTTTTTCCTTAAGGTTTATAGTTCTTGCCTTGTAAATAGCCCAAAATGTTTTCTTTTTGTTGCAGCTGTTCTGTGTTTAGTTAAGACGTTGAATGTCACAAAAACAAGATATCTTTTACTGGGCTTTCTGTCAGTTCCTATATTAGAGAAACTACAATTGTATATTTTCCTCCAGTAGATATCAGCACCAGTTCATTTTTTCAATTTTCAAAACAAACAATTACTTTCTTCTGTTTTCAATAATCTTTTGAAAAGAAAATCTTAACAAATTCCAGCAATTTCAAACTTATCCAGATTTAAGTCTTATATTCATTTCATTTCAATATATTTCTGTCCCCCATAAAAGTTTAATTCGCCGCTTCCTTCTGTGGGAGGGTGGGGCAAAGCTCCCCCTCCTTCTCACTTTCACAGGATTTTGCTTCTTGGGATTTTTTTTCCTCAGGAAATCAATTAACAAGTAGAAGAGAGAAAATCGATGTTCTTACCCAGTTCCAATCACATTGTTTACGATCAAGCTTAAATTAGTGATTTTTGGCTTCGGTTGCTTGTAGCTTGGGCTAGACTCTGGAATGAAGCCAGCCTTTCTTCTGCTGGTTTCTGGAGGGCTTTTTCCAGCCGATCAGATCTACTGCTCTCTCTCCACAGTCGATGGGGCACTCCTCCTTCATCACCTCTCCGGGGCGACTTCAGGCACATTTAGGGTCCCCTAGCAGAAAGAAATCAGCCGTAGGATGTGGAGCCCCACGATCCCTCGGCTGTTGCATTAACTGCGCAAAACTGCATTTACTATTTTAGCCATCTTTGATTTACATGGAAATTCTTATATTCTTATGAAAACTTTTGGAATAACGTTCTCCCAGAGGTGAGGTGGGATCCTATCTCCTGCTCTTTCAGAAGCTTGAAAACCTGACTCTGCTAAGGTAGTTAGTGCTTTGAAGGCCCACCTCCCACCTTTTTAACTTTATTCTATCCTATTTAAAACTATGTCTTTTTACTGAGATGTAATATTTTTATAGGATTTTTTATATTTTAAATTGTATACTGCCCAGAATCGTGAGGTGAGTGGTCTCTAAATTAGATAAATAAACAAATAAAACTTCACTTGAAATTGTCATTGTTCTTTACCCATAGTGCCACCCAATTTGAATATGTCAGATAGATGTATCTGATTTAATGAGACTAGGTGGGATGCACCCAGAGATTCTGCTTGACAGGAGGTCCAACCCCATAGAATCAGTAGAAGCCAGAATATAAGAAGGACTGATGAAATAGGAAGAAACTGAAAACACCCTACATGCCATACTGTAGATTGCTGTTGGAAAATGGGTTATCAAGAATATTCTGTGCTTTCCTCAGCTTTATAAGAACATGGCACAAATATAGAAATCAGAGGTATTGAATGACAAAGAAGAGCCAAAATATTGCATTTACAGTTAAAGGCTCTCTATTATTTTATATTGCAACTGGAAATTTGAAAAAAATGTAGACAAGGTTTGTAGCATAAATACATGTGAAAAATCATACTGTGAATGTCTGATTTGAGGCTATATGCACACATGTTTTTTGGGGGGGTCATCAGTTTTACTTTCAAGCAACAGAGTTAGCAATGTAGCCAGGAATGTTAAAGCAAAAGATTGCCCATGAAGTGTGTTTTCAAAGAGGACTGTTCAGAAGTGTCATCCAAAGTCAGTCCAAGGTTGTCAGCCAGTCCAAATGTCTAAGGTTCAAGAGTGGATCAGGGACACATGGGGATCACAACCAAGCCAGGCGTTGTTTCCAACAAAAGAACAGAGATAAAACAAGTCTCTTAGATAGATTGCAGCTAACTGTCCCTAATCAGAATGTTTACTCTGCTGCTTGGCAAGAATCTAATAGACTTCTGTTTTGCTCTTCTTTTTATCCATCTGGTATGGGGATTGGGAGGCCTTAAATCATGTTCAGGATCTAGCTGATTAGGTGTTTTCTTTTGTGATTGATCAAACTTCTGTGATGTCTGGCTTTGATCTTCCTTAGGCTGACATTCCACAGGCTCAGCTGGAGCAAAATCTTCAGCTTCAGACTCAGAATCTAACTCTAGATCTTTGGCCATGATAGTGCACGACTCTTGAGTGATCTGTATCATATTTCTCCTCCCAATATGAAATCAATATCTGGGTGTAAAATATTTTTCAATAAGCTTATCCACTTTTCTTCTTCTTCTCCAAAGGGAGTAATCTCTCCCATTCCCCCCACGCCCAAATTTATCTTTTGGATTGCTATCAAAATTATGGAATTGATAGAAACAAATGGAACTCATATTGTCTTATACTCAGTACAGGGTTTTGTCGTTCATTACAAAATTTAGATGGAAACAACCGTTATAGCTGGTTACTTGAGTATAATACTACCATCATCATCACTACCACTTTGAAGTGATCAGAATCAAATAATGAAGCTTTATGTATGTTTCCTGTAAATTGTGTCATTTCATTCACCCAAAGTATAGTATTGTGTTTTCCACAGGTTTTCCACTGAGGGATGCTAATTTGAGAGTGATTGTTTTTTATCAGTCAAAGTTGTATATTAATCCACAGTTCTACTAAAAAAAGAAAACTAATGGATTTTAACTGAAACCTCAAGATGTCTGGAGGAAATTAAGTGTTGGTGAGCTTTTTCAGTGAGAGTCATATTTCTTCTCTGAGGGACCATAGTTACATGTTTATAAATATCTGTGCTACCTCAGTTGATAAGGGGAAAGCAAATTTCTTCAGCACTTAAGGACATAAAATAGATAAAAGTAATTTAGTTTTTCAGGTCTTTAAAGAAATAATTTAGCATGTGCAATATGTTTCTTTGAACTGCAATCTGCATAGGGATGAAATCATTGTCAGGTAGAAACCTACAGAAGATATATTTACTATTTTATATGGCTGTGAATACTTTTCAGAGGAAGTGCCTTGTGCCACATGCAAGCACAATTCCCTTCTGCTGTTCTGCAAAATATGTATGTATATTTTTCAGGTTTCTGAATAAATCTGGAAAATATGCTTATTTTCTGTAATAATAATATTCTGGAAGATATTACCAATAGAAGAGAATATATGTAGTTCAGAAACCTTAGTGCTCTCTGAGCTTGGTGGTTTGCTTGCAGTTGGGTTTTGTTATTCAACTAGGTAACATCTTCAGTGCTAGTGAGTTGGTGTTTATTCCATATTTATAATGGTAGCTTGCCCTACCAGTATTGGTGAGGGCTTGTTATTTCCTTGATTAATGTTCTCTCTACAGCACAACCAACACAAACTATAAAAATGATAACACTGCCATACATCAAAAACATCTCGGAAACAATCAACAGATTATTAGATCCACATTGTCTTACCATAGTACACAAACCAGCTAAAATCCTCCAAAACATCTTAAGTAAACCAAAAGACCCAGTAAACACAGAAGATAAAAAACAGGAATCATCTACAACTTACAGTATAAAGACTGTAACAGCTACTATGTAGGACAGACAGGTAGAAGACTAGCACGGCATTTTGATAAACCCCATCTAGCAATCAGAAGGCACAATGAATGCTCTTTAATCTTATAGCATATGGGCAGACTCAACTATAGTTTCAGCTGGAAATATCTGAACATTCTAAACAAAACTAACTCCAAAAATTGTGAGGGAATTTCTAGAAGCCTGGCATTCAGACAAATCAGGCATAAATAGACACAGAGATAAACCATATTTATACATCATTCAAAAAGAGACAATAAAAAAGCCAAGAAGGAGTCAAAAAGACAAAAATACATCATCTCCAACAGCCAACATCCAGATAAGCAGGTATTAACACCAGATAAACAAACAAGCAGAAAATAATACCCTAATCAAGTTTCTACTAAGGAGACAAACAATCAGGCAGACAAACAATCATAAAGAAAACAATACTCTAATCAAGGAATTATCAAGGATAAAATCATACAATTCCCCAAAACTGGCAGGGCAAGTTATTGTATATAAACAGGGAGCAAATTCCATACTCACTAATACTGATGATGTTACCTACTAAAGTAATGAAATGTCTGCAACCAAACAATCAAGTTCAGAGAGCCCCAAGGACTCTACATAAAAATAAATATCTATAGGAAGTCTACACTAAACAAAATGAAAAACTATTATGTATTTTATGTAAGTTAATTGGAATTGTGGATTTTAGCATTGGGTATAATGGTAGAATCTGAAATAATAATAAGTTGTTCATGCTAATGGGCGAGGCCCTGCCAAATCTAAGTTGCTGGACTGGAATAAGAAGTCTTTTCTGCCACCATGAACAGCAGAGAAGATATCTGTTAACATAAGTAGCTGAAGGGTTAATTGCATAGTCTTTTTTTTTTAATGTGATACAGTTATAGAGTAATTTCGTATCAGGCTTATTTCATAATTGTGTCTCTATGTAAACGACAGTTGCTCATTCTCAAATCTTTAGTTTAATCTTGTGTCAAGTAGTAATAGCATATATGAATGAACTGTTGCACATCAAAGATGACAGACAAGATCATGATGCTGCTACTTACCAATCCAGGTGCAATGTTGTGTCATTGAATCAAGCACTGAGCAATCAAGTGGTGGAAAAGTAAATAATGGATGTGCATACATGAAATTGTCTTCATGGCAAAAAAAAAAAAAAGCAGGTAAACTGATGTGGTGCAACAAACTTTTATTCTAAGCTTGGAAAGAGGATCCTGGAATCATTGCAATGTAAATTCCTGAAGGAGTGGCAAGTCATAAAACAAACAAGCAAATCAATAAAATAACACGAACAAATTCATATGAACCACCGATACAGTCTACAAACTCAGTTATTTTAAAATAACTCCACTGACTTTGAAATAATATCTAGATTCTTTATGGAATTAATTTGAGAGCAAAGATTAAAAATAATCCCTCATTATCCAAGTGGTTTAGGTTTTCAATCCTAAACCGCTTTTTATTGTACCTTACTAGAAGAATCTAATATCAGGAAAAGAAAGTATGAATTTAGGGTTAAACATTCTACAAATGGTGGCCATAGAGCAGCAGATGCTCTCTAGCCAAGGATCATTTTGGACAGGGGATAAAAGTTTCTGGGTTTAGAATCAAAGTGTACTTTTTTTACTCTTCTGTTCATTCTACTTTCTCTGCGTGTCACACATTTTAGATTGAAAGCTATTAGACAAAGGCCTGTTTTTTTTCTTCTTCTCCATTTTATGGAAGCTGTTTTGAGAACTTTGTAAGCAGAAGGTGAGAATAACAAATGCTGTAAGTAACTAAAATTCTGAGTCACTAAACTATAAATAAATAAATTCTGAATCAGCATGGCCAATTGTATTTTCAAAGCGAGAGGCCTAAAATATCCTTTAGCTTAATCACTGATTTTAATTTTGATTGTGTTTTTAAATGTTAGCATTTTGTTTGTTTTGTTTTGCACAATTTCGTGATTGTAAACCTTCTTGTTACAATGAAGATATTGAAATGATGGATAGTTTTGGCCTTTTGAGATTAACTATCAATAGTAAAGGAATCAGAAATCTGTCATAGACTGGCACTTGCTACAGCAGCCAAGAAGGCCTTGAAAAAGATATTCTAATGCCATGATGCCTCTATACCTACAAGAAGAATAATGCAAGCCATGATATTCTCTGTGAAATTTGGACTTTGGAGAAGCAGAATGAGAAAAGGACTGATGCTTCTGAACTTTGATGTTGGAGAATATGTTATTCTCGGAATAACATGGATAGCCAAGAAAACCAACAGTCATGAAGGCCTTGAAAAAGATATTTTGGGTTATTTTGCATTTCACTTGAAGCGTAAGTAACCAGGATCAAATTAACCTACTTTGGACATATTATATGAAGACCTAGCTCTCCAAAAAGAGTTTAATGTTGAAAAAATGGAAGGAAAGAGAAGACAACCAGCAGCAAAGTGGATGAATTCAATTCCACTGACAATGAATCTACTTTGGAAGACTTGAAAGAACAGGTTAGGGACAGATCACCATCACAGTGACTTTATGGCACATAATCAGTTACAAAATCTAGTAGAACAAAACTCATGACTAGGATGCAAAAACTGAAGGATACAACTTATTCATGACAGAAGATTAAACAAAAGGGCAGGAGGGAATAGTATATGATTTATGAAAGAAGTGTGATCATTCGTGGAGGTTTAAGAATTTGAGTGCAAATGTTCCAACTGCGAACATTTGGGTATGAACACAAAGCTATAGAATGACAGTGTTGTTTGTTTGTGTTTGTGTGTGTGTAGGTTGCTATAGATACTGGAAATACAATCATACACATACTACAATGGGAAGTAAAAGTGGGTGGTGGGTGTCTTTCCCCCCCCCACTGATTTAACAAAGCTTGTTAAAGTTAAGAGTAGGCTTAATGACAATGATTTAATGACCCCTAAACAATCAATCAAAACCTTCTTGTGTTTTGTAATGTTCAGAATGGTGGAGTATGAATTTAGAAATAAATACATAAATCAATTTGGAAGTCAGTACAAGAGGTTTATACTGTCTCTTCTGCAATAAGGCACCTTAATGAAACAAAATTGGATAGGACTCATTAACAATAATGGAATGCGATGTTCAGTTTCTACTTTAAGTATTTAAAAAGAAAGGAAAAAATATTATTTGGACTCAGTATCCATCTATTTGACTGCACATCCTTGATCAGTGTGCACAGAGTTTTAAATAGAGACTTACAATTAAACTTTGTGGCCTTCAGTAATTGATTTATAATAACCATTATTTCTCATGATTATTTATATCTTCTCTAATATGCATTTATAAATTTTATTAAACTGTGCACATATAGGATTAAACTTAAAATTAATGGATCATTAAGGTCTGGAATTATATTTACCACTTCTGTTTTGCATTTCTAAACGGGCACTTAAGATTGCTTATTTTAAGTCTATTTCAGGTTAATTGCAATTTTCAGTGAAAAAGTTGACATTTTAGCTGAAAGATTAGAGACTTCTGATGAAAAAAAAAACTCTGTTAACTAACTGTGATTGAAGGAGGGGAGAGCAAAATGAACAGTTTAATTTTAAAGTTTAGTGTTTTATAATAAGATACAATTTTAAAAAATGGTGAAAGCCAAGAAGGATTGTCAGTATTTTTATTTTAAAAATTTACTGAATGCTATGATTGTGAAAATCCATTTGGAATATATGAAATGAATACGAATGTTATGAAGTATTTAGCCAGTGATTTTTCCGAGAAGGGATACTTATGGAAAAAAAGGAAAGCAATATTTTATATATAGTGTGAGCAGTAATTTACACATCCAATATTCCCATATATACAGCATGTATCATCTGCAAACTGCAGAATAACAAAATAATAGAGTTGGAAGGGACCTTGGAGATCTTCTAGTCCAACCCCCTGCTTAGACAGGAAACCCTATACCATTTCAGGCAAAAACCTGCATAGGTTACTGATTGGCTTCAAGATGAAATTCCAGGTGCTCTCTGTCACATAAAAAGCCCCTTATGGCATAAGGTCCAGTTATTTGAGGGACACTATGTCCCCAATGATTTCTGCACATCTAATAAGATTAGTCAGAATGGCTGTACACCACGTCCCTCTAATTAAAAACTGTCGTCTATTGAGATCTTGGAAGTGTGTCTTTTCTGTTATAGAACTTGCCTTCCGGAAGAGCACTGTCACCCCCCTCCCTTCTCCAAGATTTGCATGGCACCCACCCTACAAAGGTTCTGTACATTTTTGTAAACATAAGTTTGCTTCCAGATCTGTGGTTTGGTTGTTTGTTGAGCCTCTGGCAATTTTCTTTTGCAATGCCAGAGGGTGAATTTTTCCAGGCATGCTTTACTTACTAACTGACGCAAGTACTTACTGACTTATTTATTAGATTTACATGGCCGGCCATACCAAATATACAGTATACTCTAGGCAGCTAACTATACTAAAAATAGTAAAAAAAAAAAAAACCCACCACATTTTCCCCCTTTCGTTAAATCGTGTCTGATTCTCGAAGACTATCTGAACAAGTCCTTGCAGTTTTCTTGGGAATATTTTTTTTAGAAGGGATTTGCCTTTCTTTCCTTCCTTGGGATGAAAGGAACGCATATTTAATTATTTATTTATTTGATTTATAATGGCCATCCATCTCAAATGCATACTCTGAACAGCTAGCGATATTAAAAACAGTAAAAAATCATATAACTTCACCTCCCAATACAAAACACACAGCGGCTAGAAGAAATTACAAAAAATATCAGTCAACACAACCAGAAAGCAGGCTCCATCACACATCCTCAAGCATGTGTTCTTTTCTTTTTAATTGTTCTCTATCCTGTAATCTTTTTAATGATGTAAGCTATCCAGAGTCATTTAAGAATTGGTTGGCCTTCCAAATCTAATAAAATAACTAAAGTAAAATAGAGGATAGAAGTCAAACATAGATTTTCTAGTGCTGGAATGGGTCTATCAGAGATCAGAGTTGTGCAGACAATGGTTTTCTCTGGGACATTGTATGGAAATCAAGGTTGGGTTTTGAAAAAGCAGGATAAAAAGAACATTGACACTTTCAAATGTTGATGTGTCTTCTGAGAATAGAATGGATAGCCAAGAAAAACAAATAAATGGATCAACTCAGTCTGTCATTCTAGGCGCAAATGACAAAGATTAATTGCAGTGGTGATGGAGATACCTTCGGAAGAATTGAAGAACCAGTTTGGGGACAGATTCTCTGGCGAAAATGTATCTTATATAGTCACAACGAGTTGGCACCGACTTAATGGCATGTAATTAATCAATACATGTATATGTATCATCCTATTCTCTTTCAGGTTAAGCAGCACTATGCAAGGGCAGACAAAGAATAAGAAGTAAAAAAAGACTAATTAAAAGCAAAAGATAAGAAAACAAAAGAAAAGGAAATCCAATTAATTTTGTTAGATCTATCCCTTGGCTGTCTGTACCTTTCTGTCTTTGCAAATTGCCATAGCACCCATGAACTGATTTATAGTTTTCTTTTGTTCTTTAAGCTTCTTTTCTTTCTCCTTGTGAGATTCTCATCAACAGCATCAGCAACTTTCTCATTCTTATCCTTTTTAATCTATTTATTCTTCATATGTGTATTTGTTTTGCAATCAATCCCAATGGTTCTCTCTGTATGAATGGACCCCTCAATATACTTTTTTTATATTGATCACTAGTATTTGTATACAGTCTTCATTCATCCATCATTCACTCATTCATTCATTCACATATTCATACTTTCATTTTTCTTATTTATTTTACTTACATCTGTCACAGTAGGAACGGACTCCTGACAATTTATCCAGTGCAAAACAACAGTAAAATGTGTCTCAAATTAAAAATGACTAAACAAAAACACCACCAATAATAAGCCACCGCTCATTAATCAATACATTAGATTGATCAACAAATTAATGTTTTATGGAACAACTATGTTTTCAACATCTTTCTGAATACAATTCAGTAGTTTGACATAATAATAATAATAATAATAATAATAATAATAATAATAATAATAATAATAATAATAATAATAATAATAATAATAATAATAATAATAATAATAATAATAATAATAATAATAATAATAATAAAGTTGGAAGGTACCTTGGAGGTCATCTAGTCCAACCCCCTGCTCAGGCAGGAAACCCTATACCATTTCGGACAAATGGCTGTCCAGTCTCTTCTTAAAAACTTCCAGTGTTGGAGCATTCACCGCTATATACTTCTTGTTTTGCCACACGCATTTTAAGTACCCAATTCCTCCACTGCAGTCAACTTAATTTTATTTTTTTTCCTGACACATCCGTCTCTTGCTTCGGTAACACAAATTGTATCACATTTCTTGAGGTTATTTCAGACAGGAATCAAATCTAATTGGAGACAGCAAAAGTTTGAATACTGAATCTTTTGCTTTGCCGAGCAAGTTCTCTATTATATTCTTGGCCAAGCAAGTTCTCTATTATCTGCCTTTTCCAAAATAAACATCAGGAATCTCCATTCACAGCAATGATTCAATAGAACGTTTGGTTTTAAAACAAGGATCTACCTTCTCTTGCACAGAATGGGTCTAGAAATATGAAATATAAATAAATAAATATAAATAGGTTTGGGCTATGAACCCAGACTTTCTTTGTAGCTTATAGCAAACTTTTTATCTACTGGATGATGAGAAATTGTTCATTATATTGTCTATTCTGACAAGAGGAATAGCCATCTGAAGGATATTTAGGAAGCATCGTTCAAATACTATATCATCCAGGGCTGAAATGCTGCTAAATGCCATTGTATGGCTGTAGTCTCTTACCCAGAAGCTCTATTGTAAGGACAGGCATATAATAATTATAGGAACCTTGTGCAATGAAGCATCCTTGAAGAGGCCAGAATTGTTATGATTTCCATGAGTCCATTAAACATTTTGTCAGAAGAGAGTAAAAATGCTTTGAATTAGAGAAACAAGGCAATGCCTTAACCCCAATCAAGTTGACAGAACTGGCTTTTGCTTGGTTTTCTTTTATAATAAGGATTTCAGAGAAAGCTTTTTACTGAGAGAAAGAGCGAGAGAAAGAATGGAAAGGGAGGGAGAGGGCACCACCGTCTCATTCTGAAGCTATTTCTAATTTTAAAAAAATGACTTTCCATCCTGAATGCTGAATTACCAGGGATAGTAGGGAGATTATTGCAATCTAATGCAGGAAACGGATCATCCATCAACTTTAAATTGTACCTTAGAGCCAAAATTATATTTTAGATAGGAATGAATGTTTGTGCTTCCACTGATAACTCCTAAGTTCTTATGCACACAAGAATATAGGGAGACATCTGGAATTTAATTTCCATAATGAAAAGAAACCTAAATGGGTTTTGGCAGAGTGTGGAGAAGAGAATTTCATCTCAAATTTCTGACATCTTTTTTATATAAAGAAAGAAGAGAAGTAGTCTTAAAAAAAAAAAAAAAAAAACATTTTGTTTAAACGGCTTATATGACCACCCTTTTGAAGCAATGACTCTGCACATACAAGATTTAAAACCAACAATTAAAACATCAATTTGAGTAACAAATATCCGAGATCATAAAGAACAATCCCAATTTACATTAGAAACTGCAGTAAAGTCAATCAACCAACAGACTTTGTTTAGCCTCCTAGCTAGCCCAAATGTCTCGTCTTCAGTGCCTTATGAAAGGACGGTCTGGATCTCTTCAGGATACTCCCAAAGCTGCTTTTTCAAAAGACAACTGGACTTTTCTTTGTTTTTCCTTCAAGATGTTTCACTTCTCATCCAAGAAGCTTCTTCAGTTCTGAACTGAAGAAGCTTCTTGGATGAGAAGGGAAACATCTTGAAGGCAAAACAAAGAAAAGTCCAGTTGCCTTTTGAAAAAGCACCTTTGTGACAATCATGATCTGGATGACTGAGAATCTCCCTAGACCTTCAGGGATACTATTGCATAGGGCAGAAACTGCAGGACCTAATGGCTCAATAATATGACATTGTTTAAGGCAGGGGTCCCCAAACCCTGGGCCACTACCGGGCCGTGGCCCATTTAGAACCGGACCATGCCAGTGATGGGTGAGCACACGTGCACATGCAGCCCCACTCATGTGAGTGGCGAGTACTGCACTCACAGCTGTGTGTCCATGCCTGCCCCTCACACATAACTATCCCCTGTTCCTCTCCCCCACACACATACTGAGCTGCCAACCCCAAAAGATTGCGGAACGCTGGTTTAAGGGAAGGAATCGGGAGCATTTTGTCCCTTCTATTTCTGCTGGAGCAAGCAAAAAAAGAGATAGGTGCTACTGTTAATAACTTGGCCGTATATTATCCAGGATCTTAAACTGCAACTGGAATCCTACATTATACATTGCTGGGAGACTCAGAAACGTCTTCCAGGAATTTAAATCTGATACTGAAGTTCAATGTGGTTCAATTTATGCAGTCTTAATCCATGGCATCAGTGATGGTAAATTTAGACCCATGGACAGGAACCATTAAACCTCTTGTCCATATCAACATTTTCTTAATGAGAACATCAGTCATGTTTATAGTATGCAAACCCAAGGGTACTATAGTGGTGCCTAAATGCTGATGGAAAAGGTGCTACAAATATTTATATCATGCTTTCAGGATAATAGTAAGATTTTAGGATCACAAGTGTTTAAATGTTTATAAATAAAAATGGAGTGAAACCGGACAAACAGCAAACTTCCCACAATGTGTAAGAGATTGTAATGTTGTGGGACTAGTGAGTGGGAATCTAGATTTCACGAATGTTTGTTTTTTATCAGGAGAAAAACTGACACAGGAAGCCAACTTGGCAATTAAATAAAAGGTGCTATCTTTTTGAGAATTAGCTTTGCAGATGTTGAATACTTGGCCAACAACTTGCCATTTACTTCACTGTGACTTTACATAGGGTACTCACTTGTATTTAATTTATTGAATGGCCATGCACTCTATTCCTACTTCTCCTTTTGGATTTTTGTAATATATCCAAAAATAAAATATTCCCAAAGGTGACCAGTATCAAGAAAAGAACACATTTGCATTATAGGTACATACTGCCTGGATTATATTGCTTTCAGATCCACAGTCAATAGTATTACCAGTTATATTTCATTTCATCAGATTTTACTGTGATTTCTGTATCGGATGAAATGAGATTTGCAAGCCATTTGTTTATGCTGCTGTTATACAATCTGTCTAAAAATGTTCCTGTTTTCATTTTTGATATGATATGTATTCAGAGAAAAAACGTACTTGGCAGCAAAGAGTTAATTAATTATAACTTGAAAGCAAAATGTGAATCTAGAAATAATGTAGGGCTGTAATCCTAAAAAGAGCAAAATCAATAATTTTGGTTGTTATGGCTGATTTTTCTTCCCTTCTTGCTTTGGTGTATTTCATGAAAAGGATTTTAGATTGAGGTCCTTTTGGATTCACATGCAAAGGGATATTTGTAAAAAACATTCTTCTTTCCCCTTTTAACTAACAAAATTTGCTATTGGATGAAAGCAGTGGAAAGAAACAAAATTTTAGAGAAATTCTCATGGATGGAATGTGAAATTATTGCATTTACTTATGAAGAAGTGGCCAATGTAGTCCATAGAATGTAGTCTATTTGGGATCCTTTGTTTTAGTTCTGAAGTCGTATCCGACCCATCGCGACCCCATGGGCAACGTTCCTCCAGGCCTTCCTGTCCTCTACCATCTTCTGGAGTCCATTTAAGCTCAGGCCTACTGCTTCAGTGACTCCATCCAGCCACCTCATTCTCTGTCATTCCCTTCTTCTATTGCCTTCAATCTTTCCCAGCATTAGGCTCTTCTCCAGTGAGTCCTTCCTTCTCATTAGGTGGCCAAAGTACTTGAGTTTCAACTTCAGGATCTATTAAATTCACCCATTCCTGTCCATTTTAGTTCGCTGATTCCTAAGATGTCGATGTTCAGTCTTGTCATCTCTTGTTTGACCACATCCAGTTTGCCTTGATACATGGATCTTACATTCCAGGTTCCTATGGAGAAAAAATCTTTACAGCATCAGACTTTCCTTTCACCACCAGATGCATCCACAGCTGAGCGTCCTTTCAGCTTTGGCCCAGTCGCTTCACTCTTTCTGGCGCTACTAGTACTAGCCCTCTGCTCTTCCCCAGTAGCATATTAGACACTTTCTGACCTGAGGGGCTCATCTTCCAGTGTCATATCTTTTTGCCTTTTAGTACTGTCCATGGGGTTTTCATGGCAAAGATACTGGAGTGGGTTGCCATTTCCTTCTCCAGTGGATCACATTTTGTCAGAACTCTCTGCTATGACCTGTCCGTCTTGGGTGGTCCTGCATGGCATAGCTCATAGCTTCATTGAGTTATGCAAGCCCCTTCACCATGACAAGGCAGTAATCCATGAAGGAGATTTGGGATCCTACTTAATCCCAAATGAATATCCATAGACTCTGAAACAACCAGGACTACTCCATTGATGATCCTAGTGATCAGACTGAAATATACGAGAAAGATCATGTTTCCAAAGACCCTGGACTCAAGTCTGTTTAGAACCTTAGAGATTAATCCCAGCACCACATTGTTCAATTGGGGAAAAAAATCTGTTATTGTGGTTGTATCATATGGCAGTGAATAGGCATGGGAGGATATAAATCTAATAACATAGAAGTCTAGCCATTTTTTGCATTAGCTGAAGCCTATAGGTCTTACAGGTCATGTAAAATGATAGTTTCCTGTACACTGTAGTTATCCTTGCAATCCTAAAAAAAAAAAAGGAGGAGGAGAAGAAATGGGACAAAATGACAGAAAGCATTTAGAAACGTGTTGCAATTAGTCATCTGGTTGAACAGATAAGATAGTATAAATGGCAAAGTGGCTTGCCAATTTTGACTAAACAATGCCAATTCCATCTATTTGAATATTTAATCATGATTTGCATTTATTAAAGTAGTGGAGCCTGCATCGTGTTGTCCCAACATTTGTTTATTCATTTAGATGAAATTATAAGAGTCTGCAGATACTCTTGCTTTCCAGTCCATGTAAATGATCGACCTAGACAATAAAGCTATCAGAAGTGCCCAGTTTGTCTTGTGCTTCAGTCTAGCCTGGTGCCATTTACCAGAGTGGTAACATAGGTCTTCTTATATAGAGTTTTAAATGCACTCTACACTCTGTAACATTAATTTTGTCACAAAACAAGATGAAAGAAGTAAGCCTGTTGGAAGCAACTATCCTGTGAAACGCGAGCAAGAAAAACTATTCAGGTGTAAAACAATTACATTTATCATGATTAAAGAAGCAACTGTTTTTGCATCTTGATGAGGCTAAATGAATTGCTGCAGAACAGTATAGTCAGGTCAGAAGTGAAATTACTAAACCAGGCCTTAATAAAAAAAAAACATAGGGAGATCTCTTGTACGTATTTGAACCAAATATAATTCTTCAAATAAATTTGAGTCATTATGCATCCAGATTATGCCTTTATTGCATGTACTAATTCTATGATAATGCCATTTTAAATCCTTGCTACTTGGAGTGAGGGCAGAGAGACTTTTTAAAGCTAATTGGTAATGTGTGATTGATCGGGCTAGGTGTGCAGACTATTTCTCATTCTGAAAATGAAACTGGAGCTCATCAAGCAATTTTCCTCCAAGAACCATTGGCAATGATCACTTTCCAAAGAATAGCAGCATTAGAAATACTAGAGAACTGCATTTCTCCATGGCAACCTAGAAACTTAAGGATACTTCATTACTTAAGAATGCTTAAGGATACTCCATTACTAGCTGGAAACACTTATTAGGTCCACCACTGGAAACTAAACTACAGGGTAAATATATACAGTATGCAGAAGTATGCAGGAAGGAAGCAAGCTCAAGGGTGAATAGTCTTTTCTGCAATAATTATGCTCATAAGAATTAAATGATTACTTTGTCATTTAGGCTGCTCAATATGGCTTCTTGAAACCATTGATGCCAACAAGATTCTAGAATGCCAGAATCATTCCTGGTCACTCTATGCTCCATGTCTTTGCCCAGTTCCCAATCCACATTTCTTACTTATCATTATTTTATTCTTGTATGATTCACCTTGTGATTCAGCTTACAAAAAGAGTGAAGTTGGCATTTAGACAAGTTCAGCACTACGGACAGCGCAAAATCCATGACAAGAGACTGCATGGCCTCTGTATCAGGGGTCTTCAAACTTGGCCCTTTTATGACTTGTGGACTTCAACTCCCAGAATTCCTCAGCCAGCATGCCTGGCTGAGGAATTCTGGGAGTTGAAGTCCACAAGTCATAAAAGGGCCAAGTTTGAAGACCCCTGCTCTACATGAAGCCATCCAGGGAGGAAGAACCCATCACTGCTGTTTCATTCTTGAATTGCTGTTATTGTTGGGACCTCTTTTCCTAACATTTAATTGGAATCTGTCTTTACCTGGCATTATTCTATGTCCTATCCTCTAAACTGAGAGAAAAGTGATCTTAGCCTTAGTTTATGTAGCACCTTGAGATATTTCAAGAGGAGTACTGTGCTCCCTCAACCATCTACTATCAAGGCTAAACTTCTTGATAGATTAAATCAATTGCTTTAATCTCATTTCTTTGGAGTTTTCCTAGCACTCTAATCATAATTTTGCCTTTCTTTCAAAACTGTTGCAGGTTGTCTAAATATTTCCTAAAGTGGAATGTCCAGGAGGTATCTGACCAATGTGAAAAAATATAGAATGATTACTTCTTATGATTTAGAAGCTTTGCTCTTGATGCAGCCTAACACTGTATTTCCCCTTTTATTTTATTTTTATTTTTTTAATGTCTCCCAACCCAGCAATTCCCTTTGGCAGCCATATCACACGACTGACGTATATTCAGTTTATGCTCAATTATTATTCCAATAGTTTTTCACAAGTACTATTACCAGATCAGTCTTTACCAGTACATGTGATTTCCGATTTCTAAGACTTCCACAAAGGTTTTTAAATTAATTCTGTTATTTTTACCTTTAAAAAAAAACAAACCCTGCCATTTGGATATATTACTACCTGCTTGGATATTAGTTATCTCCCTAATTTTGTAGCATCTGCAGATCAAATAAGTATTCTCTTTGCTTCATCCTCCAAGTACTTAAAAATATCAGAGAGTCCACTTCTCTAGTCTCCCTTCGGAATATATCTGAATTTTTTTTTTCTTGTAATCATTCTCATGTCTATTGTCAGCTCATTCTAAACTTAGACTTTCTGACCTCATCTCTACAGTTCCATGTCTTTTCATGGTGACTTGGTACTCTTTCCACTTCCTAACAGTATCCTATTTTGTTTGTTTGTTTTAAGATCTTTATGTCAGTTTGTACAGGTAGTCCTCAACTTACAACAGTTCATTTAGTGACTGTTCGAAGCTACAACATCACTGAAAAACATTTTTCACACTCATGACCGTTATAGCATCCCCAACATCACATGATCAAAATCCAGATGCTTGGCAACTGACTCATGTTTATGACGGTTGCAGTGTCATGGGTTCCCCTTTTGCCACGTTCTGACAAACCAAGTCAATAGGGAAGCCAGATTCACTTAACAACTGTGTTACTAACTTAATAACTGTAGTGATTCACTTAACAACTGTGGCAAGAAAGATCATAATATGGGGCAAAATTCACTTATCAGATGTCTCACTTAGCAACAGAAAGATTGGCTCAATTGTGGTTGTAGGTTGAGGACTACCTGCATATTAAGAGGGAAAAAGGCTTTACCATAACAGGCCTACCACCTGGTGAAACAAAATAAAAGACAAGGCTACATTGAGAATCAATGATGTCATTTTAATTAGTGTTTTAAAGAAAAAAACTAGGGCAAGTCATTCTTATGGTGTTTAGGAAAATAATTCATATTGCTTTTTGGTCTGATCCAATTTGACTGGTATTTCACAATACCACATTCAGAATTACAGTGTACTATTCCCTGTATCAATCACAATCAAGTTTCCTCCTCTCCCCCCTTGCCCCTAAGCCCCCCACACTGATATAAATTCCAAGTGTCTACCATTAATTTGCTTACTTTGTCATTTGGGGAGCAGATTTATTTGGATGTCTGCTATTTTCAAATCTGTTATTAAAATAATCTCCCTAGTTTTATTGTGCCAGATGCTTTTGACAGATGCAGAAACCTGATTTTGTTTACTGACTACCAACAAATGAAGCAAATGAGCACCAAGTGCAGGCTTTACAGCCAGATACAACCGATGAGACTGTCACTGCTGATTGAAAATAGTTTCACCAAAATATTAGAATCTACAATCTCTTCGAAATATAAAAAAGGGATATTGATCAATGCAATTTTATTGCACACTCTAGCTCTAGAATAAGGGTTGTTCAACCTTGGCAACTTTTAAGACTTGTGGACTTTGACTTCCAGAATTCCCCAGCCAGCCAGGAGATTTACCAAGGTTGGATACTCCTGGTCTAGACCAAATCTCAAATCTCAGTATGTTTTCCCCAATGTATGTAACGATATACTTGACAAACAAACTGTTCCATTCACAGTTGGATAAGACTCACTTTTAGTAAGACTCACCATTACTTTAGCCTCTTTGACCCAAACATACATTTTTTTCAGGTAAACTAACTTTAAATGAACATGGAAGTACCCCTGCAAATTTTGATGGAACTGGATTAGCTAATTTTGGGCTTGTTGTTGTTAGTTATGAAGTCGTGTCCGACCCATCGCGACCCCATGGACAACGTTCCTCCAGGTCTTCCTGTCCTCTACCATCTTCTGGAGTCCATTTAAGCTCATTCCTACGGCTTCAGTGACTCCATCCAGCCACCTCATTCTTTGTCGTCCCCTTCTTCTATTGCCCTCAATTTTTCCCAGCATCAGGCTCTTCTCCAGTGAGTCCTTCCTTCTCATTAGGTGGCCAAAGTATCTGAGTTTCAACTTCAGGATCTGGCCTTCTAAAGAGCAGTCAGGGTTGATCTCTTCTAGGACTGACCGGTTTGAACGCCTTGCAGTCCAAGGGACTCGCAGGAATCTTCTCCAGCACCATAGTTCAAAGGCCTCAATTCTTTGGTGCTCAGCCTTTCTTATGGTCCAATTTTGGGCTAGTTTTACTTATTTACTTAACAAATGTTTAAAGCTGCCTCACTATACAACTCATGTGTAAGTTTTATACATAATGAAAGCATTCTTGGTCTCATGCCATAACCAGTTAGGAGAGAAGAAGCTTATGCAGGCCTGGAACCAAATTAGGAAGGGTTCTAGATCACAATGGAGTCTCAGTAAAGAGTTCCAGCTTACAATATATTACTTCTCTTTTTTTATTCTACAGTCCACACATGCATATATAATATGAGACTTAACACTACTGAGATCTCAGTTCTCCCCTCTTCAAGCTTTCAGCTCTTGGATTGGACTCTAAATATTTCTTAATAAATGTTTGATGCCTCATTTCCAATTATATATTTACTAAGGACTTACACACAGAGACACCCCAACATACATACATACTGTAACTGCATTTGGGGTTTTTTTGTACTATTTTTGTATTATGGAATATTCTTCAAACATTTGTGAGATCTGCAGAACATGCCACTCAAGGATGAATGTAAATTCCCGCTACTTCATCATATAGAAATGTTGGTATAGGAAAGTGTATAATGCTTATTCAAAATGAAATACTTTATCTATGTAACAAAGAAGATTAACAGTGATCTAAAATCCTTTTGCCAGTACCAAAATGTTTTTGCCCTAACAGGATTTATATTTCATTTCTGAACAGAGAGATGGAATTCACAGCTCATGATATGATCTCTCAACCTTGTATTATTTTACTGTGGTTATAAATATGGAGATGTGGTTCAGCAACTCTTAAATATTTATTAAATCAAAACTACTTAATGTTGTTAGAGCAGTTAGAATCCAGGGCAGAGATGGCAAGAGACACAATTTTTGGTATCCTGAAAACAGGCTGGACCAGATTCAAGTAATATAGTTAGCATAATTGTGTCACTCAAGGATGTTTACTTGAATTTTAGCACAATATATTTCTTGTGTTGGTATGAATTTTACCAACATCTATGATCAGCCTCCCCTGTTCCTACTAAGGAAGCTACAGTTATGGAGATTAGGATGCTGAATGAATGGATACTTTGTGAACCCACACATTAAACTCACATTGATTCATTGAAACAAGGTTCATGTTTGTTTTTTGATGACATCAGATTGAACTTGTATGTTAATGAATGAATTATTGTGATTCATTTGATTCCACAGGTAGTGCAATTAACAATCAACTAAATGGTACCATGAATAATTATATATTAAAAAGAAATATATGTTGATGGGAATCAGCATGGTATTTTGTATAATTTGTCTGCTCCAAATAAGAAATATATGACAAATTGAATGGAAATCAAAAGCCAATCTCTAAAGTAAAGGGTGTCTATTAGTTGTATTCGAAAGTATATCTGCTTTTTATTAGTGAACTACTTTTCATTGATTTCTTTATCCCTGGATTAAGCCCAAGTGTGATTTTTTTAGAATTGATCGGAAGAATGAAAATGGCTTTGAAAAGCTTAGCTATGTTCTAGAACATTGCACTCATTTTCAGTTTCGCTTTTCCACAGAACCGAAACAATCATTAGGACTATTCTTAATAGTTTTCATTATTCTGACTGTTTCACAAGAATCTAAGCCCATTTTTCATGTGTAATGTTGCAATATAATTTGCATATTGTGTAGACACATTTGGAAGTCAGATGCCAACATTCAAACATTTTGCATATTTTGAGTTTGATGTGGGAGTAAGTATGAATGCATCAGGAAAACAGTCTCTGTTTTAATAACATTAATATAAATGTTATATTTGGTGACTCTTATCCATATCCTAGGACCATACTGCAGTGATGTCAGCCACATCACTGTATATAACACAACGTGGGACATTTATTGTATTGATATATATTTAATGGGTTTGTTCTGTACATCTGCAAGTATTTGCTTCAGAGAAGATTTTTCCTTAGGGCTGAAGAGAAATGGAGGGGAAAAAAAGATTACTTTCAGAGCCTGCTCTGTGTCTTATAAAATCCTAGAGATGGAAAGGAGCCTTTAGACCAAGTCTAACTATTGTTCAATGTAGCCACTGAAATGGAAGCATTAGACAGATTTGTCCAGCCTTTCTCAAATCTACCTCCCAGCTAATGCAAATTGCATTGAAAAGACAAATAAAGCACCTGCAGATTAGATGTAGAGATTGTGGAGATACATTTCACATCTTTCATTAGTTTTTTTTTTTTGCCTTGGGTGTTGAAAACTATGAATAAACCTCCTAGTATCCTACAGTGGCAAATTCTGTTCTGAAATGCTGAAATGAAGTTTTTCTCTTATCCAATTTGGCTACTAAGGCCTGTAGACAGTTGCTTAAAATTAATAAGGGTTTCTTTCCCCCCTTTTTTTCCTTTAACTAAGCTGCTGTTTTTGACATCAGCAAACTTTACAAAGGTCTTTAAAAATTGGTTTATTTGAGCAATTCAAGCATTGTAATAATTTCTTTTTCTGCTCTGTGTGTCTCTTGATTAGATAAAGAATGCTGGGAGAAAAAAGAGAAAGAAAATATGCCAAGGTCAGATAAATAATAACCAACATTTTGCGGGGGGAAAAAAGATTCCTTCCTTTCTGCTTTCTAGAGATTTCTTTATCTTTTTTATGTGTATGGACCAAATTATTTATACTGCTGCACAGTACTGGGTAGTAGTTTATTTGATGGTATCCATCATTTATTTAATTTGCTGCATTAAATATGGATATTTCAGATGAATGCTTCCCAATCGTAACTGTTAATTTTATCCTAACACAAACAGTGAATCTAGTGTTATAGTTGAGTGTTATAACTCAATTTTGTTTTGGAAGAGGTTTGCCCATGTTGGCTTCCTAGGGCAGAAATAGTGATGAACTCAAAGTCACCTAGCTGCCTTTGTGCCTAAGGACTAGAAATCACTATCTCCTAGTTCAGGGGTAGGCAACCTTGGCTCTTTTATGACTCATGAACTTCAACTCCCAGAATTCCTGAGCCAGCATGGAGTTGAAGTCCACGAGTCATAAAAGAGCCAAGGTTGCCTACCCCTGTCCTAGATCCTAGCCTCATACTTTAATCACCACAGCACACTGGTTCTCTAATTTCTTGTGACTGCATTGTATATTATCTTTTTTCCTGAATCAAAATGTGATGGATTAAAATCTAAGGCAACTACAAACTAGGAGATCAAATTGGTTGACAGGATATCTATGAAGATTCTCAATCATCCAGGTCATGGTTGTCCCAAAGGTGATTTTTCAAGGGGCAACTGGACTTTCTTGTCATTTCGCTTCTTCTGACTGTATGGAGGGGAATGGAAGGATTTATATTCCTTGCAGACAGCTGGTCATTTGTATTCTTTTAGAGAGTCATTGAGGTCACTTGGAGGTTTATCTGTGTCGTCAGGGTCACCTGAGTAGTAAAAATGGGTGTGGAGCCTTCTTGGAACTGCTGAAAGGACTGTGTTGTAGACTGGAGATAGATGATGTTATATCCCTCCCCCTCTGTTGAGAGATGCCCATTCAATGTTGACATAGATGGCCTCTTTGACCCCTCTTTCAAACCAGCGGTCCTCTCTCTCCAAAATGTGGACTTTGCTGTCTTCAAAAGAATGGCCTTTATCTTTTAAATGCAGATGGACTGCTGAATCTTGTCCTGATGGGTTTGTTCTCCTATATTGTGCCATGCATTTAGGAAGTGGTTGTTTTGTTTCCCCAATGTACAGATCTGCACATGTCTCACTGCATTGTACTGCATATACAGTATGCCATGTTGCTTAATTTGTGTTTGGGTGTTTTATCCTTGGGGTGGACAAGCTTCTGCCTTAGTGTATTCTTGGGTTTAAAGTAGGTTTAAATCCTTTCGTTCAGTCAGAGCTGAAGAAGCTTCTTGGATGAGAAGCGAAATGTCTTCAAAGAAAAACAAGAAAGCCCAGTTGCCTCTTGAAAAGCACATTTGGGTTGACAGGATACTGTCAAGATTAAGATAGAATAAAATCCCTAAAATTCAGTATGACTAATGCAGGCTGGGTTCAGAATCAACAATGACTTAAAGACACATATGCACACACAAACGCACACACACATGCACTCACAAACACAAGTGGAAGCAGGCTAGTCTAGTGCAGGCTATTCCAAAGAATCCAGTCTGGGGAAAAAACAAAAATACATTTAGAATTAATATTAGAACCAATGAAATATCCAATTTAGCATTATGATATATTCAGTACATATATTCTGAAGCCACATTCCATCACTCAGCAAGCATTACTTGAGACCACCATGGAAAAGTAGTTGATAGTAGATGTGTTTCTAGTAGGAACCTGAAAATGCTGCCCTATGTTAAGTCTGAGTGTAAGTCAGACTCTAATGACATAAGACATAATGTAAATAACCTAGTTGAACTGAATCCAGAAGCAGACAGCAATCTGACTGCTTCAACATGGGCTTGATGGCAACTTCTAGACTGTCTTCAAATACCGTCCTACAAACAGCGCGTTGCAGGAATCCAGTTTGGTGTTTCCCAAAATATGTGTCACTTCTCCCAGGTCTCCCTCCATGAATGGTGCATCTAGTTTATGAACCAAAGCTAAGGGTTGCCACTCTTCCCCATTACCACTAGTGTAATATCATTGTTGAAACCAGATGGATCACTAAATTCTGAATGGATGATAAGCCTTTCCAAATCCTGATTGGAACAGATAATCTGTTCTTCTACTTCTCCACCAGCTTCACTAAATAGAGAATGTTGGACATTGCTCATATGGGTTGGGCTCAGAGATGTTTTCTTAACTTTATCATTGCCTCTTTTCATAGAATCAGGGACCGCTTCCTATTGAACTGGCAAAAATTGCTGACTAGAAGTGACAAGACATACATTTGTGATGGGAACCTGAAAATCCTGCCCTATGGTAGATCTGAATGTAAAATAGATTCTAACTATGTAAGACATAATGTAAATAGCCTAGCCTTGAACCAAACCCAGAAGCAACCATCAATCTGTCATAAGAAGTGACAAGACATGCATTTTAATGTAAATAGAATAATGCATTCCTTTGCATCTTTATTTGGAAGTAAGCCTGACTGATTTCATTAGGGCTTGTACCCAGGAAAATCATTATTAAATTGAAACCTAATTTAATTTCTATTTTGTCAGAAGATCAGATTCACATTATGTCTACCATACCTACATTTTCTCCAAGATAAGTTAGTAACACTCTCATGTGAGATTTGACTAATGAAATATTCAGACTTTTTTGTCTCGTCTTGCACTCATAAAGCAAACCTGCTCTTATGTTCCATTTATTTTCTAATTAATTATATTAATTGTAGTATAAAATTGCATAGTGAAAGGTCAAGATTGAGTAGAAGTATGAAATAAAAGTAGATGATCCAGGGGCAAAACTCCCATTACAAGTATATTAAAGCAAATATAGTCTCAGCTCCAGAGCTGGATCTACGATTAATTATTTAACTAATTTGTTATTTATTTAATTATTATGAATCTTGCTGACTAGGGGTAAGATTTAATAGGATCTTGTGGAATGTAGGACTTCGTGTACTAAAATTACTCGAGTGGTTCTGACTGGTGGTGGATGAAGAGAAAAAAACATTAGGTGTCCAACCTTAGCAAGATCTCTTAGGTCATTTCTAGCAATGAAGAAGAATATTTGTAGCTGAGGGTTGAAATGAGGGGTCCTTGGTGCTCTCTGAGCTTGCTTGTTTTCTTGCAGACATTTCATTACCCTAACTAGGTAACATCATCGGTGCTAGGTTATTTCTGCTCAGAACAAGTCTGGTCTCAAGTAGTCTTTTATCGGAAATTTACATTTTGATTTTTGACAATAGTAAAGCAATTTCTTATCATAGTATTCGGAAATATGGAATAAAAGATAAGTTGAAGATGGTGACACTCAATCAGATATGCTTGTCGTCTTTTGGATGGAGGATAGAATGGAAGTAAATATTCAATCAGACAGGAGGATCTGTACTGCAGGAAAATGTAGGAAAGACTGCAAGTGGATTAGAGTCAGTTAAGGGGAAAGAGAATGCACTTCTAAGCAAACTGCAACTTGCTGCAAGGAATTTAATTCAGAGTATATCTATCTAATTTTATGGTGGTCTCCAGAAACTAAGCAGAAAAATGCTTCTTGTTTTTTGTTTCCCCCCCCCCCTAGAAATTACAATAATCAGGTTTTTGTGATCATAAGATTTATTTTTCAAACAGGGATAAAAGAACAGAGGCCAATTTACGCACAGAAATTCAATTTACTTATCACATTATTATAGGTATATCTGTACCACTTTCTGATTTTTCTTAGAACTTCTAAGAAAGTTTGTCTGTTTGATTCAAGAAAATTAGAGCCTACTCAACTCCAGTATAACTCTGGGTGACTTACATTAAAAATAGAAAACAGTAAAAAATAAAGTCCTACGTGATGGGACAACCTCAACAAGAAACTTAATCAACAGGGCTACAAAAGAGTCTTAGACCAAGGCCTAGGAAAACAGCCAAAGATTTTGAAGGCTTGTGGACCATCATCAGGGTGGAAACCAAATGGATCACTGGAGGGATAACATACCAGAGGGCAGGCACACTAGCAAGGAACACTTCCTGGATCCCAATAGGTGGCAATCAGTGGTGGGATTCAGCCAGTTCACACCATTTTGGCAGAACCGGTAGCTAAGTTTTTGTTGTCCAGGCCCAGAATGGACTTCCGGAAGCGGCATCCACACAGAGAACAGGTTGTTCACATATTTGAATCCCACCACTGGTGGCACTGTTTGACTGAAACTACTAAAACACACTGTTTCTTTCTGATTTACCAGACAGATAGAAACTTTGGTAGATAGACAGTTTCTCAAATAACTTGACCCTATACTATGAATGATTTTATCGATGATAACCAGCACCTTTAACTGTATGTGGAAGCTCACTGGCAATCAGACAATTAAAGAAATAAAGTCAGTTATGATAAGCACAAAACTGCTGATCCTATCCTAGAGAAACATATATCATTTCTTCTCTTCCTGTTATTTTTGCTTGAAAAATGCCTTTTCCCTATTTTTCTTTTAACATTTTTAAAAGCATGTACTGAGATCCTATAGATAAGAATTGCTTCCTTACAAAAAATTTTTTTACCAAAATGTGTTTGTTTATTATTTATTTCATTTATATCCTGCCTTTCCTCTAAGGAATTTGAGGTTACAAAGTTGAGGTCCTATCTTATTTTTATTTCATAACCAAAACCCAAGTCCCAATTCAGCACTTTAAGTGTCATATCACATTATACCATTTTAGTGGGTGTATACATGTCCAACTTTAATCTTTTATTATGATTCATTGTTAATATATAAAGTTATAATTCTTCCATGCATTTTGGATATAGCTGTTACTGGACTGTTTATAGTTTATTGTGCCACTTACCTGTGGTTTCCACTCACTACATATCATATAAATAAACTTCTAAAAAATATTTCCTTTATTGCAGACATGTCAAACTCGCGATGTCACGTGACATCGTGCGACGTATCGGGACTGTTTTGCCATTGGCGGCAATGGGGTGGGCGCAGCTTCCGCATGACGCATCCGGCCCACAGGTCGGCAGTTTGACACCCCTGTTTTATTGGTTTGTTTTTCTGGTTACCAATGGCAGAATTCATGGGCAAATGATATGATAAACTGCAAAATCAAGAGGTGGCATTTGTCAGGTTGAAACAGCTGTATCTTTTCCTTGTCTGTGCACAAATTCAGGAAAAGGTGCATTTGATTTTAATAGGTGTTGACAGGAACAGCATATCAGTCTTTGTGTACACTACATCAAATTTTTCCTTTACATCTGGATTGCTACAAAGTCCAGCAGTACCTATATTTCTTAACGGATTATGTGTTAAATAGATTTTAACCATGAATTGAAGTAAAAGCTTAAATAAATAAATAAATAAATAAATAAATAAATAAATAAATAAATAAGTAAGTAAGTAAGTAAGTAAGTAAGTAAGTAAGTAAGTAAGTAAGTAAGTAAGTAAGTAAGTAAGTAAGACTATATAATCATGTCATTTCAGAAAGTCTGTCAATCATCTATCTTTTATCTGTCATCTATCTACTATAGCAGGGGTCCCCAACCTGTGGGCTATGGCCTGGTAGTGGGCCGTGGCCTACTGGCCACTGGGCCATGGGACAGGCTGGCCAGTGTGTGCACGTATGTGTGTGCAACCCCCACTCACACGAGGCCTGCGGCTGCGGGGTGTGAAAATAGGACACAGCACTGTGGGCTGCGAAAACGGGCCATCACCACTTTTCAGGGCGTGAAAATAGGACGTGCCACGCTGCGCTGTGGGGTGCAAAAATGGGACACCGCCGTACCTTGGGGTGCAAAAACGGAATGTTGCCACACCTCAGGGTGCAAAAACAGGGTACTACTGTTCTGCAGGGTGCAAAAACCAGCAGGGCTGCACCACAGGCTGCAGAAACGGGGCACTGCACCACGGAAGAACGGGACAGGGCTAGTGAGCATCATGTGGGTGCTAGCCCCACCCCGTTTGTGTCACACGTGTGCTCATGGCCCCATGCCCACGCATGTGTGCACGCGCATGTAAAATGCTTTCCCCCTCCCTTTTCCTCCAGTCCTCCAACCAAGAAAGATTGGTGACCTCTGTACTATAGCATCAATATACTATATTGAAGTCATTGGTGATCTTTGGTGGCACAGTGGTTAGAATGCAGTATTGCCGGCTAACTTACGGCTTACTGCCAGGAGTTCGATTCTGACTGGCTCAAGGTTAACTCAGCCTTCCATCCTTCCGAGTTCGGTAAAATGAGGACAATATGCTGACTCTGTAAACTGCTTAGATAAGGCTGTAAAGCATGATGAAGTAGTATATAAGTCTAAGTGCTATTGCTACATGCTAGTGCTATACTATAGACTTTATTGGAAAGAATCTAGTACTAAATAATCAGGATTAACAAAAAATAATCTGGTAGTGCAATTTCTTTCTCTGTTTAGATGAAGAGTCTTGTCAAAGGGCATCAGATTTTGTGAGTTCATTTCATCTGATTCATGAAATTTAAGCCTCAAAGAACAAGTGTGGGCATGTTGCATGTGTGTGTGTGTTTATGTGTCTGTATATCTGAATCTGTCTAAGCATGTGTATAGCTGTGGGATGCAGAATCTGTGAAAGATAGAATTAGATAGACATGAAGTATCGCCATTCGACATATGCAAAATGAAAATTTAACATTACAGTTTGTAAAGAGACAGGGTGGGTTTTGTTTTATATTTATTAGGGATCTTTTTGTATGAAAAGCTAAAAAAAGGTGTCTTGGACATCATTTTATCTGCTACATGAAATGCTATATTGTAGTGTGACAGAATAAATTATTTTTATTGAAGCCATTGGAGATCAGACTGAACTGTTCATAGATTACTTTCAGTGTTTTCAGACTTTGATCTCTCTTTGAAGTTCCGTTGTTTAAATTCAGTCATAAAATAACCTGGAAACTTCATATGTTTTTGTTAATATTGCCATTTCTATAAATGACAGACTTATAGTCATTTTTTTGTTTTGAAACCAGTTTATTTTTTTTAAAATAAAATTCAATCATGGAAAATGATTACATCTCCTCCTACCTCTCTGTCTACATGGTCCAGCAATATGCATCTACTAGTGCCCTGAAATAACGCTTTATACATCTAATGAAATGAACTGAATTTGATAAAAGCCAGCTGTGAAATTTCTTAGTCTTTTTTAATATATTTTTATTGAAACTTTTAAACAAGAAAATAAAAACTAATACAAAGTAATACAAAATTAGAAGGAAAAAAGAAAACTAAAGAAAGTAAAAACAAAAAATTGCCAGAAAAGAAAAAAAATTAAGAAAAATAGAGAAGAAAAAAGATATAAAATCATGATTTCCGATATTCGTCACAGAATGTTCCAGCCAAATTCTCAGAGCAAAATGTAAATATATTGAAGTATTCTGTAATTTAATTGTAATTCTATGCATCTATATAATCATAAAATATATAAAAGCTGCAATCTTGGGATTTGGGGAAGGTTATCCCAGTAGTGTTTAAATATCTCAGGTCACTTAATGTTTGAGAGAGATGTCTCTTCCCTTTCAACCAACTCACAAAGCTTTCATAGAAGAAAATATTTGTAGCTCAAGATTTAACAGTGGGGCCCTTGGTGCTCTCAGACTTCGTTGGTTTTCTTGAAGACATTTCATTACCAAGCTAACATCATCAGTGCTAGAAGTATATGGGATTTGCTCTTATTTTTATATACTATTGGCTTGCCCTTCAGTGTTGGTGGGAATATTGGTGCTTCTTTGATTAGACTGCTGTTTACTGTTATCTTGTTTGTCTGCATTGATAGTTCTTTGATTGTGGTATCATTCCCTGATTGTTGATCTAGTATTAATCTTGGTATTAATCTCAACAGCATGTAGATGTTGTTCAGCTTTATGTGCCTGTTGATGGCCAATTTGTCTGAGTATGCATCCATAAACACCATCTAGCAATTAGAAGACATGATGAAAACTCCTTAATTTCACAATACATGGACAGGCTCAACCATAATTTCAACTGGAAAACTATCAGTATCTTAGATCAAGCCAAATCCAAAAATGTCAGAGAATTCCTGGAAGCCTGGCAAATCGGCCATCAACAGGCACATAGAGATAAACAAGGTTTATATACCACTCAAAGGAGACAATTAAAAAAACCCGAAAGCAAACAAAAAGACCAAAACATCTTCTCACCATCAGTCAACATCCATATGAAACACAAAATAGTGCTTTCTTCAGGGTCAAAGCCTTATTTCCTAGTTTAGGTAAAAATGGAAGGAGATACAGGCTCACAGGATGACCATCCTTACAGGCCCCTAACACACCCCAGAACATGAGGATTACCTTAGTCCTAGAGATAACATTTTTTTATAGCAATGAGAACGAAAAAAGCAGCAAAGCTGTTAGGTTCTCCAATTTTTCTTACCTGACTAATTTATGGTATCCTAAAAAGGGGGGAAAAAGTGTTTGGGGCATTTTGAAAACAGTTAAGATCCAGAAAAAAAGTAGTTTTATGAATGAATACTGTCCCAACACAATTCTCCCCTAATGCATCTTAAACATTTATTTATTTATTAAACTTATTGGCCATTCATCTTACCACAGGATAAATCACGTTTATCACAGGGTAAACATGAAAGAGAACTTGATCAAAGTTAACATAAGGAATTCTTGTTTATTTATTTATTTTTCTTTTCCATTTTGGAAGGTCAAAATTTATTTTATTGAGGGACTTTGCTTACCTGACATTCAAAACAGAGCATTGTAAGGGACTGGCTACTCTGGAACATGAAAAATCAAATTGAACCAATATGTATCATATGCAATTAACAATTTCTAGCAGATATAAAGCTTACCAGTTATTCAGTCATATCAATATATTTTACTTTCTCATTCTCATCAAAAATAAATGCTCTAGGTTTCGGGGATTTATTGGTCTAATCTCTGCATTTGTTGCATTTAAACAAAGTTGTCATATTAGAGTTCTGTTTTGTCTTGATGTTAAATTTACCACCTATGACAGTATAGCGGACCCTAATACTCAAAATAAATTTAATTTGCAAAAAATGTGTTTTCATAGAGCTTATGGAAATGAGTACAATCATTGTAGTTCATTGTGATAATTTCAACTCTTTAGAGTTGGACAATTTGCATACTTCTAATTGAATTTGGGGGGATTCGTAATTAATATTTGTGTGTTGTTCAGAAAAATATACTTTCTCTTGAGCTAACATAGTGATCATGATTGTAAATTATGTGCAAATAGAACAAATAATGAGTTTTGGTACTATAAATTTAGAGGACAAGCCAATTTAACTACTGGTTTTCCCCTACTGTTAACTTATTTACATTAATCTCTCTTTATAAATATGATCACATAATATCTTTATGTGTTCTTGTTTCTCACTTTCTCTTGTTTTTCTTTCCCTTGCTGGTACGTGTACCTGCACACACAAACACGCACACACACACACACACACACAGACATATAACAAAATAGCAAACTTCATTAAATATCAATTATGTTGTAAAAAGCATAACCAAAGACACATAGTGTGGAAAATTGCATTGTTGTAAAACAAGTTAATTAATGTCAGAACAATAATCATGACAAGTATTTACTGAGGAATGATAATATTGCAGTTCACTCATAATGCTCCATCTTTGTGAATACCCTGTACTATTTTTGTGAAAAAAAGATAAAAATGCAATTAAGTTAAACTTGCATTCTCTTTGTGTTCTGTTTTTCCAGATCTTACAATTTTCTGCTAGGTGTATGAACTAAACTAAATCAATGGTGCAGTGAGAGGTAATTGTGCATTGCTGAATTAATGATCTTTAGGTGAAATTTGTACACCCAAGTCCTGCTATCCTGGAGCAACTGCTTCAAAAGATATAGTGTGTTCTGGTGTTGGCAATTTTAGTCCATATAGATATAGAGTTAATCTGCACTTCCCAAGGAAATGTACATATTTTTTGCATTTCTCAAAACTTATAAAAAACAGTATGCTATTTTTTTTTTTTTAAAAAAAACTTCTATCCTGGAGTTCACATTTGGGTTCATTTGACCTGGAGAATCAAAGACCAAAATGGGTCAGTTTCGCCATTCCCTTTTGATATCAATCTTTCACCATGAGAAGAGCCTAAGCGATTCAATCAGAATAGAGCTGGAAGGGACCTTGGAGGTCTTCTAGTCCAGCCCCCTACTCAAGGAGGAGACCCTATACCATTTCAGACAGGTGACTATCCAGTCTTTTCTTAAAAACCTCCAGTGATGAAGCACCCACAACTTCTGCTGTTCCACTGGTTAATTGTCCTCACAGTTAGGAAGTTTCTCCTTAATTCCAGGTTGCTTCTCTCCTTGATTAGTTTCCATCCATTGTTTCTTGTCTTGCCTTCTGGTGCTTTGGAAAATAAGTTGACCCCCCGCTTTTTTGTGGCAGCTCCTCAAATATTGGAATATTGGTATCACATCACCCCTAGTCCTTCTTTTCTCTAGACTAGCCATACCCAATTTCTGCAACCATACAGGGTTTTTTTCTTAGCATAAAAGAAATTGTATTCTCAGAGAAGACAAAAGCAAGTACACATTGTATATACAGCACACATACAGTGAACAAAAGCAGCTCATCAGAAATTAACACATTACTTATGCTTATTTCAGACTTTTAGTAATTCTTATATGACCTCTTTTTCCCTGATCATTCTTTCCCATAATTGCATCTTTGATGTTCTCAAATTGTTTTTCTCGTAAACATTTCACATCTGCTAACGATCAGGGTGAAACATGTCAACAGTATGACTACTGTATTGTTGCCTTATTCTGTCCATTCCTTACACATCAATCAAAATATTTCCTAAGTTATATTGCAATAGCCATAGTCTTTGTGAAATTTATACTTTGGGATTATTATTTTATATAAATTGCTTAATACAAAATATTTTCTCCATGTCTATAGTTTAGCATACATAATGATTAGAATATTACCTTCTAGTTTGAAAAGGAATTATATCTACAGTATATCTATACTTCATCATAAGAAAATTAGGATTATGACTTACGATAGGCAAGGAAACAATTTGCATTCCTATCAAATAGAAATAACCTTTACCATCATGAAAATGCTTAAATCAGAGCAAAATGTTTTTTTACAAAATTGTAACCCAAAGCTAAAACATCCTATTTAATAATCTATTGTGCTGAAATATGGATCCTAAATTGAAGCTGACACGATATTAATTATATTCTTTTTATTTTAAGAAATCAATTGAGTAATTCACTGAGTCACACCAGAAAAGGGAAAAAAAATGCCTGAGATAGTTCACAAGCTGTTTGGAATAGCCTGCATTAGCTGACAAACACTTACAAGGAACAGCTTAACACTTCCTTCTTCAACTCCAAAAAAATCTTTTCTTTTCTTTTTTAGAAAAATCTCCAGACAGAAAACAGGGCTAGCTGAAAAATTAAGTTCCCAAGGCTGCCTCAAAATTCGATTTTTATCTCAGCAAAGTAACTGGCAGATACGACAGTAAATGTCAAATCGGCAATTTTTCAATTTTTTCCCTCTTTTGTCTATAATTTCTAGACATTCTTTCTCAATTGATTTGAGCCTGTCTATCTTGTAAAAGTGCACAACTCACACAGCAAATGTATTATTACTGGTGTACAGCTGTTGCCTATTCTTGAAAATAAATTCAGAATTGGGCATCTGAGGTGTTCCAGAAGTAAATGAATAGGGATCATTAAACAAAATGCTATATAGAAACCAAGAAATATAATATTACTGTACCGTATTTGTGCATTTCGGAAAGCAGATTACTGCAATCTATTCTTTCCAAATTTTCTCAAGCCCATTTATAGTAATTCCTTAAGGATCAAAATTATACCTTTAGGGCATGTTTTTTCTATTGAACCCACCCCTAAGGGCAAATAGAAATCAAAACGCTTTAAGGTTTGTTCATCTATTACTTCTCTTGCGGTAACAGTGACTAGAAAGTCAGATTTGCATTAAGGAGACCAAGGTTCAAATTAACTGTAATAAAATCCACGGAGGGATTTTGGACTAGTCATTGGCCTTTTTCTACCACATACTTAAGTGGGTCAGTGTGAAGATTAGTGTCTTGTGGAACATCAAAAAGATATTATCTATCCTACTCAACTAACCCCAATAAACACACACCTTAATAAAGATTAATAAGTCATTGAGTTTAAACCTGAACATTTTTGAAGGTTAACTATTGACCTAGAAGCCTACATGTTTTTGAACTACTAGCTATTAGATCTCTATCTACCAGTCCTCAATATTTATATTGAGGCTGAGACAAGATTGTAATGGATTCCTAGTAGATTTTGCAAATGTATCTCATCAGTCTGAATTATCATTAGCCAATTTGTTGGAATAACATTGGCTCCAGATTGCAGAAATTGGACATATTTAGCTTGGAAAAATACATGGCAGCATAGGGGGGAATTTGTTGACAGTTTTTCATTATATAAAAGACTAGAAGAGCTGAAGCAGCTGTTCATTGTTTGCATTTAGAACAGAAAACTTTGAATTAATGTTTATTTGCACATTTTGTTCTAGTATTCCAATTCTCATCAACAGAAAGTCAGAAATAGAAAATGGCACCAATAATATCAGAGGAAACAAGTAAATGGGACCCATTCTGCTGTGTTGGAGGTGTTTGAGGTTGGGCAGCAAATCTGGAATAAAAATTCTGAGCCTATGAGTCTTTCTAGTAAAATTGGTGTGCAAATCACAAAACTTCTTTCATGCTACACAGTTCTTCTCTTATGTTCTTCAAGATAGCAGCTTTGTCATTTGCTAGTCTAACTAGCATAACATCAAGGTTTAAAGGACTCCATTTTGAAGCCTCCAAAAGCTTTAAAACTATAATACCTCAGGGAGTAATTTTGTGTATAATTGCTTTGCATTTTCCTCTCCACCTATAGTCTGCATTTTACTGACATAGTAAGCATGAAAGTATCTAAAAGAGCTCCTGGTGATAATATTTGAGGAAATTCTTCCTTGTATTTTCTATGACTAATGATCTATAGTCTTCTTTACAGGTGGTAAAAAAGTGCAGTGAAATTTTCCATCAAAGAAGACTGAATTCCGTCTCTCATGATAATTTTCCTATGTATTATTCATACAATTGAAATATGAATAGGTCTGAATTGGCAGCTCCCTCCCTGCCTTATGTGAAGCTAGAACTGAGTCTTGAAGAAAGATATGCAATTCCTAGTTTATGGGTGGAATCTCAACAAGGAAGAAAAATCAATACAAATATGCTTTCAGTCACTCCTTTCAATGATGGGAAAATATATGCCCCTTTTGATCTAATTTTATTGTGTTTGTCAATATTTTCTTTGGAAATTACTTCTCAGGTCCATAACTATCATGGCTACACTGTCTTCACTGAGATCTGAAAAGCATCATTTTTCAAAGGCCTGGAAGATTTTATGAAAAAAGTAGATAACCCTGTGACATGGTGGGTCATCCTATGAAAGAAAGTAGTGCATGCTGATGTGACCAGAATGATTAGTAAATTTTAGACTGAGCATTTTTTTAATCCCAGTGTTGCATGTAATCATCTAAAAAAGACCTATATAGCTTACATAGAAAAGTAATTGTAGTGTCACATGCGCATCAATAGTAAGTCAATATTTACTTACCTAAACAGATAAACAGAAAGACCACAGAGACAAAAAAGTAGTGGGAGCAGAAGTTGCTTTTGACTTCCTGCCAGCTTCCCCATTGACTTTGCTTATGGGAAGTTGGTAGGGAGAGCTGGAAATCATGATCATATGACTGCAGGGATACTACAACAGTCACAACTTTGTGAATAAAACTGATCTGAACCTCATAGAAATTTCAACTCCAGAGGAATAATGAATCCTCATTTTTTTTAACATTCTTTAAATTAGCTTATTTTAGATACCTTGTTTCAAAAAGTATTGCAGTATATGCACCATTTGTGCTAACTTGAAGGTGCAAACATATTAACAGATAAACACAATGAGTTTTAGTAATATAAAGGGCCTCCGTATCCATACACAAAAGAATACCACAGTATTTAAAACTAATTTGAAATAGGTTGAAATGTGTCGGCTATTCTTTATAGCAAAGAAGTTTTGAATTAAAGATTACAAGGTAATTCAATCAAATCACTCCTTTGTATTAAATCACCAAATTGTAATGTTCAATTGATTCAAGTTAAGTAACTCCAGTTAATTTTGGAAATGCAGCAGAATTTTGCAATGTACAAACATATTTTTATCAAATAAAATTGGCAACTTCACTGTTCCAGTTTCCTACAATAATGGGAAAATTTGGCCTTGGTGTAAGAAATGAAGCAGAAAACATAACTAATATACAGCAATACTGCCAAGAAAATTCAATGTTTATAGTAAATACCTTCTTTCAACAATCCAACAGATGACTGTGAAAATAGATACCACAGATGGATAACACTGGACTCAAATGAACTATAAGGAAAGACGGAGATGTTCTACTTTGATCAGCATGATGCTGATTACAGATTGATTCATGAATTGCTTCTTGAAAAATTACAATTTAAACTAAAAAAAAAAATCAGTCCAATAAGATATGAACTGGCAATTACGTTGTAAAGATAAAAAAGTAAGTTTTTTTTAAAGTTAGATTTGATCATGTACATGAGGAATTCTGGATTCAGATTCATAACATAGATAAAGATGAAAGAAACCAAACAAAATCTATAAATATAATTGATGATAGATAGATGTTTTTAAAAAGTGCATAAATCAAGGAAAACTTTTGTGTAAAGATGCATAAACAGAGTTTTATGCAAACTTTTTCCAACTGACTCTCAAGAAAGTTCCTTTATTGATCCATTTAATCTGGCTATGTTGGCCATGCTTTCCATTCTGTTCAGCAACACAAATCAGAGATTTAAGTCTTTTGAAGATGCTAGCATAGACCCAAGCTAAAAATATAATGTCAGTTATACCTTGCCTCTCCAAAACTCCATATAACATTAACATGGTTTTCCTGTAAAATTGACTGACAGGTAGTCCTTGACTTACACAACAGTTCATTTAGTGATCAAAGTTACAACAGCACTGAAAAAAAATGACTTATGACCATTTTTCACAGTTATGACCTTTGATCAAAATTCAGATGCTTGGCAATAGGTTCATATTTATGATGGTTGCTGTGTCCCAAGGTCATGTGATCACTGTCATGGTTCCGATTAACGAAACACTTCAAAGAACTTCCAGGCATTGTTTATCCTAAAAAATATTTAATCGTGTAACAAAGTGTCGGCACAGCATGAAGGTTGTTTATCCTACTCTGGGGTATCAGCAGCTGCCGGGTCATCGTCTTCAAGCAGGTCCTCTTTTCCCATGATGAAATTTTCCTCCTGAATCTTTGCCAGCTTCTCTCAAGCCTAGAGACAGTGGCTGGAGTTCAGGACCCCAGGTTGTTTGAAAAGAAAGTAGATCTTGGCATGATGTCATGGTTCCGATTAACGAAACACTTCAAAGAACCTCCATGCTGTGCCGACACTTTGTTACACGATTAAAGATTTTTTGGGATAAACAATGCCTGGAAGTTCTTTGAAGTGTTTCGTTAATCGGAACCATGACATCATGCCAAGATCTGAATTCCCCTCCCCTGAGCACATAATATTCCAGCCTATTTCCCTCCTCTTATTTGCAGTCATAAATCACGTTCTCCAATTAGTTTGAAGGGCAAAGTTTCCCTTCCGTTCTGTAGCCCGCTGGTTTCTTATCTTAACTAATCCCCACACACATTCATTCTCCTCCCCTCCCAGCATCATCTAATTTAACTCTAAAAATACCACACAGCTTATACAGAGAGTGGCTGCCTCTTTATATATTGTCAAAGCAAGAACATCCAATGTTAGCAGCGTTGACAATCACCTTTTGCAACCTTTTGACAAGCAAAATCAATGAGGAAGTCAAATACACTTAACAACCAGGTTACTAACTTATCAACTGCAGTGATTCGCTTAACAATTGAGGCAAGAAAGGCCATAAAATGGGGCAAAAGTCACTTAACAAATGTCTCACTTAACAACATAAATTTTGGGCTCAGTTGTGGTCATGAGTCAAGGACTACTTGTATTTTACATTGAATATTAACTAAAATGTCCATGCTTTGTGGTACACTTGCTGCCCAATAACAATAGAAATAGTAATAGCTCTTGGACTTATATACCTCTTGCTTTATAGCTCACTCTAAGTGGTTTACAGAGTCAGCAAATTGCCCCAATAATCTGGGGCCTCATTTTACCAAGGATGGAAGTCTGAATAGTGATAATGCTCAGCAAATTTCTTAGAGCTTTTTGGTGACTGGGATGATATGACCTTTAGACGATTCATTTTCACAACATGTATTTGTTTAATCAGAAAAAGGTTGGATGCCCTTCAAGCATCTGGAGAGCTTTTCTTACCTTGTCTGCATCTGCAGATGTTTACAGGGATGGAAGCAACACAGGGGATTTGGTGCACTTTTAAAATACTTTACCCAACCTTTGAAAATGGCTTAACTTCCCTCAGTTTTATTTCACCCCTTAATCTGAACAGTCTGTTATTCTCTGCAGCAATCTTTTTCATGCTGTGCTTATTATTCTTTTATTATTATGGCGCTTGTTAAATGTTTAATATTTTGCTTATTGAACTGTGACCATCTACAATCTCTACATACATTATTATTTCATTATGTTTGAACTTAGAATTGTGCAAAAAGGATAACATTATATAATATCATCTAAAATAAAACTGGGAGTTTTCACAACAATCTATACTAAATGAATTATGAAAGCAGCACCAATTTCAGAAAATGATAGAAAGTTGATAATTTAAACCAATTATTTTATACATGACAATTCTAAATACAAAGAACTATGTAAGCATTTAATACTTATTCTTGAAGCCTTGGAATCTTAACTTGGGTTTGACCCCATATGTAGATTCCATGTTCAGTCATATTTCTTGTAAATACATGTTGTTGAATTGTTTTATTAGATTTATATGACTGGCAGATTGGAAAGATTCAAGGAAACTAGCTTTGCCTTGAGCAATTATCTGAATCTTGATGATAACTTATGAAGCAATGCCTTGACTTGGAAAATTAAGCTGAACTTCATCAATGGCTCAAGATGAATAATTGAAATGGCTGACTTGATTCATCAGTTCTGTCTCTCAGTTAGAAATGTCCTTATATTCCTCTTACTGAACAATCAGAAGTACCATAGAAGTTTGGGGGAGAAATGTTGTTTTGAGCTACTTAGAAAGATGATGTTATCAGGAGCTTTGTCAAATTCAACTATCCCTTTTGAACCTCTGTATAGCCCAAATTCTTATTGTTTGAAAGTATTTGTTCAATTTATAGTCCAAATTTTATGTGCTTGTAGCCTAAACTTTATCCTTGACAGATGGAAGGAACACCATTGGCTCAGAGGACACATATTTTGTATGCAAAATACACAGACACATGCTCATGTATCCCCCTAGTACAAGGAAAGTAGTATGTCAAAATTGTTTGCCAGTTATGCTGGCTTTCTATTTCTAGACATTTTAAGTAAAAAGCATTCAAGAAGTAATTAACCATTGGCAATATGAAATGATATGTTTTTGCAGTATGACCATTTTTTCAATGTAGAGAGCTGATAATTTCTCAGGGCCCTAATTTCATTGACTGTACATGTGTGTGTGATAGTTCAGTTTCTGAATTTATTTGTATTAAAGATTTTAACAAAGAAGATAAAAACAAATTGAAACTAATATGAGTAAGCACAAAAGAAGAAAAAAGAAACCAAAGAGAGAGTTAAAAGTGCAAGAAAAAAGATAATTAGAAAATATAAATGAAAGAAAAAAAGCTTTCCCTACTCTTTTGTGTATCTGGAATTTTGGAAGAGACGATGTGCCTTGTAAAACAAATGCATTGAAGAATTAAATTATAGAGTGCTACTATTCATAATTAACTCTACAAAGATATTTGAGGTCTTACCAAGGGACTTGTCAATACAATCCAGAGGCTATTCACTATGCACATTTATTAAGTGTAACCATATTAGTTTTCTACTATATCTGGCGTCTCCAGTTTTTAAAAAATACATTATCTTGCAAAACCTGCGTTGTTACTGAAGCACCTGAACAAATCTCAGTTTTGATATAGGGAGCGGATTATGTGAGCAATATTCCTTATTTCAACACCTTTCCAAACTGAATTGATTTTTATGAATTGTACAGATTATTCATCAGTCATGTTCCCAAGCACAAAATTAAAACAAACATATATGCTATATTCCACACTTCATTATGAATAATATTAATATTTTAATTCTAGGAATTCTAGGGTGACATGAGAATTATTAAGAAAATTGATACTGAATCTGAAAATAACTTGGTTATTTATTTATTTAGCATATGGCATACAAGGTCAAGGAGGCTACAGTGTTATGCACACAGTAGATGTCCTGACAGCTGACAGTCGCTAGTCTGTTGCACTGGTGCACCACAAGAGGTTGAACTAGCTCAGGGGTAGGCAACCTTTTATGACTTGTGGACTTCAACTCCCAGAATTCCTGAGTCAGCATGGCTGACTCAGGAATTCTGGGTATTGAAGTCCACAAGTCATAAAAGAGCCAAGGTTGCCTACCCCTGAACTAGCTTCACACTGGCTGGCTACAGGATTCTCAGAGGAAGTAATCTCATCTGGAACTTTCTTCCACTGTTCTTCCTCTGATCATGGCCTCTAGCCATGCTGGCCACATCACCATGGAAATCTCTTTGGACAATGCTGGCTCCCTCGGCTAAGAAATGGAGAGAAGCACTACTCTGTAGAATCAGACATGACTGGACAGGGGAAATCTTTACCTTTAGCAATTAATAAGATTGTTAATTTATGGGGTGATACATAAGGAAATAGGACAACAGTGGTCCTTCCATAATCAGAGTTAGATTAGCCTACTCACTATTTAAGTACAGCTTGCAAGGATATAGGTAGTCCTCGACTTACAAAAGTTTGTTTAGTGACTGTTTGAAGTTACAATGGCACTGAAAAAAGTGAGTTTTGAGATCGATTTTCACACTTACAATCGTTTCAACCTCTCCATGATCACATGATTAAAATTAAAAAGCTTAGCAACTGACTCATATTTATGACAGTTGCAGTGTCCTGGGGTCATGTGATCACTTTCTGACAAGTAAAGTCAATGGGGAAACCAGATTCACTAAATAACTATGTTACTAACTTAACAACTCCAGTGATTCACTTTACAATTGTGTCAAGAAAGGTTGTAAAATGGAGCAAAACCCACTTATCTCCCTTAGCAACAGAAATTTTGGGCTCCATTGTGGTCCTAGGTTGAGGACTACCTGTAGGCTCTTCCCCACTAACCAGATTTTGAATTGTATTAGCAAACTCTAGATAAGCAGAAATCTTGTTAAACATTAGAACATTAGAATTCAGACAAAGTAGCTTCACATGTTTAACACTGAATTTGAATACGTGAAAAACGTACTGCATGGTACATAGTAACAAGTTGTAGAGTTGTAAATTGTAAAATAAGATAGGGAGAACTTGCAGAGCATAGCTTCTGGTTTCTTCTAACCCTTTTACCAGCAGTAGCTATTAGAGGCAACTCTTGTTGGTTTTCTTTATGACAAAGTAATATGAACACATTCTCACTAGGTACAAATCAGAGTGTGTGCCTATGGATTGCCTCTGTGTGGCTGGTAATCACGATGGCTCCCTATGCGTTGCTTGCTTGCTTGGTTTGTGTGTGTTTCTGCTTCACCTTTGCGTTGCACTTGTGTATGTTTTTGTTTCTATGTGTAATGAGAAACAAAGGGAGAATGGCATATGCTTTAATCTGGTTCGTGGGATCAGTATGGAGGGGATCTTGGAAGGCGATAGCAACATTCCAATATTCCAAGCAACTGCAAAAAGGTCTCTACTATAGGGATGAATTATTCATTTGTTACACTTTTCTCTGCAGCCCCCAGTTGAAATCTGGCCTGTTTTTGAACCTGATCTTTTGCCAGCTTTCCCAGTTGCACCAACAAAGCACCTGATGTATTTTGTTTTCAAACAGTGGTCAGAACACTGATGAGTTCCGCGCTATTTGCATGAGTTCCCTACCACTTCTGTTGGGTTAGAAAAAATAAACATGCATAATTTAACTTTATAAAATATTAAAGCAGGGGTTAATTGCTTTTTATCTACCAGAGTGCACTTACAATCATTGGCTAGAGGAGTATGATCACATCTAGTTTATTCCTGAACACACCACACCATTAGAATATTGCTTACCTCCTTTCTCTATAAGAAAAAACAAGAATTTTCCGTTTGTAAAACTGTAAATTAGGTGGGTAATGCCCTTGCAGGTTCAGTACCTTTAGGTAGCTAAGGACCAGGGAGGGATAATTAAAAATCTAAATTTCAGGGCAGGGAAGAGGTGAAGAGAAAGGTTATGAGTCTGGTTAACTAACTAGCTTTTTTCCACATCTGTTGGACCTTACGTGTGTGGGAAGTCATCCCCCCCCAGAGAAGGAAATTTTAAAGAGGCAGAAAAGCATACCCACTTTTTCTTAATAGCCCCAAGTCTCCCTCCCCCAAACAGAAACCAGCTCTGTAAAAATGCAGATGTAGACCATTCAGGAAGGTTGAAGCTAGAGGATTAAGAAGACAAAGACACCTAAAATCTACATACCCCACCCAAACTCTAAAACAGGACATTAGGATTAACCCACAGATGCCAAAGGGCACACCCAGACTCAGGTCAGAATACATGACACAGGAAATACAAAGCCTCAAACAGGAACAGGAAACAACTCCAAACAAAAGCCCCAGAAGGTATAAAACCCACTCCCTACATGTGCTCTTTTTCTTTTTTCTTCCAGAGCCGTCTTTCTGTCTGGCTCTCCTCTTCAATAAACTGCAACCTTCTTTCTAAAGCAGTTGCCATGTTGTTTATTCCCGGCTTGGACTGAACCATGATGAAAACTTTTCCTTCAGCACCTGAAAAAGGAAAAAAAAATGCTATTCTTAGTTCTCTAAATACATAAAGCATACTAAACTATTAAACAAAATCTCATCCCAATTTGTTTCCTTCCTGGTATTTTTTTTAAAAATAAATTGTTTCTGCAAACAAAAATGAACATTTTTTTTTTTACTTGATGAGGTTTCATCTTAAGACAGGAATGAGCAAGCTAAACATGTTGACTCAGACAGACTGGTCAGTTGGCAGTTTTGTCCCCACAAAGTTTTTTTTTCAATCAGCAGAGGTGATAACTTTAATTTAATTTAATATATACATTGATTGGTCAGTTGTAATGCCTTTCTAATTTGTTTTGCTAGGTAAGAATCTAGAAAAAAGAAAGCTAAGAAATAACTTTGTGTAATATGTTGGCACGTATGAAATGCTGAAGAGATTTGTAGTTTAAGGTTGGAAAATAGAAGTATAAACTAGGTTTATTTTCCACACAGTTATTTTTAATGTCTTAGACTTAGGCTTTATGTTGGCAAAATATTCTCTACAACATCTCTGAGTCATTAATGCTGCTGGGAATTATTGATCAGTTGTCTGAGGAAGGAAGTTGCATAGGTGCTAACATTTAGTTAAATGATTAAATTAGGTTTCATTAAAAGAGGAACAGAAAGAGCAAAACAAGCAAATCTCTGGTATAGATTTGAAAGTTTCAAAGTGGCATAAAAGATCTTTCCCCATTTTCATTTTTTTACAAGGCCATAGCTTTCAAGGGAGGCTTGCGAGTTGGCTGACTAGTAATGGAGTAGTAATACTGTGCTCGATCTATTTCAGTGTTTCGTAACCTTGGCAACTTTAAGATCAGTGGACTTCAACTCCCAGAATTCCCCTGCCAGCAGTCCTGAAGTCCACTGATCTTAAAGTTGCCACGGTTGAGAAACACTATTCTATTTTATCATGTCTCTTTATTGGTAAACGAGTTGTGTTTAATTTCTATGTTGGCTTGCAAAATATGTAAGAGAATTCCCTAATACACACTTTTTTGTAAGCAACTTTTGTAAGCAACTTTTTCCAACAAGCATAGCATTTTATGTTTATTGTTGAGCTGAGGGACTGCTCTGCATTGCAAAATTGGAAGAAACAAAGACAGTGGAAAATATGTGTTTCAAACACTCAAAGTTGCTTTAAAATGCAGCCCAAACAAAAACACTTCAGTCACATTTACACAATGTGTAGAGTCATGTGTCTATATTCATATGTACAAGCAAATATATAAAAGCAGTCATGTACAGCCATTTTTAATTGGCTCTTTGGTAATAACTTTATTAGATTTTTAAACAAACAAATGTTTAATGTAAAGAAAAGAAGTAAACAAAGAAAGAACAAAGGCCCCAAGTGCAGAAAAATAAGAAAGAAAAAAGAAATACAAAAAAATGACTTCCAGTTTTCTTTTACAACAGTTTCAGGCATAACTTTAGGTAAAACTCTTACTCTATGGCTGTAACATAACTAATTCTTTTTAATCATATATTTTTTTCTAACCATCAAACCCATCGAATTTCATTTTTTTCTATTTTGTGCAAAAAGTCCCAAAGGGTTTCCAAAAGGCTTTAAACTTAATTACTGTCTTTTCTCTAATTAAATCTGTCATTTTATCCACCTCTGCAAGCTTCTTTATCTTCACTATTCACTCTTTCACTGTCAGTAATATCAAATCTTTCCACCATTATGCACATTATGCAGTTATTATGTATAAAAACAAAGTTTCATAAGTTATTTTCCAACGTTTTTGTCACTTAGTCCCAAAAGAATCCTCTCTGGTTCAGTTCTATATTAATCTTTAAAATCTTCTGAATTAATGAATATTTTTTTAAAAAAAATAATACAGGTCCACCAAGCATAATAAAAATCCCCTCTTGTTTATATTTCCAGGATAATTTCATTTAGACAGCTTTCCCCATGACAAATACCAAAGGTACATCGTTATATAAATTTATCTTTAAAGTTATAACACAACATAAATTTCAGTTCAGTTCAGTTTCATCCCCGTATGCTCCCATTGGTCAATATCTATGTTATAACCAAAGTTTTTAGCCAGTTTTCTCATTCATTCACTGTAGGAGAGGACCAGGCTGAGCCTGAGGGAGGAGTCAAATGCATCAAAAGTCATGCGTCCTGTGTACCCACAAGAGATCTAAGTCCAAGCCACCTTGAATGCTTCCTTAATTCCTGCTCATTTCTCTTGACTGTTAGTAGCTCAGATTCTTGTAGAGAGCTTAAGCTTGCAATCAATCTTTATACTCATTTGAACTGCCCGAATCACCTGATTTCCCTGGTGCTTGATATTAACTTCTTTTTTTTTGTCTTTCACATTTCAACAAAAGTTTATACATTTTAACAATAATATATTCATCATCCAGTCTTACAGCGTTAAAAATTAAAATCCTTTTATCTACTTTAAATTTTTCTATTAATATACATAGATAAATCACCTATATCCTCCTGATATCAAATCTTGTCTTGATTAGAGTTTGGAATTTTCCTGGGTAAATTCTAATACATTAACATAAGTTACCGTATATTTTCCTTCTATAAGACGCACCCTTGTATAAGACACTCTGGCATGGGAGTTTCTAGGCGCCAATCAGCTGAGCCGGCAAATCTGGAAGTTCGGCTGGCTGACGATCTTGCCCCCTCCCCCCTCCTGTTAGTGGCAAGCCCATAGGGGCTTGACACCTGCACCAGGCAGCATGGCAACCCACACAGGCATGCCCTGGGCTACGGAGGTTACCATTATTTTTCCGTGTATAAGACGCTGTATTTGTATAGGACGCACCTGATTTTTGAACAGGGTGTTTGCAAGAAAAATAGTATCTTATACACGGAAAAATACGGTAACCACTTGTGTTTAGTTATAATTTCTCTTCTATAATATGCTTCTTGACCTGAAAACCGCAAAGGTATTTTCAGACATAACCTGAATTCATATTTATTACCTGTTCTTAATATGGTATCTCTGACAAAATGATTTTTGAAATCTACATTTACTATGGCTTTATCGTATCATCCATACTCATTCAACCCAAACTTCTAATCCAAAACTCCAATTAACTCAGAGTTGCTTGTTTTGGTAGATGAGCAGCTATATAAATTAGATAGATAGATAGATAGATAGATAGATAGATAGATAGATAGATAGATAGATAGATAGATAGATAGATAGATAGATAGATAGATAGATAGATAGATAGATAGATAGATAGATAGATAGATAGATAGATAGATAGATAGATAGATAGATAGATAGATAGATAGATAGATAGATAGATAAAATCTGTTTCTCAGCATCACCAACTCTTTCATCCAAACTAAAAACAAGCTGCAAAATATAATTTCATATCAGGTAAACCCAACCTTCTCTTTCTTTATTATCTTGAAAGACCTTACATTTGACCTGTGTTTTTTTTGGTCCTGCCACACAAATTTTGATATATCTTTCTGGCATTCTTTAATTAGTAAATCAGTTGTCAAAACAGGTCTCAAACAAAATTTTGTCTGAAACAAAAATAACATATTAGTCCTAGTCATCCTTAATTGCAATGATTAATTATGTCACTAATCTATCATTTCTAGGCAATTTCAAAGATTCATTACATAGTCAATGAGGAAAAAAAGTCTTCTGGTCAGTTCCCTGATAACAGAAGGAAATGAAGTCAAGGAGATAAAAGAAAAAGGTTATCATCTGAAGTTTTTCAGCTTCATTTCTATTTAAAACTTTATTAATGAAAGCATTGTCACCTAAACTATAATTTCTCATGAAAATGAGTCTCTATGATTGTATAATCAGATATTGTTATATTATTATATTTTTATAATTAATTAAATAGCTTATATATGCATGTGTATGTATGTATATGTATATGTATATTGGTATTGGTATTATTTGTTGTCTAAACCACATCTCTCCTTCTATATTAGCTGTTTATGTTGCAGTGTAAATAATCTTTCTATTACTTATAAACTGCATGCAATTTATAATTTGAAATTGAAAGGATCAATTTCAAAGTTATCTCAGTTGCTTGTAAAGCAGAGGGGCCATTTTCTTGAAGACAATCTGTCCTGTTACATGTAATATAATAGATAGAAGTAACTGCGACACGGAAACCAATGAGCAAATCAATGAAAGGTTTTTCATAAATCTGTAGTTATTATTACAGATCTTTAAGTCATCGGAGTTGTAGTATAGCCACCTAGTTGAAGATTTAGGTCAGAGACAGTCAGGGCTCTTGGATTAGGTTTAGTGATATAAATTTAGGCACAATTCCTTGTATTGGCTTTCTCTCATATGTTATCAACCAAAGCACAGAAGCATAATTCAAGAGAAAGAGAATTATATTCAGAGGAAGGCTATTGGAAGAATATATTTTATTGTTATTGTTATATAAGCATTTTGAACAAGGAATTCCAAATTAACATCCCATTTGCTTATCAAGTGACTGGGTCAGTCACTGTCTCTTACCTTAGGCCAACTTATAGGGACAGTTAGTACGTAGAATATAAATCCATATGCACAAACAAACACAGTCACAAGAAGATGCATGAAAGAATGAAGGCATTGATTTCAATCTGTTGCAAAGTTGAAATCAGTATATCTATTGTTGAAAGAAAAGTCATCAGGTCCAGTCTAAGCTGGGAATAAACAAAATGGAGACTGCTTAGGAAAGAAGGTTCTTGTTTATTTAAGAACAGAACCAACAGCATCCTATAATTAATAGGAATTTTATTGAATAAAACTGAAATTTACCATCAATTGTTATACGTCCCCCAACTCTCATATTGTGACCTTCTAATTCTAATAACCTTCTGTTTCTTAACATCTATACTTTCATCCAAACTGAACAATAGGCAGCAAAATATTATTTTAAATTTGGTGAATCCTCTTTCCTTCACATGTAAGGTATCTTGTAGTACTTTATATTTAATTTGTGTTTTTTTCTCTGCCATATAAATTTAGATATATCCTTTTCCATTGTTTAAATGGTACATCAGTTATCAAATAAGTATTGTCTGAAACTAAAATATTGTTCTAAGTAAAATATCAATCTTAATCATAGAAACTCTACCCAATAGTGACAGTTGTAATTTGTCCCATCTTGTCCCATCTTTTTCTTACTTCATTCCATGTCTTAACATAGTTATTTTCAAATAATTTGCTATTAGTATTTGTAATAATTAAATATTTTATTTTCTTCTCAATATTAAAAACTATCTGATTCATCAATTGTGTTTCGTCTTGTATCTTCATGTTTTTGTTAACATATTTGTCTTCTGTTATGAATCTTGAAACCTGCTGATGATCCACTGTGGCTCAGTAGAATTGTTATTTATTGTGGCATCTGGAAATATGCAGCAAAAACTTTAAATATAATTTTATTTGTGCCTGTTGTATAATAAAATGAAATGCAGTTTGGAAAGGTCCATCTTCTCAACAGCGAATTTCCCTGAAATTGCAGCTGACACTCATTTTGAATACTGGCCTTGTTACCAGGGAGGTATTTGTCCTTTGGGGAATAGGATTACCTCAGAGGGCACATGTACAACAAAGTAATCTTGCTAGGTGTGAATGTTGTCATGTGCAGTGATTGTTGATAAATGACTCCTTCTTCTATTGGCCACAGCAAATCAAAAATAGAGACGAAATGAGATTCTCTCCTTATTCGCCAGAGTACATGCTGTTAAGTTACACTCGCTATTGTACAATACAGTGACATATCTTTTACAATGGCAAGTTGAAGGAGATTATGTTTAAAATGAGGGTGAAGGATGAAACAGAGAATAGGAGTGCATGTTTAGTGTCATGTCTGGACAAAATCTAAAGAGATAGATAGATAGATAGATAGATAGATAGATAGATAGATAGATAGATAGATAGATAGATAGATAGATAGATAGATAGATAGATAGATAGATAGATAGATAGATAGATAGATAGATAGATAGATAGATAGATAGATAGATAGATAGATAGATAGATAGATGGATAGATGGATAGATGGATAGATGGATAGATAGACGGATAGATAGACGGATAGATAGACGGATAGATACAGTAGATGATAGATAGATGATAGACAGACAGACAGACAGAGAGACAGAGACAGACAGACCTACATAGAATGATGTCTCTGTGTCTGTATTTGGTGTTCTCTGGAAAGAAATTCTTAGGTACTCTGCCATGCAACATGTAAGGTATCCTTAAAAAGATTTTTGCCTCATTATTTTAATGATTTTTGCACACGGTAATTTTATTTAAGCAGGAGAACGCAAAGTAAACTTATTCAAATTCAATAAATTTAGTTGTATTGTGGAATAAACCTCTGAAGCATCCTTCCTAGATGCTTAGACCTTTTCTTATCACTATTTCTATCTAAATAAGGTTACAAACTTAACACAAGTTATGTATATTAATGAATATATATTTCTTTATTCCTTAATGTTTTGCACCTGGAATTAAAAGTCAAAATGTCACCCTCTCATCCAGAGGAGAAGGTATGTGCTATAGGGAATATTATATATGTTCTTTTTTCTTTCTGCACAGTAGTCTTCTGTTCATTTTTTACCTTCTCCTGTTCCTCCTCTATAATCCAGATTTATTTCAAATATCCTCCAACCCTCCAATATAGCTTTAGGAAATGCCCAAGTCTCAAGAGGAAGTAAAAGCTAGTTTTACAGGCAAGTAGCATCTTTATATACATTTTTTAAAAATAAAAAATGGCACATAAAAAGATTATAGTCTAGAACAGGAATGTCAAACTGCCGACCCGCGGGCCGGATGCATCATAGCGAAACCTCGCCCACCCCATTGCCAGCAATGGCAAAAAAGTCGTGATACATCGCAACACGTCACGTTGCGAGTTTGACACCCCTGCTCTAGAAAATGTCAGTTTTTTTCTTCAAGTAGTTGCCAAAGCACCTGTTTTATGGTATGATTGATTATTACATTGTAAGCTGACAATCCTGTACAACTTAGAGCAGATATTTCAAATATATGTTAGTTATTTTTATAATTCTAGTTGCATATACTTTTCTAGTCATGAGTATCTAGTTTTTTTATCTCCCTAATTCTATTGCAAATAACAGTTTCACCAGCAGTTGCCTTTCCCCGTTTTCCTCCTTTCCATCAGTTATATGTCCTTGTGCACGTCCTTGTGCACGTAAGTACCCAAAATGTCTACAGAATTGTATCATGAGTGGCCCACATGAACTCTTCAAATTTAGGCAAGAAAAATAAGATACTCAATTCTTATGCCTCATGTTTGTGTGAATAAAATGGAGAAAAACAGAAGAAAGAATGCCTTTTATTTTTTCTTGGTCTCATCCTCCTACAAACTCATGATGAAATAGCATTGACTTGTAATATAGTACAAAGGCAGTCTCTGCACTAATAGCTGATAATAGTTATCATCATCATCATCATCAGTCATCATTTTATTATCTTATGGTTCATTGCACAGTCAGCCAGATGTTTAGACTGGACTTGGCAATTTTTATCTACCTATCTAGTCCTTCCCGAGGACCTGGGACAGAAAAATGTACTTTACTGATGATGTTAAAGGCCTCATTACGTGATGTAAACTGATCCAAATAAAGGTGTGTTTTGCAATTGACTGATGGTGATTTTGTCACTGCAAATGATGTTAAAGGAATGCTCCAGAAGTTTTGGGGTTGCATTCCAAGTCTGCCAAAGTCATTCTACTTCTATTTGCAGCTCTTTGTATTTTATGACTTTATCCAGTTCTTTCTCTTCTCTTCTGCTATCTCCAAAGATTACAATGTCCACTATTTAGACTTTTTTGTCTTTCTTATCAACAATTGTTAAGTCTGGGGGGGGGGAATCTTATGTGGCAGATGCTTTAAAAAAAAATTCTAAAGTCCCAGAGCACTTTAGCTTTTTTTATTTTTAATTACTTGGCCTGTTTTGCTTGTGGGCAAATTGTATTTCCTGCAGTTATTCAATTTTACCATTGTTGCTACTTTGTCATGCTGTTGTCTGTAGATAATCTGAGTGATCTTGCAGCAGCTAGCCAGGAGGTCCAATGTTTCTTCAAATTCTTTGCAGACGTGGCATTTGCTGTCAGTTGCTGTTTTCTCAGTTCTAGCTTTGTATGCATTATTTTTAAGGCTTGGTCTTATAGAGCCAAAATTAGCTCCTAGTCCTTTTATTAAATTTTCTGGCTCTTAGCTATTGTCAGGTCTTGTTATTTACTTATCCTGCTAGTTTTGTGTTGTGTATGTGTGTGTGTGTGTGTGTGTGTGTGTGTTTGTAGGTACTGGCCAGATAATACTTTTCTCAACATGGACTAGCTCTAACCTGTTACATTTTTCTTCAATATTATTTGCATCTGGGTTATATTATTATACAAGTAATCTTAACAATTCACTGATAGATGTGATCACATTGAACTGCACAATTAAAATTGAAGTTGAAATGAAGGCTGAAATCAGAAGTTATATGAAACAAGTTGCTAATGTTTCAATATAGAATGCTTCCCCCAAGTAGGTACCCTCCAGATGTGTCATTTTCCAGAATTGTGCAATACACTTGGCCAGCACTGAGAATTTTGGGTATGGAAGTTAATACATCTGAAAGTTACCCAAACTGAGGAAGAGGAGGAAATAACATGTAGCAAAGTAAGAATTGTACAAACTTGTACAACCTAATTTTTATCCTATAAGACCAAGATCCACAACTGGATCTAGGTACAAAATGATGGCACAGGCATTAAGAAATAAGTGATCTGAAATCATTATTATACTTTGGCATCCCTTCTCAACCTCCCAACCCCTAATTTGGCTCTGTTCCTAGTTTCTTTTTTAAAATCCTTTTCAGTTTTCTAAGTTAGGAAGAAATTACACATACTTGCTATAAATATTAACCCTACTGGATATATTTGCAAATTACTCATAGATCTGTCTATGATTTCAGTTTATATTTTGCCAATGTCTCAAACACAAGACTGTTCCCTGATCTAGTCTCTCTTATTTAAGATGTGTGCTATGTAGTCTACAAATTGGAAAATTAATTCTTTTTTGGAAATGAAAAAATTGGGGAATTAATAAGGTGGCCCTACTGAGTTCAGAAAATTAAGGTACTTCCCCCAAGATGAATAAATAATTAAACATGAAACTATCCATTTGATTAGACTATTCATTCTTTTTCTCTCTCTCTCTCATACAAAGTCTTAAGATGCTTAGATTTTTCCCAGAGTTAATGTTTGTACTCTGTTTAATTGTGTAGAGGTATTGCTCACAGCAACATGAACAGTCTCAAATTCCACTCTTATCTGGCAGGTCTGGAGAATGAATGTGTTAAGCCTTTATCTACGTAGATATCAACCTGACAGAGAAAGGATGATGGTGATGATGATTTAAAATACCATGCAACATTTAGCAATAGACACATACTTGCTCCACTTTTTACAATTCTCTTTATGTTTCTAGTGAATGTCATCCTCCAAATTCACCATATGCTTCAAGTACAATAGGGCCTTGAGGATCTGTAATGAATAGAGACATGAGGGAAAGCCACAAAAGGAGCAAGGCTACATGATGCAGAAAAGATCTGTGTTCATATGCTCCCCGGACGATTAAGAATAGCGTTTTGCAATTTGAGCAATTTCCACATGTATGGACAGAATAATGGAAAGGGACCTTCTAGTGTCCAACCCCCTATTCAGGCAGGAAACCCTATACCATTTCAGACAAATGGTTGTCCAATCTCTTCTTAAAAACCTCCAATGTTGGAGCAACTGCAACTTCTCGAGGAAACTTGTTCCACTAATTAATTGTTCTGTCAGGAAATTTCTTCTTAGTTCTAGGTTGGTTCTCTCCTTAATTAGTTGCCATCCATTGCTTCTTGTCCTGCCTTCAGGTGCTTTAGAGAATAGGTTGACCCCACTCTTCTTTGTGGCAGCCCCTTAGATATTGGAACACTGTTATCATATCACCCCTGGTCCTTCTTTTCATTAAACTAGATATACCCAGTTCCCGCAACCATTCTTTGTATACATTTTATCCAGTCCCTTAATCATCTTTGTTGTTCTTCTCTACACTCTTTCTAGAGTCTCAACATATTTTTTTTTATTGTGGCAACCATAGTATGAAAAGTTTCTGCTTTTCTTTTAGCTATGCTCCTCTTCTCTTGCAACCTGAATTATATAAAAGCATTCTGAAGATTGGGGTGATATTAGATGCTAATGGAAGTTATGATGTACTGCACATTGTAAAATGCAGTGGATATAAAGGTGTCTTTAAAAAAATCAGGGCCAATTAGCATAAAGTCTGTATCATTCCTGTGTTAAAATAGACCAAGAGATTATTCTAGTGATATGCTAATAGCACAAATCAATTGCTACATACAATTGCTTTAATTTCTTGCTTAGTCTTTCTAAGGCTTTGCTTATTCTAGCCATGACAGAAGAAGATTTCAGATGGAAAGGAGGACACTGGGTGATCTTTCCTCTATTTAGAACCATTAAAAAAACAATTTGGTGGACTGGGATGATGTATCTAGCATTAAATAAATTTTAAGCTTTGCCCTAGATTCTTGATTTTCAAGTTTTATCTTTCTGTTTTTAAGGCTTGCAATCCTATAATTATTTGCCTTGGAATAAGTTCTTTTGAATTCCATCGAGCTTGTCTCTGTGTGTTTCTATATATGCATATTATTTTTTTCTGATGCATCTTAAGCTAAATAAGGGACATTTGTACTCAGAGCTAGGAGAAATGAAAAATGGGGTTGCTTACATTCTTCAAGGATGTCAATTAATAATATAAATCTCTGTCAAGCTGACAATGGGAAGACATAAAAAATTTGCAAAGAAAATCCTGAGGAGGACAAAAACAATCCAATGCTTTTAATGCAGGATATTTATCTCACCTTCACAATAACTGACTGCATACATGGGAATTACATACTAGTTTTTTGGGATGACAAATGCACTATTGAGAAAGAGAGAAGAAGCTTAAACCAATTGGCCCTGATTATTGGCTTTCCGAGGGACTAAATATTTAAGATTTGATTTAAAGTTTTAGGCAAGCAGGTCTACACAAGGTCAAATATGTTTTTAATACACCTGTATAGGAGAGAATAAACTTTTGGACAGATAGGCAAGACAGTGATAGGTGAAAGCACACGGGATGATTTTTTTATTGATTTGCAGGTAATCAGCAAAGATTTTTGTTGCATGCTAAAATATGTTACCATGTTATTCCCCTGCCTCCAGTACACAGTTGAAATGAAGAAAGTGCTTGTCAGTAGCAATTTTTGTGGTGCTTGTTTTTGTTTTTAATATAGAACAACTGAAATCTCTGATGTTCTGCTTAGATTTTTCCCAGAGTCAATGCTTGTAGACTATTTAATTGTGCAGGGCTATTGCTCTCAGAAACATGAACAGTGTTTGATTTCCACTCCTGTCTGGGAGGTTTGAAGAAATGATTATGCTATGCCTTCGTCTATAGATATCAGCCTGATAGAGAAATCACTGAAGTTCTGCTTCTTGAAATGAATCCAAGGTACAGAAATCTTTAAAGCAGGGGTCCCCAACCCCTGGTCCGTGGACCAGTACCGGGCGGTGGCTTGCCAGCAACCAGTCCGCACCAACAAGCAAATCCCTATCCACGGGATGCAGGCAGCACACAAAACCACACACCCTCTGGCCCGTGGAAAAATCTCTCTCCACAGAACTGGTCCCTGGTGCCCAAAAGGTTGGGGATCTCTGTTTTAAAGCATGGGTCCCCAATCTTCAGATCACAGTGGTACTGGTCTGTGGCCTGTTGGGAACTGGACCATCCAAATGATGGGTGAGCAAGCAAAGCTTAATCTCTGCACCCACAGGATCTAGGTTGCACGTATAAAACCACCACCACCCTCCCCTCCAGTTTTTCTTCCAAAACCGGTCCTTGGAACCAGGAAATTTGGGGATTGCTGCTTTAAAATGTCTGCCTTTCACACCAATGGAATTTAGGATTTAAATAAAAATGAAAATACCTCATAAATCTGAGCTCTGTTCTTGTGTGCATCATAACTACAGTCAGCTGCAGGTTTATAATGCACTTTTATATATGTATGACAAAATCAGTAAGACAACCAACTTATCAGTAAGACAACCATCTTAATTAAAAAAAACATCTCATTGCATAAATGGTCAGTCATAAAGCCATCACAGTTAGCTTGTAACTTTAGTATATCATTAGTGTACCTTTAGTGGATTCCTACTAGGTTACTAATTTTAATTCAGTTTAACAGGATGTGTTAATCTATGAATTATGGTTTAAAAGATTAGAAATATTATCATGAAATATGTCTCTCGCTTGAATAACACTGAGAGCTTGAAGCAAATAATGTGGCTTTTCTGCTGTCTAGATTTGTCTGCAAATAGAAGGTCTCTACATTGAAAATTGTTGATATCTTCCATCAGTCAATCATTGTGTTTGGCATACAGATCTTAATGATCCCATTTGTACTTATATGTTGGACTGACCACATTAAAGGCTTACGGATGGTTTGATTTGATAATATAATAGTTTATCTACCCCATAATAAAAATGATCTCAATTATTCCCAACTGTTTTTAAAAACCATAGAAACCAATTTGAAATACTTTGAATACCATTTGTCATTCATTCATTCAAAATCTTCATAATAGTAGCAAATCTGTCTCAAATTGTAGTGCTTCAACAAGATGCCTTCTACAGATAGAGATAATCCTGACTTGCAGTGATATTACATACACATATACATACATACATACATACATACATACATACATACATACATACATACATAAAAATACTATTTATTCTACATATGGTCCTTCTTAACCATAGGATCCCCTATCAGTTTATTTTCTATCAAAATCACTTTAATCAAACCTGCTGATTACCTGCAGCCAATAAGGGACTCTAAATCCCCAATAAGATGGCATGACCTGATAAAACTATTAAACCCTCCTGTCCTTTAAATCTCCTCCCTGCAAATATAAGGCAACCAAAAAACCATAATATGATATGATATGATATGATAATATAACAATACTATACTATATTAAATACAGTGTAAATTTTATATAATATGTTATCAGTTATTTTTGCTATTTGGTTTTCATATTTTTAAACTATGCTCACTGACCAGAGGCATTAAGTATAAGTAACAGTGAAAAAGACATCCTAGTCCAAATAAGAGCATAACTGGCACAACAAACAAATCTGGAAAAAGACCCTCTTGGTGCCATCTACTCCTCAAGTAGGATCTAAAAATCCAGTGAAACTCCTAAATTGCATATCAGTTTGATCTAGGAAAGTGTAACTCCATCATAGATGAGAAATCCCTGATACCAGGAGAACTTAAACCCCATAACCAGTCTGCCTTGTCTGTTCATCCCTATTCAGGAAGACACAGGAGTATAATCTTGCTAGTATGCTTGGTCAGCTGGGATTCAAGATGTACAACTATCTTCTGCATGTTGGCATATGACTTCACCCATTGGTTTCATGTGGTATTAGAAATGAGAGTGTCAAGCCCTAAAGCACCCACAAATAAGGAGCTAAGAACTGATTTTCTGTCCCCACCAATACCAACTTGAACCAATCAAAGAAAAAAGAGAAGAACCACTGTAACACCATGTCTCTTCCACCTTTAAGAAGGTCCTCAATCCCAATTTTCATCATAGTCCATTTTGTCATCCTAATTACCTTATTTATCTATTTATCCTTAAAGTATATCACACCGAACACTTAGACTCCTACCACCCTTGCCCATTCTTACTTGTCATGGCAAATTTGTACCAGTTCATAGTGGCTTCTCTTACTTCTCTCATTTTTGTGGAAATAACTGAGTTATACCTCTCTTCTTAGAATTAATTCCTGATGAACTCACTAAAGCTCACTATAAATGTGATCTGGTTGGATAATTTCTTAGTCAAATTGCTCACCTCCTGTATGGTTGCTCCTGTATCATTTCTGAAATCAGAACATCATCCATAATTTGTGTATTAAGATATCAAGGTAGAATAGTTTTATAAAATATTATTTTAAGGTACAATCTTTTCTAATGGTGGTAACTTGCCATTTCTTAGGGAGGCACTGGAGTTTTTTTCTTAAAGAAAACTTCCTTGAATTTTTTTTTAAAGTGAATTCTTGTTGGTGGAGAATCTTTTAATCACAAATGCTGAGGACTAAATTTGGAATCTCCTACATCAAAATCATGAGATGTACCAATGAACCATGGCTCAAAGAAGCTTTTTTGTCCCTCATACTTTACACTGTGTTAATGTCATAGCCTACATTTATTGATAAAACCCTTCTGTTGTTGTTTTTCAGTACTTATGACTACAATCTGTTCCTGAGTAGGCGGTAAAGAGGGATATTTATCCAAATGTATGGAAAATTATTCAGGTGAATTGTGTAAGCGTCATTGACTCAAGGTCCTGAAAATGCATTAGATAATGTGTGGGCTGGAGTGAGAGGATTGAAGGCTATCTGAATGAATTGGGAACATATAAAAATAAATTGTTTTATAAATGGAACAAGTGAAGACAACTTTAAAGAAGGAAAAAAAGCTCTTGCTTGTATGGCAGCTTGACACATTGTTCCAATGGATAAGATTAAAGTGATTTATTGAAATTTAATGCTGAGTAATGTACAAAAGTATCTGGATAGCCAGACATAATTACTGACCTTATTTTTTTGTACATGTTAATACATTTGAAGGTTTATTTAAGATACTGCTGATTATATCCCCTGTCTGGAAATTGTATAGTTTTACAAACTAAATTTCAGAAATTAAATCAAGTTTGAGCATAAGTTTACCAGGATGTGTTCTGGGTATAGAATCCAAGATTTCTTGTAATTGTTTTCCCCAGGGAGAGCATTATTCAAGATATTCTTAGATTAATTTTGGAGAATATATCTTCCACAAAGTGTTTTACGGCAAAGTCATAGGCATAGTTAGATTCTCTGACAAGCACAATTCTTTCCTAAATGTTTGAATGCACTTTTAATATATATTTTGTTGTAAGTAATTTGATTTAATATAAAGCATTCTTGCATACTAAATATAATTTGTTGCAGGCCATTTTCCTAATACATACATGCATACATACATTTCTGTGTATGTTTTTTGTATCCAACATTTATATCTCAAGCTCCAGAAAACTGCTATTTTTGACACATAGCAGTACTCCAGTTTTTATATCACTTTTGGAGCTGTGAATTTGGTAAGCTCAAATTAAAATAAATTACTTTGATTTGTCCCATATGGTTTCTATCTTTCCCAGGAAGATACAAGGCTATTCATTTTAAAAGTATCCTTTTCCCATTAAAATGGTTGGAAAATGTTATCTTTGCTGTCTATTATCTAAACAAAACTCTCTCCCAGTCTTGCTGCCCAGAATAAGGGATAGATATTAGAAATTCTGATTGTGTTTTGCTCTAAATTTAACATCATCATCATGATCATCATCATCATCATCATCTTAGCTATTGTCTATCCACTGCAGGATGAAGGCCTCTTCTGCATGTTTCCAACCAATACAGTCCTCAGCTTTCTTTCTAATATACATATTAGACATCTTTGAATCAGAATAGAGGACCATGGAAGTCTTCTAGCCCAACTCCCTGCTCAAGCAGGAGACCCTATACCAGGGGTCTTCAAACTTGGCCCTTTTATGACTTGTGGACTTCAACTCCCAGAATTCCTCAGCCAACGTGCCTGGCTGAGGAATTCTGGGAGTTGAAGTCCACAAGTCATAAAAGGGCCAAGTTTGAAGACCCCTGCCCTATACCATTCCAGACAAGTGGCTGTCCAGTCTCTTCTTAAAAGCCTCCAGTGATGGAGCACTCACAATTTCTGAAGACAAGCTGTTTCACTGGTTAATTGTTCTCCCTGTTAGGAAGTTTCTCCTTATTTCTCCTTAATGTACATTCTAATAAACTCTGTTTCTACACCTGGCAACTCATTATATCTCTTAATATGTTCCAAACATTGGATTAGAAGAGGAGCAAGTAGAGTTCCTTTGATATTTAGAGTCCTGAAGAATCTTGATATTAACTATCAGGGTATTTTAGATACAGCATTAGGTCTGTATTTCAATTCAGTTTGGAAACTGGAGATTCAAAGAGGGGTTGATTTCTTTGGAGTTTACAATTTGCCATTCAAGATCAATTTGTTTGCTTCATGAGTCAAGGTTATAATGGGGATGCATCAAAATGCCTGTACCCATCTCATTTTTTGAAATAATGGGGTAAAAATAGCAGAGTCAATAGATTCAATGGTAGGACTTAATTGTTTTTGCTGTGTGTGTGGGGGGGGGGAGTGACATTGTCAGTCTTTATATTAAAAAGAAGATGGGGGTCAACCTATTCTCTAAAGCATATGAAGCAGAACTGAAGCAATGGATGGAAACTAATCAAGGAGAGAACCAACCTAGAACTAAGGAGAAATATCCTGACTGTGAGAACAATTAATCAGTGGAATGGCTTGCCTTCAGATGTTGTGGGTGCTCCATCACTGGAGGTTTTTAAGAAGAAATTGGACAACCACTTGTCTGAAATGTTAGAGGGTGTCCTGCATAAGCAGGGGTTTGGACTAGGAGACCTCCAAGATCCCTTCCAATTCTATGACTCTGTTCTGTTCTAATTAGCAGAGGTAGCAGCAGGAGGCTGACATGGTGAAATACACTACTATGGAATTAGCTAGATCACAATGAAAAAACTAGCAAAGCCATATTCATTATTAAAACTAGTGTGCTCCATTGCCAGTATAGTTTTATTTTAAGGGTAAATACCAGGCTAGCCACCCTTGAGCCCTGAGAACTGAGTTGAATTCCTAGTTATGTCTTCAGGACCAGCACAGATGTGCAATAGTCATTTACCACAGTAAAAAAACACAGCTAAGATTCTCCACATTGGGTGGTTGGGAGCTGAAAAACTCAAAGCACACAGCTATTAACCTTGTGAAAATAACTCTGAGAGGTTGAGTTGTGATAAAGCTCATTGGCTACTACCATTATTTATACCAGTCAAGCAAATTCCTCAGTTTCCATCTCTAATCGTCTTTATATATGAAAGGGAAGTTGTAGCTTTGTTTAATATACATGTCCTTACTCTTATAGAAACAGAAAATCCACTGGATCTGCAAAACATTCACAATTTTAAAACAAATAGCTTCTATTTGTCTTGATAATACCACAACTGAGTACCAAATTTTTATTACTAAGTAAGACATTTGTTAAATGAATTTTGCCCCATTTTACGACCTTTATTGCCACACTTGTTAAGTAAATCACTCCAGTTGTTAGTGACATGGTTGTTAAGTGAATCTGGCTTCCCCATTGACTTTGCTTGTCAGAAGGTCGCAAAAGGTGATCACATGACCCCAGGATACTACGGCCATCATAAATATGAATCAGTTTCTAGTGTCTTGAATTTTGATCACTTGACCATGGAGATGCTGCAACAGTTCTAAATATGAAAAACATTCATAAGACACTTTTTTTCAGTGCTGTTGTAACTTTGAACAGTCACTAAACAAACTATTGTTAGTTGAGAACTACCTGTAGTGCTATGCGTATTTCTGAACTCCTACACTTTGATAGCTATATAAGGAAAGCCTCAGATTTTTTTTTCTGAATGATTTGATTAACAACTACCTGTAAGTAGTAAACCTATCCAAATAATGCTTAACATTTTGTAAAAAAAAAAAGTATTCTTCCCTTATCAATAATGTAGTATCTTCAAACAGTGAAAGGCTTCCATGATGCTGTTGCATGATAAGTTAAAGAGTTGTTAAAAAAAAATACTAACTGATGAGTGACATCTAATCTAAGGTAAGATGAGGATTAGCCAAAGGTTTAGTGGCTAATTGACCATTTGGTAGAATATTGCATGCATATTATGCCTGCATATTATTGGTCACCAGAAAAGCTGTTGAGACTGGAAAGAGTGCAGAGAAGAGCAACAAAGATAATTGGGGGGCTGAAGGCTAACACAGAACATTTGCAGGAATTGGGTATGTCTAGTCTAGTGAAAAGATGGAGTAGGGGTGACATGATAGCAGTGTTCCAATAGTTCAGGGATTGCCACAAAGAAGAGGGGGGTGTCAATCTATTCTCCAAAGCTCCAGAAGGCAAAACAAGAAGCAAGGGATGAAAACTGAATAAAGAGAGAAGCAGCCTAGAACTAAGGAAAAATTTCCTGACAGTAAGAGCAATCAACCAGTGGAACAACTTGCCTTCAGAATTGTGAATTCTCCAACACTGGAGGCTTTTAAAAAGGTACTAGATGGCCATTTGTCAAAAATGGTATCGGGTCTCCTGCTTCATCAGGGGGTTGGATTCGAAGACCTCCAAGGTCCCTCCCAACTCTGTTGTTCTCTTATTGTGCCTTTTTACTTTGGCTGTAGCTTCACTGTGTAACAATGCAATATTAAGATAATGTTTTTAACCAGTTAGTAGTGAAATTATAATCTATCTGGTGCTTGTTACACTTTAATCCATTTTTTTTTTCTGCCAATAGGAATACAGGTACGTCAATTTCCTTTCTGGTTGCCTGGAATAATTTATCCTAACAGACTGGGAAAAGGCAGCTTATATTTTAGGATTGTTCATACGTAAATAAAAATAATTTGGAAGAAGTGCTTTGGACCATGCCTAAGTGCAGCAGCTCTGTTATTCATTAAGGCAGCCAATCTCCAATGTAACTCTTAAGCCAGCAGCAACTTTTCTTCAAGCTCTTGTGGAAGGTTGGGGAAAAAGAGGGAGGGGAGGAAATCTTTATTAAATAGTAGAAAGGTTTTGGGCTCACATTTCTTCCAAAGTGTCTCTTCCAAATCATTTTCAAAATGTCCTCTATTATGCATACCCCATTAAAGAAATTAAGCTGTGAAAAAGATTTTGATAGTTTTGGATTATAACTGGCTGTTATATTTCACATAAATGTGTTGTAATTCGTGATATGTGCTGTGGGAGAATTTTAAGGACTCTTTTAATCCTTCTGTTCACTTCCCACTGTTGCATATTTAAAGATACTTTATGAATGCATAAGTTACAACTGGGTCTACATACCAGAAAGAGTAATTATAAATATTTATGAGGCTGAGTCAGGCCATTTGCTTATTTGGTTCATTTCTATGCTCACCAGTTTCTCCATCCTGGCGTTTTTATCCAAATGTGATGGACTCCAGCAGCCTCAGAGTCTCCATTGGCATTGTCAACATCCAGCCTCTGGAGGATGCCAAGTTATAGAAGACTGGCCTATGTTGATACGCAGTGTCTCTGAAGGTTTTAGAATAATTTTTTCCCAATCCTGTCATAGTAGGAAGCTGTTTTATAATGAGTCATTCCATTCATCCATTTGGTTCAGTATTGTCTCCACTCTTTAGCAATTATTATCCAGTAGCTCTGTCTGGAGATGTCAAGGAATTTACCTGGGACCTTTTGCACATGAAATATCATAATTTCTTCTTTGTTTTCTATGAAAAATTCTGCACAATTCTGTTACTGCACGGCTGTCAAACTCGCCATGTTACATGATGTGTCGCGACACTTTTTGCATTGCCGGCAATGGGGTGGGCATGGCTTCGGTATGATGAAACTGGCCCGCGGGCCGGCAGTTTGACATCCCTGTTTAATGTAACCTTACAATAAAGATGGCTGGGCTTCTTATCTGGATCGCCTTAAAGAGCAAACAAATCCATGCTTTATGCTAGTGGTTCTCAACCTGTGATCCGTGGACCCTTGGGGGAAGTGATGTTGTCACAGGGGTCTGCGAAGGCTTGAAGAAATGTTGAGTTAAGTCATGGGTGTCCGTGGTCATGGTCCATGGTCACAAAAGGCATTTAAAGGGGTTCCATGACAAAGAAAAGATTGAGAATCACTGCTTTATGCCTTAATATAATAGATGAACATTAATATAATAAATGACATTTCATGTCAGAGAAACAATGATGGAAACAGAAGGATAATTAACTCCACCTTCTATGTTATATATGCTATATTCCTAAAGCTCAACCTCCATTTTGTAGCAGTAGAAAGGCTTTATACACCCAAAAGAGGACTGCTGATGTGTGTCTGATTTATAACCCCAAACATGCAAGTTTGCCATACTCAACTTGCATTGTAGCTCTTTTTCATGGCTGCATGCACTGCAGCATTTGATAAATAAAAACAGGAAAGAAAAAAAATTAACCCTCTTTCCTGCCCTATTATGCTGTTAATTCAAAATAACTTCTAAAACCAATATAAATATTCAATGGTTATCTGGCAAACACAAATAAAAAGATATCTTTCTTGCTTGCTTTTAATTTATGCTTTTATTAATCGTAGCATTTTATACTGGTGGCAACTCAAGGGAATTTATATACTAATGAGCAATACCCATGTAAGTGTAGAGATTACTGTGGCCTACGTACATAGATAAATTCAGTCAGAGAAGGAAGTTGTTAGATGGAGGTTTTTTAAAAATATTTATTTATATTAAATGAGCCGCAGTGGTACAGTGGTTAAAATGTAGTATTCCAGGCTAATTCTGCCTACAATCTGGAGTTCGATCCTAATGGGACTCAAAATTGACTCAGCCTTCCATCCTTTCAAGGTTGGTAAAATGATTGTTGGGGAAAATATGATGACTCTGTAAACTGCTCAGAGAGTACTGTATAAAGTGGTATATAAGTTCTATTTCTATTGCTATTTGGCATATGGCATAGAGCAATGTAATAAAATTTAGAAAAGAAGTACATAATGCTATGAGACACACATCATATATACATTTGAATCCTAAAAATTACAAAATTGACTACATATTTCCATCGTGTACGTATCATAGCATTGTTTTTAAAATATGCACTATGCATTTTAAAATACATTGATTCATAAGAATAGAGTGTGTTCTATATATTAATACCTTTTTTAAATAATTGAACAACCTTCTCCAATTTGTTATTTGATTTATTTTGTAATATATGCTTCTGTTTATTGTGGGTTTTTTTAAAACTTTCTGAACTATTTTGCTGGTTGTTTTCCCTTTTACATTCAATATCCATGATGTGCAGCAGCTTGTTTAACTTGAGAATCCTTGTTGTGAGGCTGAAGGTTTTAAATGTTTTTACTTTTAATTGATTTGATTTTCCTTTTTATTAGCCTTCTTTCTTGATTTAATGCCTCCCTTGAGGTGTTTTTTTTTTGTTTGCTTCCCAGTTATTTCTGTTTTCTCTTCTTCAATATTAGGAATATGGCCAGCAGTAGCTGGTGGATATTCCACTGGGATAACTTCCAGTTTATGTTCTTTTCCATTTACTGTTTTAAGTATCAATTCCATCAATGTTTGTAATGGACCTTTACACTCTTCTAAAAAGGATTTTTTAATGGAGATGTCCTTCACCCAAGCATAGGCCAGTCTGTTTAGATCCTCTTGTTTGCTAAATATGTCTAACGTTAGCAAGCCTAATCTTAAAGATTTGTTAGAATTTCCAATTGCTAAACCTGGAGTTGGAGGGTTATTTATATCCTCAGTTTCTTCACCTTCCAATATAGTCCAGTTTCTGTCTATGGGAGTGTAATTTGTTGTCAATATGTAAGACTGCCAATTCATTAGGGGAAATTATTTGGTTAGATTTTTACTCCAGTTCTGGCAAGCTCTATTGTAAACATACAGCGAGACCCTAATAACAATTCATAAGATGGCCTTTATTTGGGATAATTGAGCCATTGTTTCAAGAAGAATTAAGTGAGAGTCTTCTTGGAGGAAAGCATCTGTAATTTTGATTTGGCTTCCTCCATCATTATAATCTTCAGTCTCTGGCTCTAATCCTACTCAATAATAGCAATCTCTTTTTAGGAACACTTTAAATATTTAAATAATAATAACAGCCCTCCTACTCATTATGTTCCCACTCATTCTTCCATCCTTCTGCAGTAACTACTCTCAGCTCTATTAACTGGCTGCCTGTATTATACTTGTGAGAGCTAAAATGGGTTTTGTGAGACAGGACAGGAGGCTAAAACATATAAAGAACAGTTGTTGGAATTGGGTATGTCTTGCTTAATGAAAAGAAGGACTGGGCTGATATGATAGCAGTGTTCCGATATTTCAGGGGTTGCCACAGAGAAGAGGTGGGTCAACATATTCTCCAAAGCACCTGAAGGCAGGACAAGAAGTGATGGATGGAAACTAATCAAAAAGAGAAGCAACCTAGAACTAAGGAGAAATTTCCTGACAGTGAGGACAAGTAATCAGTGGAACAATTTGCCCCCAGAAATTGTGGGTGCTCCAATACTGGAAGTTTTTAAGAAGAGATTGGACAATCACTTGTCTGGAATGGTTATAGGGTTTCCTGCCTAAACAGGAGGCTGGATTAGAAGACTCCAAGGTCCTTTCCAACTCTGTTATTCTGTTAAGACACTTGGAGTTCCACCTTTAGTTTACATTGTTTGTTATAGGTATATCACACTTCTGTGGTAAAAGCAGCTTGTCGCAGTCAAACCACAGGTGATATTGATGCTTTGTACTTCCATTTAAAAATTCATACTTAATATTTATGGAATAAAGTTTAAAATTATGAGATGGAGATCACATACTAAAAATAAGATAAAAACTGCTATAAAATTAGGCTATATAAAATATACTGAACAATTTAAGGAAAAAAATAGTTATTGCTAACATATTGTAGGAACAAGTATATTCCCCAATGGCACCACACAGAATTTCAGCACAGTGTATGTTATAGTGGAACTCTTATCAGACAATATCAAAAATATCTATAAAATGCTTGGGGCAACCTAGGAAGTTTATTAGCAATGGTGTAATATTGTAATTAAATGATTTTATTAAAAAAAATATCTGTTTGTTATTCTCTTCATTCCTATTTTCATTTTATCCTCATTTAATCCTCCTTAAGTTACTTGCCTATCCAATCTGCCTTGCCCTTCCAATCTTCCATTTTGTGAAGAGAAAATAATATTTTAAAACAGTCTGAGGAGGGTTGTGCTTGACTAGTGAAGGACAAAGAAAGGAAGTCTTAAGCAGTGGTGGGATTCAGCCGGTTCGCACCACTTCGGCAGAACCAGTAGCTAATTTTTTTGTTGCCAAGGCCCAGAATGGACTTCCGGAAGCGGCAGCCACACAGACAACTGGTTGTTCACATATTTGAATCCCACCACTGATCTTAAGTAGTGGGATGAAGTAGGAAAGGAATGGAACATTCTAGAAGTGGCCATGAATGACTATCTGCCTGTTTTTGTACAGCAACGTTTTGAACTGGAGAGTTTTCTCAAGGTTTACATTTTTAAAAAATCTGTAATGTGCTGTCCTATACCTTCTGCAAGCTACCTGTTATCTTGGTAATGCTCCATTATTGCTGAGGCGTTAATATGTATTTCTCTATAAGCAAGTTGATAGAATGGGGACTGATGGGAACATATTATCTGATATTTATCTGCAACACCTATTTGATTTTCTCTTGTTATTTGTTCTTACTAAGGCACACAAAGAACTTAGCAGTTTTTCAGATTGTATCATAGGATAATATTACTTCATCTGAATAGAGCTGGAGGGAATGAGAAACAGCAAACATTATCAGAAAAATGGGAAAATGAGAATATATTCAGTGTTATTTTTCTGTTCATTACACTGTGAATACCAATAGCAAACATTTGGAAAATATTATCTGAATGTTGTGGACTTGTATTTCAGTAGCCACAATAACATTTATAAAAGAAAGAATAAGTAAACTCTAAGGTTCCCAATCAGCAAGTCATATTCAAAATGAACTGTTGTATCATCTGCGAACTTCACAATATGGTTGTTGTACTAGGTTTGTCACCAACCATATTGTGAAGTTCGCAGATGATACAACAGTAGTGGGCCTTATTCACGATGACAATGAGGGTGCTTACCGCAAGGAGGTTGAGGGGTTGGTGAACTGGTGTAAGGAAAACAGCCTAAATACCGTAAAAACCAAAGAGATCATTGTCTATTTCAGAAAAGGCAGGAACAGCCACACTTCTCTGTGCATTAATGATTCACCTGTGGAGATGGTTACCAGCATCAAATTCCTGGGTACGCAGTTAACAAGTAGGCTGGCTTGATCGCTCAACAGTGAGACACTGGTGAAGTGGGCACAGCAGCGCCTGCATTTTCTGTGTCGCATGAGAAAAGCACATCTTCCTTCTCCTATCCTTACCACTTTCTACAGGGGGACGATCAAGAACATTCTGTCATACAGCATCACAGTCTGGTTTGGAAGCATCACTGTTTCAGACAGGAAGGTGGTGCAGAGAGTGGTGAGGATAGCTGAAAAGATCATTGGAACCTCCCTTCCATCCAGGACATAGCACATAAGCGATGCTTGATTGTCTGGGACACTACACATCCTCTTCACGACTGTTTTCCTTGTTACTTTCTGGGAGGAGGCTCCGTGGTATCCGAAGCAGAACATCCAGATTCAGCCATAGTTTCATTCCATACAGCATTAAACTTGTGAACACTCAAGCTTCCTCCTTCCGTTATATATTCAAGATGGACAGTGTTTAATATTTATTTGTTATGTATATGTAGGGGTGTGGGTCTATACATATGTTGTATATTGTATGTTTAAGTGTGTGTCATGTATGTGTTCACTTTGAGAGCGGGCAACTAAATTTCATTTTTTATGTGTGCCGTTGTGCCCACAGTAAAAAAATGACAATAAAGATTATCTTATCTTATATTAAATTTAACTTCCCTTTAAAGATTTCAAAGCAGTGTTTTACTACTTTCAGAAGTGTTTCATTTCATCTTGGCTATAATTCAGATCATTATAAATTTATGCATGTCTACTCAGGTCTCACTGAGATCAATTGAGAGGAAGGAAAACTTGTATCATAATAGATATTGTTGGGTTTTATCAACCCATTTGATGCACATTTATCAAGATCATTCTTATAATTATCTATCTACCCATCTATAAAACCTATTCCTTCTGTCAATTTGTCAGAATTATACCCTATACATAGGATATAATTTAGTGTTCAGTGAGACTTATTCCCAGGTAAATATGTCTGGGATGCAATCTGAATCAATTTTCCTAGAATTATGGCTTACTGAAATGACTAAGATCTCATTTTGAATCAGATGCAAAGAATATACTATTACTTAATTTCCCTGTTTTGAAGTAGCATTGTAAAGATATTGCTATTTGGATATTCCTGCTGCTTGGAGACTGAGCTTTTATTACTGAAATATTTTTAATGATACTATATGTATATTTTGTAGAACTTTATCAATACATATACTGGATATAGAGTGAATATTTCACAAGGCATGCATATGAAGAAAAATCTTGCCAATAAGAGCCATCGTTTTTACATTTTGTCTGTTATTTTATAACATTCTCAAACTAAAACAGTAAGAAAAAGTCAGGTGAAAGAATACTTTAAAAATGTTTTCCTCCTTCAGTATCTATATTTTTTACAAAACAACTGAACCTGATCTGGAAAGGACTGTGAGTGACTCAGAACTTTATAGTACTCCATAAAATGCCAAGTTGATGAAAGGAGTGGAGAGAAGAGCTGTCCATTTTCGTCCAGACAAGAAGTCTAGCCAGAAATATTAGCTCTACCTTTATTGTAAGGTTACATTAACAGAATCTTATAAGTCTGAAAATACCACTTCCACCCATCACTTTTACTCTCCAAAAAACTAAGGAGTCTCTCAGATGCTTTCACCATCTCTTGCCCTTTCAGATTCTAATTTTGACTGTAGTTTACTCTGTAGTTCTTCCTCCTGTCTCCCCGGTCATTCCCATATCCTATTACAGTTATCCATCAAAATTGATTTAATTAGGACCATAGTAAGACATCCTTTCTATACTTCAGGAAAATACCAAACGTTTCAGTGATTCCTCCCCCTGCCAACTGCCTATCTAAATTTAATCTCCATACTTCCTATGCTAATGAATAGAACATAATTGTGAAGAGCATTCTGGTAATGGTCTTTTTGTCTGTAACAATTGAGGAGGCACAAGAAACAAAGGGCACAAAATACCCTTTTCAGGTAAAGTTTGACCTTGAATGTTATGTTTCTACATTACTTTAAGGAGATGGTTTGGCTAAATGGTAGCATCTGAATGAAGTGTGAAAATAAGGTCCTTATCTCACCCTCAACAACTCATCTGCTTTCCTATTCTAATCTGGTTCTTAAAAGATTAGAAAAGGGGGGAAAAATCAAATCAGTATTTAGGAATTGTGGTGGTGCACTGGTTAAATGCAGTACTGCAGGCTGATTCTGCATTCCCACTGCCAGGAGTTCAATCCTGACTGGCTCATAGTTGACTCAGCTTTCCATCCTTCTGAGATCAGTAAATTGCTTAGAAAGTGCTGTAAAGTGCTATGGAGCTGTATATAAGTCTAAATCCTATTGCTATAGGCATAATCACTGGAAAACTGTTTCCTACTAGTAGATATGCAGATTATATGTCCAGTGTTGGTGAAGCCAAGCAGCTATGAATGTACACATATATGTAAATGATCTGGAAAGCCATTAAAGTAAATGTAAAATTATGAGATGTACATTGACATTTTTTTCAAGGTAATTCAACCCTATAAATATCCATTCATAATTCAGTTCTAAGAAGAAGACAAAGGCAAACATAATGAAAACATTGCCAATAAAACTGCCTGGATTTGTCTAGGAAGTCACCAAGAATCATGCCTGACCTGACACATCAAACAAAAAGAAAACAAAAGCCACACAACGTATTGCTGCCTAAATTTTGCTGCTTAAGAAAGTCTGAAAAATGTCTCAGCTGTGACTACTGTTTTATGAACAGTGATCCATTTAAGAGAAGCTTATCAGGCACCCTCTCAATTTTTTGAAAGCTGACGAAAACCATTTTTTTCTAGAAGGTGATAGGTTGATTCCATCAAAGTGTATAGATTACTACTGTGTTACAGTTTTTTTTCTTTTTAGTTTTAATGTTCTTGTTGATGTTAAGAGTCAAAAGTCCTTTTGATTATTGTAGAACACAAAGAAACAAAATAAAAAAGGTATCAAGAAGCTTTAGATTATAGAAGAGAGAACTTGTTTGCAATGGGTGTGTAAAATGATGAAACCGGCATGAAAAATGAATACAGGTAGTTCTCGACTTATAGCCGCAATTGACCTCAAAATTTATATGGCTAAGCGAAACAGTTAAGTGGAATGTTGCCCCATTTTATGACCTTTCTTGCCACAGTTGTTAAGTGAATCATTGCAGTTGCTAAGTTAGTAACATGATAGTTAAATGAGTCTGGCTTCCCCATTGACTTTGCTTGTCAGAAGTTTGCAAAAGGGGACCATATTATCCTGGGACACTGTCACCATCATAAATGTGAACCAGTTGCCAAGCATCCAAATTTTGTTCATGGGACCATGGGGATGCTGCAACAGTCACAAGTGTGAAAAATGGTCATGTCACTTTTTTCAGTACCATTTTAACTTTGAATGGTCACTAAACAAACCATTGTAAGTCAAGGACTACTTGTATGTGCTGACTGTCATTAGGAATTATTGAGAAATAATTCCCGACAAAATGAATAATTATGGGAAGAAAAAGGCAGCAATATATTACCAGATGTGTCTAACATTGCATCCACTTATGCCACTGAATTATTGGGAGATGGAAAAGTTTTTCCTTGTGTCCTCCGCTCTCCGAGTTTTGTTCCGAAACACTCATTAAATGGTTTGCATATTTCAGTTACAAAGACTGCAGTATAAATAGTCAAAACACCAGAAACATTCAACTGTACAAAGTTGCAAACTGATACCTTTTCAAATCCGCCCACAACCATGGGATCTCTGTGGGTAACTGTGGGTCAGTCACAGTTTCTCAGCTCAGCCTACTCAAGCTATCCAAAGAGCTGCTGATACAATTCTATAGAGGAATTATTGAGTCTGTCACTTAAACCTCTATAACTGTCTGGTTTGGCAGGACAGGTCACAGAGCTCAATGGATAGTTAGAACTGCAGAAAAAACAATGGCAACTAGCCGGCCTTCCATTGAGGACTTGTATACTGCACTAGTCAGAAAGAAGGCTGAGGAAATATCTACCTCCTTGACATAAACTGTTTTGACTTCTCCCTTCAAGACACTGCTATAGGGCATTGCCTGATAAAATAACTAGACACAAAGACAGTATTTTCCCCCATGCCATCATTCTGCTAAACCCATAATTCCCACAGCACCGTCTTCTGTCTAAGGATATTTACCCATGTAGTAGGGCTGTATTACTATCATCCTTCTCATCTTACTATCTTCTCCTGATATTACTTTGTTGCTTGTATGAACACTGAGAGCTTATGCACTGGAGACAAATTCCTTGTGTGTCCAATCACACTTGGCCAATAAAGAATATTCCTTTGCCTATGCCTACTTCATCGAAGTTTTGCTATGGAAACACATTGGAAGGAAGAATCCTATGTATGTTTGTCTGAGATCCTGTAGAAAAGGCAGGATGGAAACCTAGGAAATGTTTTGATTCAGAACTGGAAAGTGAAGTTTAAAAGATACATTTGTCCATCCCATAATTGCTCAAACTGAATTTTGACTCGTAAGTTTCTTAATACATTGCCTTTGGAGCAGCAGATTTCTGGTCAATGAAACATTTGTTTGTTTGATTCATTTGTTTGATTGATTAATTTTTATTCTACCTTTATATATGATTAGCTCAAGGCACATCTAACGCTCCTATATATCTAACATTCCTGTCTCCCATTTCCCCTGCACAATTCTGTGAAATAGAAAGCATGAGAAACAGTGATTGGCCCAAAGGGTTTTTTTTATTTCTAGTTTCTTGTATTATGTCTATCAATGATATATTCCTAGTGTTCCAAACAATGTGGCTATCCATTATTCTGTGGTCCATTGCCATTACTTTTTTAAAATAAAGTATGAAAAAATATTTAAATGGAGACTTTCAGGAAAAGAATGACTTTTCTTAGCACTGAAGAATAAGTAGATAGCATACCAGTAAGCCAGAAACATAAATGGCAGCAGCAGTAATAATCTGACATAGCTGAATGAACACTTATGAGATTAGAAACAAGTCGTGGCATAAAGCCACATGTTCCTGTTCAGATATAGTATTGGTTTTTTTTTCAACTGCTGAGGTATTTATGAACTGTACTGAATCAAATGCCTGTGGAAAATGTGGATCTGCCACAATGATAGACCAAAATTGATTTTATATTTTTTTTATTGCAGACAACATTATTACATAAGACATTAAGAGAAAAAACACTTACCCTTTTATTTCAAATTCTTGATCCCAAAACTTACTTCTCCTAAGACTGATTTATTTGAAAACTCGGGGAAATGGGGAATTAAAACAGAACTTGGAAGTCTTTGTGTAGTTGGCTACTTAATTGTGTTGCTTCTTTGCAAGGGAATGTAAGCATTTGGCAACTTAGCAATCAAAGAATATGTTAGCTAGAGCAGAGGTCCCAAACCTCCGGTCCGTGGACCAATACTGGGCTGTGGCATGCCAGCAACCGGTCCGCACAAACAAGGAAAGCCCCATCCACAGGATGCAGGCAGCACACAAAACCACGCCTCCTCCGGTCCGTGGAAAAACCTCTCTCCATGGAACCGGTCCCTGGTGCCCAAAAGGTTGGGGACCTCTGAGCTAGAGGAAACCTTCAAAGCAATGTCATTGCAGCTTATAGTACTTGTGTATAAAATGCTGTTGAATTGGATTAGAATGCCAAACAGCATGTACTAATGTAAGATTTGACATATTTGAACCGCACAATAATTTGGAAGAGTTATGCCACTTAAAGATCATTCAAAATACAACTTGCATTGACTCAATATTTATGCATAATTTAATCCTATAATTGGTTGATAGAGAATTCATACTGTCAGTCAGTGGATGATTCAAGGTAATTTGAACCAAAAAGGCATTGGATTGAAGAGAAAATTGATCAGAAGAGTCATATTGGGCTACATAAAAAGTATTCACCTCCTTTTTCCACAGTTGACAGGCTCTGATGTTTCATGTAACTGCTAATCAACAGAACTACTTCAGATTAGTATAGTTTATGAAGGTTCTTAGAAAGCATATAAGATTCTACTGTTTCCTCTTTTTTAAACAATCCACACCACCTCTGCCTCTTCCTTTCCTGTTTCCCTTTTTTGTTCTTGCTACTCTGATTTATTTCTGAGCTATAGACATAATTCTATAAGAAGGATGAGTGCAATTGTACTCCTGATAGTATCAAAGGTGCCTTGCCTTTGATCCTGCAGGAAACATAGAAATTGTCTACATGTTCTCTTTTCTACAGCATGCAGACATAACATTACAAATTTGTTGAGAATATGTTACACAATCCTTTCTTCAGGTTGTTACTGGTCCACTCAAAAAACTTTCTGATATAATTTCTCACTCTGCTTCTAAAGTGGATTTTTTTTCTAATTCTGCATTTGCTATATCAAGTGGCAAGTCTATGGCAAGGTTTTGATCTAATTTTAGAAGTAAGGCTCTGCTTTTTTCAACTGGCCACATAAAGCCATTGTTACTGCCTGAATTACACATTATACATGACATCAACTAGTAGACCTCTAGAAGGTACAAGTTTCCCTGTCAGTCATATTTGATTCTAGGCCATTGTACTCATCTCTATTTCTTGGCCGAGGGAACCAGTGTTGTCCAAAGACAATTTCTATGGTCACGTGGCCAGCATGGCTAGAGGCCTAAGGTGCGTGGAATACTGTCATCTTTCCACCTAAGTAGTACCTACTAGTCTACTTGCATTTGCATGTTTTGAAACTGCTATAGGTGGGCAGGAGCTGGGTCAAGTAATGGGAGCTTTCCTCATTGCACGGAGCTTGGGTCTTGAACCCAGCTATCAACTCTCCAGTTACAAGCTCAGCATCTTTAACCACTGAGTCATCACATGCCTGGAATCAAGTTTGGAAATAGTGGTGCATTTGGAATTAATTAAACTGTACATAGCTATAAAGATAAGATTTTTTCTCTCATTTACTTAAATTAGTTCTAATCAAACTGGATCTGGATAGTGTGCATTTTTAGCTCCAGAATTTTCTAGTCCATTCGGCCCATCTCTGCAAATTATCAGAATTGATCCATACATTTGAAGGGCATCCAGATTGGGAAGACTGGTTTAAATCATTTCCTCACAAATGCATTTTCAGCTTTATCTAATTACATGGTAGCTTTCTCTGAACTTCTCTTCCTGACCTTTAACAGAATGAGAAATGCAGCAATTGCATTTTTTTTAAATTCCATGTCTTCTTTGTGGTCAAAAAGAGCATTAACTATTGGGGAAGTTCAAAATTAATTACCTCCAATCCAGCGGGTGTATATTTTCAAAATATCCCTTTTCTGTACAGGATTATTCCATATTGCTGAAACCAGCGATGTACTGTTTTAAACTATTTAATTGTATCTACATCACTTATCTATGGACCTTACCTGCCGCTTTTTAGGAAAAGGATATTTCTGAAAGAAATGCTTTAATAATAGTGATAGACTTACATCAGAGTCTATACCGAGCTACCCTTGCTGATACAGAGACTCCAATAAGTGAGCTAAAATTTAGGACTAACTCCCGTTCCCTTCTGAAGTGGGGATGCACAGAGATTTACATAGTTGTTTTCATTATGGAGATCTTCAATTTCCATGAAGTCTCAAACAAAGCATGTTATTGAATCAGTGCCATTCCCTTTATTTCTAAGTAGTCAGTTACAGGAAATGTTGGAAGAAGCTTCTATGTGTATGCCTTTGTACAAATTTATGGTATGTCTACTCTTGGAATATTAGAATAATACAGTTGAAAGGGACAATTTAGTCTATTGATGTCATTAGTGAAAGTATTTCAATTTAGATAATTGCATGGGGATTTGGCTTTATGGTAGTCATATTCTTGGTGGGTTTCTGCCTATTCAAGGGTGAACCACCCTTCAAGGAAATTTTAGAACAATTTCATTGTGCCCAGTAAAATAAGAGAAGGAGATAATGTTACCTTTATTGTTTTTTTTTTTTAATAATTTTTATTACCATTTTCCTTTATACAACTCTAATACATATTCAGCAGACTGTGTCATTTTTATATACTTCGGATCAGCATTCTATACAATATATACACTATATACATTCAATATCTAACCACACAGTAGTCTTATGTATATTTCCAATTTTTGTTTCTATTATCTATCCAAGTATACCATTTTTCCCAAACCGCGTAAAATTCTGAATCGTCTTTTTCTTTTAGTTCTAGCGTGAGTTTATCCATTTCGGCACATTCATATATCTTCTGAATGATCAATCCCTCTGGTGGTATATTGCCTTCCTTCCAATATTGCGCGAACGCAATTCTTGCCGCAGTTAATATGTGTAAAATCAAATAACTTATTTTCCTGTCAAATTTCTTTTTAAGTATTCCCAGGAGAAATGTTTCTGGGTTTAGTTCTATTTGGCATTTTGTTAACTCTTGTAGCCACCCTTGTATCTTAGTCCAATACTTTTTCGCTTCAGGACACAGCCACCAAGCATGAAAGAAGGTACCTTGACGATGATTACATTTCCAACATTTTGGGCTTTGATTCGGATACATTTTGGCCAGCCTTGCTGGAGCTAAGTGCCAACGATACAGCATTTTATACTGGTTTTCCTTATATGCAGCAGATTTTGTTATAGTATAATTTTTGTTCCACATTCTTTCCCAATCTTCTAATTCTATATTGTGCCCTATGTTTTTTGCCCATGCGATCATCGGTTCTTTCACCACCTCCTCTACTCTATCAAATTCTAATAAATAATTGTATATTTTGGATATTAGTTTTCCTTCAGGGCCTATCAATAGTTTGTCTAGTTGTTTTGGTTCCCTGTCAATTCCATACTCTTCCATGTCTTTCTTGTATCTAGATTGCAGTTGTAAATATGGCCACCAATCAGTAGATATTCCCTGTTCTTTTAGTACCTGATTATTTTTAAGCTTTCCCTGTTTATCTAAGATTTCTGAGTATCTGGGCATTTTGTTTATATCTAATGTATGGGGTGGATCATTGCCTCCATGGTGGATAGGCAACCAGGAATTTTCATATAGTGTTTTTTCCTTATATAATCCCAGGTTCGTAACAATGCATCTCTTATTTTATGTACTTTATAAACTCACTCAACAGTGACATGGGGGGTATATAAATTTAATAAATAAAATAATCATGTTTGGTTTACGAGCTAGCCAGAGATCCCTGAGATGTATAGAAAAAGGGAGAAGATTGTAGAAGAAGAAGTGGCAGAATCTGGAGGCAGAGTTAAAAGAGGGATTGTTCTGGACCAACCAGTAGCTAAGAACTGTATGTTAGGATGTTTAGCATTTATAGGGTTAAGCGCTGTTTCCTTAGGAGATGGCTTATGGGTAATGTAGTTTCAGCAGTCAGTTTATCTAGTCAGTGGGAGGAGTTCAAAGGTTTATGACTGTACTTCCTGGCTCTGTGCCATTGTTTGATTCTCTTCACATTGGGACCCAGCCTCATGGCTCGGACACAGCTATTATTCAACATGTGATTAGCAATTATTCAACACGTATTTTATATACAGGACAGCAGGACATCACTGTCTTTCAACCTAATGATATGGATCCAGATTAATATTGCATTCCAGACGTATTTCATCTTAATCGTGAGTTATTGAATATCTCTGTGAATAAAGTATTCTTCTTTGATCTGTTCATTCGAGTAAACTGCTACCTGTCTACACGGGAGTTGAGCACATGACCGTGGAAACAGGATAGGGATCAATCTTGAATCCCTATGTCCAACCCTCCTTGATTTCTATTGACTCTTATCTAACCCCAAGCAGGTGTTAACTGTTAGTTGAAAAGATTCCTATGCATAGATTGATTAGGAATAAATTAGTTTAATTGGACCGTCACTCTGGAATTGATCTTTCATACCTGACAAGGACCTTTATAGAAATATGCAAAAATAATTAATTAGATACAGAGAGTTGAAACATTCTTTAACTTCTGGGAAGCAAAATATTATGTGGAAGCAATTCAGGCATTTTCCCAATTCACTGCACTATAAGAAGGAGGGAAGGTAAAGTATGGCTTTCCTTTCCCTTCCTTTTTTAAAAACATTTTATTTTTATAGTTTCTTGGTGATACCCCAACTTAAGTGGTCCCAATTGTGCTTTTTCAAAAGGCAACTGGATTTTCTTGGTTTTTTTCTTTGAAAACATTTCACTTCTTGAATGAGAAGCAAAATGTTTTCAAAGGGGAAAAAAAAACAAAGTCTAATTGGAAAAGCACCTTTCGAACAACCATGACCTGGATGATTAAGAATCTCCATAGAGCTGATTTAAGTTAATTTTGAATAGAATTTGAATTGCAAACTTTAAATGTGATGGTGAAGGCAGACTTAAAACTAAGTTTGAACTCTTTATGGCGAGTCCTTTAAAGCCCAAGGATTTGGTTTATGGCCAGAGGGAAATATTTCAGGGTTCATTTCTATGTTTGCAAACGAAAGCACATTGTACAAGATAAAAAATATACATATTGTAAACTTAGCTTGATGCAATTTTGTGGTAGGGAGATTCTGTGATTTTCAAAAGTCTTATTGGCTCACACTAGCAAAGGAGGAAAGTAAAGGATTAACTTCCCTCCATAGTATAAATACCCTCAAATGTTTGCCTCAAATAGAATGGAAGTATTGCTGTTCAGAGATAAAGTGTACCTTTGCCAAGAGATTGTAAACAGTGTTGTACAGTAGTGTAGGGAGAATCCCCTCCTTTTAATATAAGAAAACTCCTATATTAGCAAAGAAATGCCGCCCCACTCCCAGAAGAGAAAAGGCTTCCCTGAAGTAAAATCACTCAAGTGGCCAGCCCCTGTGAATGGATATTTAGTTTCACAAACTGTTCCATTCATAAATAAAATGCCTTTCGCTGCAGCCTCCACAGAAGGCTGGAATGGATCAGATTAAAAAGCAGAGAGACAAAAGACATGTAAAATCTACATTCCCCACCCAGATCCAAGGACAGGGCATGATCTCTCAGCCACAATAGGAGTCAACCAACAACAATTAGAATATTAAAAGGACACACTCAAGCACAGATTAAAGTACATTTCACAACGAACCTGGGCATCTAAATCACAAAGCCCTAGAACCATATAAAAACTCATCCACTCACCTGTTTTGTCAACTGTCCCAGAACTGATTGCTGTGTCACTTCGCTTCTGATTCCTAAATAAATGGAGACCTCTTTTCTAATTGCAGCTTGCCTCCAAATTAATTTCTCCTGTGTCTTTCTCCCGGCTTGGAACTGGAGCAGATTTTACTTCCAACAGTAGCTTATAGTACAGATTTTTTGCCTGGTTATACTGGCTAATGATTTTGTTCAAACAATTTATTCTGTGATTAAGACTTTTAGAACCTTGTAGGAACAAAGTAAAAAGAAATCCTAAGATTATAGGGGGTAAAGGCAGGGGCTGTGCAAATTCATCTGCTTTTAAACATAAGTCTTTCTAACTAGTTCATTAAATGGAGGTTGCTAAATGCATAAAAAAATATAAAGCTGTTGGAAGTCCAGCACTTCAGAAATTCATCTAATCTGAGGGTTTCAAAGTGCATAAAGTTAAATTAATATGATTTCCAGAACAGAATTATCTGTACAAACCTCTTGTCAGGCTTTTTGCATCACTGAAGTTTACAATTCACATTAGTGAACTTTCAAACCATCGGAATATAGTCATTCATTCAGATCTGGGATTTTCCAGACTTTATTTGAGTTTAAAGCAGGATACTCTCTCTCTCTCTCTCTCTCTTTTTTTTTTCTTTCTCTCTCTTTCTCTCCCTCTCTTTCTCTTCCCCCCCCCCTCTCATGGTTAGAAAAGACAAAAGGAATCAGTCTCTCCCTGTGAATACAGCATTACAGAAGTGGGCAATTCTGTTACCTTCTGTTATCTTCTATTGTCATGCTAGTTCATTGAATATTTAAGGGTCAGTCATTCAAGTCACAGGTCTGTTATGAGAATAAAATGAGGCGAAGGAGGGGGATTCAAATGAAGGAACCTGGAACTTTGATGGGAATCAATCTGAATATTTCATTCCTACCACGTTTCTTAGCATAACAAATTATGGATGGATGCTGTCTTCCCCAGAAAACATTTATCACTGTGTTAGTGATAAAGCTTTTCCAACTTCGTTAGCTTCCCAATGCATGGATTCTAACTCTTGAGAATTCCTCAGCCAACTGTCATAAACAGAAGCCTAGAGAATCAAAAGGAGAGCATTAGGAACCATGGTGGTACAGTGGTTAGAATGCAAACTGCAGGCTAACTCTGCCCACAGCCTGGAGTTCAATCCTGACTGGCTCAAGGTTAACTCATCCTTCCATCCTTCCGAGATCAGTAAATTGAGGACCCAGATTGTTGGGGCCAATATGCTGACTCTGTAAACTGCTTAGAGAGGGCTGTAAAGCAGTATATAAATCTAAGTGATAATGCTATTGCTATCATATGGTTTCATTTTTTCTTTTTGTGATGCAGAATACAAGGTGTGTACAGTTACCTCCTTGCATATGAGTAAGGTATATTTGTAAATACTTGCTTCAAGTATCCAATCCTCATCCTAAATCCAGTATAGTATTGTTTTGGAATTTATCATTGCTTTTGGGAAACAGGGATTTGCAACAATATTGTACTGAGGCTTCTGAGGAATGAATACTAAAAACATTTGAGGATAATTTTTGGAGGCTAATTTCGAAAGGATAAGCAATGTTAAATGCTAAGCATGCAACAAATAAACATCTTAAACAATGCTCTATATCCCACATGGGGCCAAATAGAACAGATTAATATGAAATCTATAGCATGATATTGGAGCAGTTGCCAATAGCAACCACCAGAATACCGCTGTGTGCCTTCATTTGCAGAGCTCACCTTTATTGCCTTGCAGAATGCTTGTATTATTTTCAGCTAAATCCTCTCTCTCTTTTTTCTTTCACGGGCTAATCAGTGCCTCAAGGTGACTGTGTCTCTTTCAGCTGAGCAAATTTTTTTACCTTTTATTGAATTACTGCCTTGGTAGGTAAGAGAGTTCAATGTTGAAACAAAAAGATATGCTTGTCTGTTCAACTGCAGGACGAAAAGGGCAGGACTTAAGATGCTGTCACCTTTTTCCTCTAGGGCAACCAGGATAACTAATCCTAATGTTTTGCGTGGGAACCTGATCAAATGTGTTCTGTATAGAGAGCTGCTGAAAATTGTTTTGGATTGTGGCAACATACATAAATGTTTAAGAAATAAATTAAACTAAATTAAATGAATTAAAAGCTAATACAATCCTTGGATGTATAAACAGAGACATAGAATCAAAATCATGTGAAGTATTAGTACCACTTTATGAGGCCTTAGTAAGGCCACACCTGGAATACTGCATCCAGTTTTGGTCACCACATTACAAAAAAAGATGTGGAGACTTAGTTGCAAAGATGAGCAACTAAGACGATTAAAGGCCCGGAGACTAAAACAGATGAAGAACAATAGCAGGATTTGGGTTTGGCTAATCTAGAGAAAAGAAGGACCAGGGGGGACATGATAGCAGCATTCCAGTATTTGAGAGGCTGCCACAAAGAGGAGGGGGTCAACTTATTTTCCAAAGCACCAGAAGGTGAGACAAGAAACAATGGATGGAAACTAATCAAGGAGAGAAGCAACCTGGAATTAAGGAAAAACTTAATTTAACAATTAACCAGTGGAACAACTTGCCTTCAGAAGTTGTGGGTGCTTCATCACTGGAGGTTTTTAAGAAGAGATTAGACAGTCCCTTGTCTGAAATGGTATAGGGTCTCCTACTTGAGCAGGAGGTTGGACTAGAAGACCTCCAAGGTCCCTTCCAGATCTATTCTGATTGATTAAATACATAATGGCCATGATAAATGGTGACTTAGTACTGAAGATGATCTTATAGTTATATGGTTGTTACTGAACACATCTGACTCAGGGATTCACATCATTCTCCAGGATTCCAGAAGAGAATTTGGACTGTCAGGAATCTACAGGATGTGCAGCTAACTGAGACAAATACAGTAGTCCTCAATTTACAACAGTTCATTTAGCCTGGCAGTACCTTGAGATGTTTGTACCTTGAGAACATTTCACAGAACACTGTCAGGCTGGTGAGTTGGTCTTATGAATTGAGAAGAGTTCATCAGCCTGACAGTACCTTGAGCTGCTTGCATCTCTAGTCTGTTTTAGACCATTCCCTGTATGCCACAAGGGTTCAGTAGATGGTGTGGACCCACCAGATGCTCTCAATGAAATCACCATTTTTTATGGAATGTAATGATATTTTGTACTAAATCATGGTTTGCTCATGGTGGTGGTTTATTCATGACTTAGTGAACAAGCCACTTTTGTTTGGTTTTAGTCATCATAGCAAGTCACCAATAATGACTTAAAAACAAAAACAACAAGTTTATACAGCCTGTTAAGCCTGAACCAAAGAAAGTGCATTATGACTCATAAAATTTTGGTTGTGCTAATGGCACATGTATACATGAGAATGCACCTAAGGAAATGTGCACTGAGTTAAACTAAATATTGGTTGAATTTGTTATTGGGGGGGGGGTTGGGGGGAGATTGCACTTAAGAACTGGAATATGTACAGAGAGTCCCCCACACTGAGTCTCTACATTGTCAAGCTTCATGATAGACTAATCAAAGAAAGAGAATTTGAGTATGAAAATATCTTTATAGACCTTGGAGATCAGCTATTAGTTGGAATGAGAACATATAATGTGAAGGTAGGAAGGGATCTTGGAAATCAACTAATCCAATCCCTATCCAGTGCAGAAATCAGCATCCCCAGCAGATAGCCATCCTGCTATGTTTAAATGCATCCAGTGAAGGAGAGTTTATCACCTCCATTGTTGAACAGTTTTTAACCATTAAATTTCCCCCCCTATGTCGAGTATTGATCTGTTTCCTTTAGTTCTTGTCTTGTCTGCGTCTGGCCTTGTCTTCTCTTCTGAAATTATATATATAAAGTTTGATCAATGTTACATGACAGCCCTTCAGATCCTTGAAGACAACTAGCATGTTTCCCTGCAGTCTTTTCTTCTCCAGGTGAAATATATCAATGCCTCCAGTGCTCCTTATAATGTTTTTTTTTCCTGGCTATCAGCTCTAAGGTGGGCAGTATATACATTTAGTAAGTAAGTAAGTAAGTGAGTAGGTACGTGAGGAAGTAAGTGAATAAGTAGGTAAATAAGTAAGGAATAAAATACATCCCAGTTGGTTAGTATCCGACCATGATTTAACACCGAATAGAGAGAAATTATTATTTGTCTTGATATTACTATTGTTGCAGCATAGGATCATATTTGTTTTGTTTGAAACTGCTAGGTCAGTGTCAGCCCTACAAAATAGATCAGACTTGAACACCAAAGTCATGAATATTTTATTTATTTATTAATCTTCTATGCTCCCCATTTTGCCAAGGCAACCCTAGGCAACTTACATTCATTCAATAAAAATACCATATAAAACATTAAAGCAATAAATAAAGACCATACATTTAAAACTCAGTTAAAATTCAATTGACCTTGATAGAGAGGAAGGGAGAAAGATGCACATCGGGAGGAGCTGGAGTCTGTCTAATCCAATAACCGCCTTCAGGATACCACTTCTCTTTGGGACCCAGGTCAGTTGGCAAAGCCAGGTCTTTCGGAAGGTCAAAATGATGGGTGCAGATCACACCTTGGAGGGGCACAATTTTCCAAAATTGGCACCATGGATGAAAAGTCTCTTCTCATGGACTCCACCAGCTGAATTTCCTTGAATGATGGGGTCTGTAGCATTCCTCCTCTGCCAGTATGGACTAGGTGAGGTAATCCTATTGGGATGAGACGGTTTCTCAACTAACTTGTACCATGCCATGAAGGGCTTTAAAAGTGATAACCAACACCTTGGATTGGACCTGGAAGCAACCATGCAGCTCACAGAACATCAGTGTAACATTGGTCACCTTAGGTGCCCAAGAACTGTCTGCATTACTATGTTTTTTGCCAGCTGAAGCTTCCAGATATTTTTCAAGGGTAATCCCATGTAGAACGCATTGCAATAGTCCAATCATGACAAAACTAATGACTGGTTGAGTAACTGAACACAGGAATTAACCATCCAGGAAAGGGTACACCTAGTGGTCAACCAAAATTCTCTCCTAGCTACAATTGCCACCTGCTCATCAAGCAGGAGTCGCACAATCATGAGAATTCCCAAATGGTGCACTGGGTCCATCTGGGGTAGTACAACCATCTGGAATTAAAGATTAAGTCCAAGAACCCAGAACTACATGCACCCAAAGCCACTTGGTCTTACTTGGATTCAGCTGTCCCCCATTCAGACCCCCACAGGCTCTACACTCTCCAAGAGAACAGCAACAGCATCACTTGAACGACCTTATTAAAGCTACTTTTATTATACGGTTACAATAATAGAAACTTGCAGCTTTGAATATGCCCCTCCCAAAAACTAGGGAGGGTCCAATCTGAATCCCTTTCTCAAATTGTACTCCTCCTTTGGACTTAGGTTTCTCTTATCTGTCTTGCTGTGCCTCTTCCTCTTCTTCCTCAAGGTTATTTTCACAGCCCATTGCACTCATAATCAATATTTGATCCTTCTAGATACCTAAATCCAAATGCTGCTGCCAGATATGGTCTCCCTAGGTTACATTAATGCCTTTGATTTTTCCTACCCAAAGATAAGAATCCACATTTCTCGCTCATGAAATTTAATTTGTTGGTTTTTGCTCACTGTTCCAGTTATTCAAATCTTCCTGAATCCTGATAATGTGCAATAAGATGTTTGATATTTCTCTTACCTTTGGGTTTCTGAGAAGTCAATAATCATATTTTCAAATCTATCCTCCGCATCATTTTTAAATAAACTGAAAAGTGCAGGCCTGAACAGTATTCAACATGGCCTTCCAGCTAGATGCAGAACTATTGTTAGATGTTTCACTGAAGCAGGAGTATTTAGCCAGTTCTGTGAACCATCTAAACGGAACCATGGTCCAATCCACATTTTCCCCTCCTCTCTTCTAAGATGACATAGGAGGTTCTATTAAATATTTTGCTAAAGTTAAGGAGCACTTCATTCCTATGATCAACTATACTGGTCACTTTATCAAAGAAGAGGACCAGATTGGTTTGGCATGTTCTTTTATTGTTGAAACCATGCTGTCTCTTCTCAGGCAATGCATTATTTTCCATTCACTTAAGACAGTCTGCTCCAGATTTTGCCAAGTATCATCAAACTGTTTGTAGTTAGTTAGATCCTCCCCCGTATAACAACATTTTTTCCCCTTTTGTCCTTGGGCACTATGTCTACCTTCCATGATTTCACGGGGATTACAAAAAGGACTTTCAAGATGACATTTCCACAGGACAATTTCTGCCTGGTTATTTGTGCCTTGAATGAGAACTCTGGATTGATTTGCCCGAAGATCCATTTGTTTTTTTTCTAGGTTTTCCACAGTATTCTCAGGAGTCTTTTTTTCAACACCAAAGCTGAAATTTCACTTCCATAGAACGTGACAGGGAATACCATGGCTTGCAAGATTCTGATCTTTGTAGGATTAGACACATTACAGGATTTGAATATCTTGTCCAAGGCCTTCATGGCAGGATTTAGTATAGAGCCCTTGGGATCAGGTTTGCAAGGGATCTTGCGACCATATCTTTGCCTGTACAGCAACTTTTACAAACGATCCCTCATCACAGAAGCACATTCCGTATAGGTGGAAAATTATGTCCATTCACTGGCACAATCCGTGCTGTCAATTGTTCATTAATGTTGCTTTGGTGTTCACTTAGTGCAAAGGTTAGCATATTCTGTGTGTTTCCCTTCCCCCTACCCCTCAAAAGAAATTAAGAGAAAGTTTGTGCTAAAAGGATACAAACTTAATTGGGTTGTGCAGTAAAGAGTTTGGTTTTCATTTATTCTTGCCAAAAGGCTGGTACATGTTTTAAGTGGTTGGAATGAATAGAAATCCATCTCTGATCATGTGTTAGAGTATTTCATTTCATTGTCCAATATGCTTCAAGACTGTATGTTGTAGGTAACAGTTGAACATTAGCCCTCCAGAAGGAATTCTTATGTAGTTGAAAATTAGGTACCCAACTAATTTGTCATCTAATTTTAATTCGCCTGATTAAGTTTTCTTTAATTCAATGGGAGAAGGAAGCTGTCATTGTAAATAACTGGAAAAAGATCAAAGATATCCAGGCTGGATTTTAGCCTTTATTTATTTATTTATTTGTTTGTTTGTTCATTTATTCATTTGTTTGTTTGTTTATTGATTAGATTTTATATCTGCCCTATGCAACTCTAGAGAGCTTACAATAAAATATATACAATACATAAAATACACAATATAAAAATGAAACACAATTTTTTGTTTAGTCAAGTTAAATGTTAATGCTTTACAAAACGCAAAACACAAAAACAGTTGTTTTGCCATTTCCCACATATGTGTGGTATGGAAAGAAACAGCTCTCTTCTATATGAAGCATAAAAAAATAGATAAGCCATTTCAAAGGAAAATAGCATTAACAGAACTTAAGCATGCTCTATAAAACTGGAGTTAAATTAGTAACGCTATGGCTACTAGCAAAGCATTTGCTTTGAATGCAGATGTGATTTAAGCTTAGGTTCCAGCTACCTTATTGCAACATTGTCTAAAATACAGATGTGAAGGTCAAGAGCAGTGTTTCTTAACACTGGGTGTTAATTCTGGGTGGACTTCAACTCCCAGGATTCCCTAGGTAGCAAGCCAGTGGTGGGATTCAAATATGTGAACAACCGGTTCTCTGTGTGGGTGCCGCTTCCAGAAGTCCATTCTGGGCCTGGGCAACAAAAAAATAGCTACCAGTTCTGCCAAAGTGGTGCGAACCAGCTGAATCCCACCACTGCAGCAAGCTCACCCATTTTCAAATTGCCAATGATTGTATTTATTACATTTATATATGCTGCCCATCTCACTATCCAAGGTTTAAAAGCGTTGCCCTAGAGGACCTTCTTCTGTAAAGGTTGTAAGGATATGCATCAAAGCAGTTTAAAGAAGACAGTTTATACTTCTTTCTTGTCTTAAAGAAAAGTAATTCAAGAACATTGGGCGCTATCTAACAAAATGAAATTCAATGGTGAAAAAAATAAGGTTCTACATTTAGGCAAGAAAAACCAAACGCACAGGTACAGTATAGGTGGTACCTGGCTCAACGTAGTAACTGTGAGAGGGATCTTGGAGTCCTAGTGGACAATCACTTAAATATGAGCCAGCAGTGTGCTGCAGCTACCAAAAAACCAACACAGTGCTAGGCTGCATTAACAGAGGGATAGAATCAAGATCACATGAAGTGTTAATACCACTTTACAATGCCTTGGTAAGGCCACACTTGGAATACTGCATCCAGTTTTGGTCACCACAATGTAAAAAAGATATTGAGACTCTAGAAAGAGTACAGAGAAAAGCAACAATTTGATTAGGGGACTGGAGGCTAAAACATACAAGGAACGGTTGCTGGAATTGGGTATGTCTAGTTTAATGAAGAGAAGGACGAGAGGTGACATGAGAGCAGTGTTCCAATATCTCAGGGGCTGCCACAAAGAAGAGGGAGTCAAGCTATTCTCCAAAGCACCTGAAGGCAGGACAAGAAGCAAGGGATGGAAATTAACCAAAGAGAGAAGCAACCTAGAACTAAGGAGAATTTTTCTGACAGTTAGAACAATTAATCAGTGGAACAACCTGCCTCCAGAAGCTGTGAATGCTCCAATACTGGAAGTTTTTAAGAAAAAACTGGACAGCCATTTGTCGGAAATGGTATAGGGTTTCCTGCCTGAGCAGGGGGTTGTACTATATGACCTCCAAGGTCACTTCCAACTTTATTATTATTATTATTATTATTATTATTATTATTATTATTATTATTATTATTATTATTATTATTATTATTATTATTATTATTATTATTATTATTATTATGATGATACATACATATTTTCATAACTTGCTAAAGGTAGATTATAAGTATATTCTTACTGATACTTTATGGGGGGGGGGGAAACAGCCAAGGAAAATTCATCTTTAACTATAAAAGCACTTGATTTTAGGACCAAAGCAAGTTATATTAATACATTTAAATAGTTAGGCAATTCCATATCTGTCAGGGATGCTTTAAATATTGCAGGTTTTCTCCAAATGTTGGTTTTCTTCCTGCCCATCCATGTATCTAAAGAAAGGTAATCCTCGACTTACGACCACAAATGAACCCAACATTTCTGTTGTTAAGTGAGATATTTGTTAAGTGAGTTTTGCCCCATTTATCAACCATTCTTGCCACAATTGTTAAGTGAAACACAGCAGTTGTTAAGTTAGTAAAACTGTTGTTAAGTGAATCTGGCTTCCCCATTGACTTTGCTGGTCAGAAAATCGCAAAAGGCAATCACATGATTCCGGGACACTGTAGCCGTCATAAATATGAGTCAGTTACTAAGGGTCTGAATTTTGATCAGGTGACCGTGGGGATGCTGCAATGATTGTAAGTGTGAAAAATGGTCATACATCACTTTTTTCAGTATCGTTGTAACTTCGAGCGGTAACTAAATAAACTGTTGTAAGTGTAAGTGTAACTTATAACTTACAAGTGTAACTGTAACTTCTTTGAAAGACTCTGAGAAAGATTATGGGAAGCTTTCTATGGGCTATTTCACAAAGCATGTGGTTGTGTGCAAAATGTTGCTTCTTGAAGCACTAAGCTATCTACCTCTTTCTTAACACTGCTGCATTAATGGCTTTCCAACTCTTTTCTGCATAGCTGCTTTGCCGGAAGTACTATCTGGCAGAAGTACTATCTGTCCAAACACAGGTATATCCCTGTACAACTTGGAAAGTCCTCAAACCAACTGCATAAAGTCTTCTAAATCAGAGGTCCCCAACCCCCGGTCCATGGACCGATACTGGGCCACGGCATGCCCACAACCGGTCTGCACAAACAAGCAAAGTCCCATCCGTGGGATGCAGGCAGCACACAAAGCCACGTACTCTCCAGTCCACAAAGAAACCTCTCTCCACAGAACCCGTCCCTGGTGCCCAAAAGGTTGGGGACCTCTGTTCTAAATGGCATCTCAGTGTTGTAAGATGTTGATTTCTGTACTTTACCAAGATCCCCTTTAAATGCTTTGCAAAACTTGGTTGTGAACAGAATCAACTAGACTGATCCTTAGACTGGCATGGAATGCTAAAAATGCATTCCATACACATAGTGGTGTAATCAACTAGCCAACCTTTGCAATGTCAGAACACAAAAGTATTTGCATTTCTTTCTTTCTTTCTTTCAGTTATGCAAAAGGAAGTGATTAAGCCAGAAAGAAGGTTCAATATTTTATAGAAAGGAATGTTCTATAACATCCCAGTTACTAAACTTTTCAAGCATTAAATGAAAATATACAAACACATTTATAAGAGGCAACATTTATGCTTATGTATCCTAAATCAGGACCACTGAGATAGAAATAATTAAAAAAAAAATGTAGAAGAATAAGTAACCTTCAGAATGAAAGAAATCTAGAATTAGTATGGCAGGCATAGAATTTTAACAAGTGCAAAAGAGAAAAAAAAAACATTGTGCCTTAAATTAGAGTAGGGTGGGATGGAGGGGAAAAAAGGAAGAGTATAAATCTAGTCCACAAACAATAGACCAAATATTTGCTATTCACACCAATATTTTTATTCTGATTCAATACCATTGACTGTTTTCTTTTAATTAGGTTAAGGAAAGACAGATAATGCCTGGAGCGATGTGTAGATGAGATCCGGTCTGGAAAGCTTTACAGAAGAGTTATTAAAAGGAATACAAAGCTCCCTATAGTATATATGTGACTTAGAAGTTAAATCAGAAGGCTAAGTATTGGCAGCAAAAAAAAAAAAGAATTCTACCTAAATTCTATTACTAACGCAAGCAGATTCTACCAAGCATTAAACTAAAGTAGTAAACTGTGGAAGAGCTCTTTTAACCTATAATTCTTGTACTATCAGAGGCAGAAGACAGTGAGAGAAACCACTTCAGAAATATCTGTGTAAAAATCCAATCCAATAGTCCAGATATCTTAAGCAAAGAAGACTTGAACAATGCTATAGAGACAGCATATACTTGCAATGAGCTTGATTAATTTTGGTGCAGCACAGTGCCATTATAGTTTGCAAGCCATGGTTTATAGCTGGATTTATACATGAAGCCAGCTTGTTGTAGTTTATTCAATCAAGTATGGTTAATCAACCTGTAGCTCACTGTGACACAATACTGATGCCAAAGCATCCATATGTTCCTTCTTCCTTCATAAGATTTGGTGAACCAAAGTGGGCAATTTTACTGAAAATATTATGTCCTTATTCTGATATGTGAGTTTTCAAAATAGTTTACAAATAGCTGGGTTACTAAAAGTCCTGCTTCTGTTGATCTTATGTGGCTAAGGGACAAATACATGCAGTTATTCTGGAAACAATAAAGTTTTTTTGTTTTACAGTAATTTCCCAGTGCTGTCTTCCAAATTCCCAGTCTGGGGTACAGCTCTGGAATTTTCTTGGTGGTTTCCATCTAAGTGCTAACTAGATCTAAGCCTGTTCAGTTTTGTGAGGTTGTTAATGGTAGTCAGTGAAATGCAAAGAAATCAACAATCCCAGAATACAAAGTTCTAGGCCAAGTTGAATATTTTGTTTCATTTTTTCTTGTTATGCTCTTAAGCAAATGCAAATGATATTGCTAATTTTTCTGAGAAAAAATTTATAGGTAATGTGAAAAGTGCAGAGTCAGACTGAAATGTTGCTGTTAATAAGGTGTAAAGGAAGAAAAGTTGAAACAGAGACCTGTTTGGATACTTATACATATTGTCATTGGAATTACCTTGAATTTTTGACTTGCATGGGCTAGGAGATTTTCCACTAGGCATCTCTGTTTTTATGCTTGCATTTTCAGTTTGGTAAATGTGTTAGCTAGGTTCCAGGATGCTTCTGCATGGGTTAGGTGTTACCCAGTGGAATTCTTGCTTTCTTTTGAATTGATTTCCCATAGCATATTGTGAATGGCTTTTCAAACCTCCTTTCTCCTACTTAAAAGCAGTTTATTTTGTGACATTGTTTTGAGAAAACAAGTCTAAAGCCCCCTTGGGTTCTTGGAACTACTTTCACAGTTCTTTAGATGTTGACTGTACAGTGAAGTCAATTGGGCTCCCTGTAAATTGGCACTTAAACAAATGGGAAGTTCTTAAACTCATCTGGGAAGTTAAGTTAAACCTCAATCCCTGTCATCTGCAGTCCAGTAAATTTTGGGTAGCATAGGTGGAAGGATCTTTGGAACAGACAAAAGTGGTTTTTGATTCAATATCCAATTCAATATAAGGTAGCTGTAGATGCTCAGAGTAAGTTTACTTCTCTCTCTCTCTCTCTCTCTCTCTCTCTCTCTCTCTCTCTCTCTCTCTCTCTCTCTCTCTCTCTCTGTGTGTCTCTTTTCCCAGGCCCATTTATAAAATAGACTGTAAATAACTGTAAATGTATATGAATTTACATTTATATAAATGTAAATGAAGCACTAGAAGATCTCTTAAGGTCCCTTCCAACTGTGTTATTATGTTATTCTGTATGTATATCCTAGCTGATCATTTTTAAAATGTAAGAAACAGTACAGATTTGAAGTAAAGCTTCCTGAAATTCAGGTTACTACATGTAAGTTTTCTTGGCTATAGTATAGAAGTGATTTGCCACTGCCCCTTCTAAGATTTTTGATTACTATGATGATGGTTGGTTGCATAGTCAGCCAGATGTTTATACTGATTTTGGCATTTTTATCTACTTATTGAGTCCTTCCCAAAGATCTGCGATGAGCAGATGTTATGATTATTGAGTTTACATTATTGAATAGTTTATAGCCCTGATGGTCCTCCATCCAAATATTAACCAGGTCCAATTCTATTTTACTTCAGCCAGAATTTGCTATATGACGCTAATTGTGAGATTCAAACAACTGTGTTATCTATGTAAAGATTTCTCAAATTGAGTTTGACTGAATGAATACATCATGAACTTTAATTGATAATAACAGGGAAAAATTAAATATGTGAGAAGAAGAACAAAAGAATTTCAGTTATACATACAGCTAGTGGTGATACATGTGGAAATAAAATAGAAGAGTAGAAAGGCCCCTGGAAAAATAACATCTAAACCTTCAGTTCTTCATTGATTTATACAACAAGGAATCATCCATACACCTTTATACAAATTGAAGTACTACATTTGTTAGATGCCCTCTTCAACATCTTCATCAATGATTTGGATGAGGGGATAGATGGGGAACTCATCAAATTTTCAGACGACACCAAGCTGGCAGGAATAGCCAACACTCCAGAAGATAGGCTTAAGATACAGAAGGATCTTGACAGACTTGAACATTGGGCTCTATCTAACAAAATGAAATTCAGTGGTGAGAAATGTAAGGTTCTACATTTAGGCAAGAAAAACCAAATGCACAGCTATAGTACAAGTGGTACCTGGCTCAATAGTAGTAACTGTGAGAGGGACCTTGGAGTCCTAGTGGACAATCACTTAAATATGAGCCAGCAGTGTGCTGCAGCTGCCAAAAAAGCCAACACAGTTCTAGGCTGCATTAACAGAAGGATAGACTCAAGATCACATGAAGTGTTAATAACACTTTATAATGCCTTAGTAAAACCATATGTGGAATGCTGCATCCAGTTTTGGTCGCCACGATGTAAAAAAATATATTGAGATTCTAGAAAGTATAGAGAAGAGCAACAAAGATGAATAGGGTACTGGAGGCTAAAATATATAAGGAATGATTGCTGGAATTGGGTATGTCTAGTTTAATGAAAACAAGAATGAGGGGGGACATGATAGCAGTCTTCCAATATCTCAGGGATTGCCACAAAGAAGAGGGAGTCAAACTATTCTCCAAAGCACCTGAAGGCAAGACAAGAAGCAAGGGATGGAAACTAATCAAGGAGAGAAACAACCTAGATCTAAGGAGAAATGTCCTGACAGTGAAAATAATTAATCAGTGGAACAACTTGCTTTCAGAAACTGTGGGTGTTCTAACACTGGAAGTTTTTAAGAAGAGACTGGATGGCCATTTGTCTGAAATGGTAAAGGTTTTCTTGCCTGAGTAGGGCATTGGTCTAGAAGATCTCCAAGGTCCCTTCCAACTCTGTTATTCTGTTATACTCATTTTTGTACTAGATACATTGAGCCCACTTTTAGCATCTCTTTGGGATCAGGCACAGTATTGAGGTAACAATAAATCTTAGTTTTTACTATAGTTAAGTTAAACATTTTCTGCTGACAGCCATAACCGTTTGTTCTTATTTGACAATATCTATGTGTTTACAGGAAGTGGAACAATTATAATGGAACAGAATTTGAAGAAAATGAAATAGTATAAAAACCTAAGCAATTTGCATAATTGTTTTTCACAGATGAATGTATCTTACTTCTCTTCTGCTTTAATCATGCAGAATGTGAGAAATAATACAACTCCTTTGAAAAACGTGGACAGATACAGCGTTGTATCATCTGTGTCATCTTTTTCTTGGATTACAATCTGAATGTTTGCGGTTCTCTGTAGGAGATAGCTTCCATTTATTTTGAAACGTAAGAAAATGAAAATGTACATTTGGAAAGCATAAGCTTTCTATAGATTAAGCAAACCAAGAGTGTCACTGAATCCATTGCAAAAAAAAGGATTTGCAGCCGACAAAGGTAGATTTTTGCATTTTCAATGTCAATCATGAAAAGGCACAAGTGAAGTGGCACAAGTCTTCTCCTCTCACCAGGCATGTAATGGCACACAGCAGGTGTACCACCTAATTTGGAAAACTATATGGATGATGACCTAATTAAGTCATTTAAGTTCAGTAAAAGAGCCCTTCCAAAGCTGATATGAGTTCTGTCCAATCCTGCATTCTGTTCTCAGCATGATCAAGCACATCCTTATGGGAAACCCTCAAGGTTATTAGGCATATGGACCTCTTGTAGAACACATCTGTATGATGAGAGCAACATACTCTTATCACTTTTTAATCTTATGAATTACTATTGTGCTAAATAGAAGATCTAATCATGGTTTCCAGAATTAATTTCTCCTTGAATACACAGGAGTGCAGGTAGTCCTTTACTTATGACCACAATTGAGGCCAAATTTTCTGTTGCTAAGTGAGACATTTGTTAAGTGAGTTTTGCCGCATTTTACGACCTTTCTTGCCAGAGTTGTTAAGTGAATCACTGCAGCTGTTAAGTCAGTTACACGGTTGTTAAGTGAAAAGGGCTTCCCCCATTGACTTTGCTTGTCAGAAGGTTGCAAAAGGTGATCACATGACCCCGGGACACTGCGACCGTCGTAAATATGCTGCAGTTGCCAAGTGTCTGAATTTTGATCACGTGACCCTGAGGATGCTGCAGTGGTTGCAAGTGTGAAAAATGGCCATAAGTCCCTTTTCTTCAGTGCCATTGTAACTTTGAACAGTCATTAAATGAACTATTGTAAGTTGAGGACTACCTGTACTTTTAGAAGTGTCTGCATATTTTAAGTAAGTATTTATTGCTCTTGTTTCTAACTGTTGTGAGCTGCCCAGATGTATAAAGGTAAAATGGATGTCTATACAAATCTTATAAATGAATAAACAATTATATTTCTGCATTCAAGCTCTTGCTTTTGGATATAGACTTTTGTTTTTTGTTTTAAATCTAAATTATAACTGCATAGGGAGAGAAGGACTGTGGAAATTCTGTAGTGTGTTAGGAGGATGCATTACTGTAACATGCTGAGCAGGAAGATGCCTTTAAAAACCACTACTGCTAGTTCAAAGTGCAGCAGCCTGGGGGTTAGTTGGCCTTCAGTGATGGGAGCACATTACACCAGTGCTATTCCTTCATAGTCAGTAAGCATCTGGAAGCAATTTAAGATGATGATGATGATGATGATGATGTTGTTGGAAGGGACCTTGGAGGTCTTCTAGTCCAACCCCCTGCTCAGGCAGGAAACCCTATACCATTTCAGACAAATGGTTGTCCAGTCTCTTCTTAAAAACTTCCAGTGTTGTAGCATTCAGAACTTGTGGGGGCAGGTTGTTCCACTGATTAATTGTTCGAACTGTCAGGAAATTTAGTGTATTACTGTAATGGTTTGTGAGAACGACGTGTAGGTGTGGAAGTAGAGCCACAGACTAGGAAATGGTCAGGTAAGAGGCAGCTGAGCCTGCAGAAGCAATAGGGGCATGGCAAACATCCCAGAAAGGACCCTGCCTAGTTTCTTGGATTGTAAAGTGAGAGGGAAGATATGTATTTTCAGACTTGCAAGATTTTATTAACTGTAATGTAACCTTACAATAAAGATAGGGCTAATACTGCTTGGTGTGCTTCTTGTCTGGACTACCTCACAAGGCTGATACATAATGACTTTGCACCAAGTTACCTGCAGGACCACACTTTCCTAGTAGAGTTCAGTCTGGCAGGGTGAGGCAGCAGGCACTGCCCCACATTCAGGAGGAGAATGTAGGGCCAGCCTTCAAAGTGCTTCCTCCCAATAGCAGAATTGATCCTTTGGAATGACCTCCCAGCAGACATCAGGTCAACCTTACTACAACAGCCTTCTCAAAGTTGTTGAAGACAGACCTTTTCCAGAGGATGTTTGGATGTCCCTGTGTGTCTGTGCTTCATATTATTCTTATGTTTTATGTTTGTTTTAATTTCACTGTGGGTGTTTTAATTTAATTTAATATTACTGTGAATCACCAAGAGTTCCTTGGGATTGTGGCTAGGTACAAATTTAATCAATTAGTTGATTTCTGGTGTAGATTCAGCAGTTTGAGAAACTATTGTCCAATTTTCATTAATGTATAAAGAGCTGAAGAAGCTTCTTGGATGAGAAGCAAAACATTTTCAAAGAAAAACAAGAAAGTCCAGTTGCCTCGTGAAAAAGTATCTTTGGGACAACCGTGACCTGGATGACTGAGAATCTCCATAGACTTTCATTAACGTAGGATATCAATATTAATTTTGTGGACTCCTCTCTTTGTCTCATCTAGGGTAAACCTCAAGTTGTTGTTGTTGTTGTTGTTGTTGTTGTTGTTGTTGTTGTTGTTGTTGTTGTTGTTGTTGTTGTTCTTCTTCTTCTTCTTCTTCTTCTTCTTCTTCTTCTTCTTCTCCTCCTCCTCCTCCTCCTTCTCTTCCTCCTCCTCCTCCTCCTCCTCCTCCTCTTTCTTCTCCTATTTGATCTTACATACTGATGGAAGCTCATACAAGACTGGCTTTCTGTCTTCCCACATCAGAATATGAACAAAATCTATTAAAATTTTAGACATGTTACTATAGGAGAGAAGTCTTAGAAACTCTAAGTTACGCCTCATTAATGCTCCTCTCTTTTAATTTTTCATAGTTTAGAAATAGCTTTTCCCCGTCTTTGAATTCTGGAATATAGCTCAATAGCCATATGAGACACTTTAGATAAATTATGTAGCTTTTTATTTATCTTTCTTCCTGGAGCATAGTTTCTTACCTTCTTCCTCCCTCATCCCTGCAAACAGCTTCAGTGAGAGAATCAAGGCAATGAACTGGAATGATAGAATAGTTTAAGAAGTGTGCCGCAAGGTATTCTCAATATCACTTTATCTTGGTTCTCCCCTACCCCAGTGTAAATTGAGAATTAATATCCAAACAAACCAGAAAAAGATATGAATGGCAATATTGACAGAAGTAGAAGAAGGGGAAGAAAATGGATAAGATGGATGGAAGGAATTAAGAATTGACTTAGTACAATGCATGCTTCCTTTGTCTCTTAAGATTTTTTAATGTATAAAATTAGCACAAAATGTAAGTTACCTGAAGTCAGACAATAGTTTCTCAGGTGCTTTCTGTCACCAGGACATAACAGATACTAGACAACCTTGTGACCTGTCGGGTCATCTTTTAAGAGAAAGATACTATAGTCTGGTGTCATCAAAATAAAAATTAAATTTTATCTGGCCATATTTTTTCTATCCCCATGCTGGACAGTCCCATGATCATTTAAAAACAGTATATATCATAAATACAGAAATCATTGTAGTGGCAAATTAACTGCAATAATAAGTCATTATTTATTTACCTAAGCCAGGGGTCTTCAAACTTGGCCCTTTTATGACTTGTGGACTTCAACTCCCAGAATTCCTCAGACAGCGTGCCCTGACCTAAGCAAAGAAAGAGAATTGCCATAGGTGGGGCAAAAAAGCAGTGGGGGTTGGAGTGATTTCTGACTTCCTGCTGGCTTCCTCATTGACTTTGCTTATAGGAAGCTAGCAGGAAGCGTCAGAAGTCATGATGGTGTGACCTTGGGGATTCTGCCATGGCCACAACTCTGTGAATAAAACAGGTCTGAACATCATGAAAATTTCAATTCCATTGATATAAGAGGCCCTGGATTTTTTAATACATTCTTTAAGTTAGTGAATTTTAGGTACCTTGATTCAAAAATTGTTGCAGTTTAATGCACTGTATCCAAGGGTACAAACAGGCAAAGAGATACGCACAATGAGAGTTTTAGTATTATAGGGAGAGATGTTGGCCTCATTAGATATTCTTAGTGACTTTTAAAGTGCCACCTCAAGTCATGAAGATTACAGATTGTCAAAATGAAATGCACTAATATACTATTTTAAATTTCAAAATCAATCTGGGAACTTGCATGACCTTTACATGATGAAGTACATGCTTTCTAGAAATTCATGGGCAAGCAATTATGCAGGTTAAACTTGGGGATCAATGAAAGAAACAAATATCCATCTTCTGCAGGCGTGCAGCTGGCAACTGACATTTCTCTGACCCTCTTTTGCATACAGATGATGGGGCTATGAACTCTGCCAACTCAGAACCATCCTTTTTGGTAAAATTCCTTGCAGATCATGCTGTTGACTGGCAATAAAGAATAAATGCAGATGTGAGGATGTGTGCAAATGTTCCTCTTGAAACTTGTCAACACTGTTTGCAAGCAGAGAAAAATGAGACAAATAGCACTACCCGTACCTAAGGTACTTTTTTCATGAAAAGAGATCATGACTTTTACAAGCATTAAATTACATTTGCTGGTGTAGTTGCTCCTTCAGTGGAAATAAATCCTACCAAATTCAAATAGATAGCTGTAAGAGTTTCTCCACAAGGGAGACTTGAAAGTTGAGAGTGCTAAAACAAGCTCAATTCTGATTAGTTGAGAGTTTCTGTTGAAACATCAGAGCTGTAGATGCGCAAAATAATTTTCAGACTTAGGAGAAACATTTATTTTGGCAGGGGTTGAGGGAATCAGACTCATGAAGGCACAAATACAAGGGAATAGAAAATCTCATAGGAAGAAAAATGAATAGACTTTTTTTTCCCTGCAAGCTAAACGGAAATGGGATGAACTCGAGCAAGAAATGGAAAGAAATCAAAATTGACAGAGAAAAGGATCAGTCGATAAAATACTCCTGTGACCTTCTCTTGTTAAATATTAAGCCTTTGGGTTAGAGATGGGGAATTGAAACCCTCCGAATGTTACTTATAAACTGCAGATGGTTTCAGTTCAACAAAAGCTGGAGATCCACATGTTCGCAAGGGTTGTGCAATACAAGTTAAGTGCCATTGTAGTGCCATAACATTATATCACAAATAAGGCAAATGACACATTTGCATGGTTTTGTAACACAACACAAATATGTAATACACATAATTAGCACAATGACACAATGATGCAGGCAATATTTTAATATCGACTGGCCATCTACCAAGACATCAGAAATCCTTATTTCTATTATGTAGTATTTGTACTCCACTCATGGCCTATAGTGCTATGCTTCTTTCTGCAGTGAATATTTTGTTCAGAGATGTGTCGTCTAAATGGCAGATTATTTCTTGTCTTAGTGCAAGAAAGTACTTAGAGAAATACAAAGAAGTAGTTTCCGATCTTGTTTAAGTAGTTATAAGTACAATTATAAATTTACCTCCTGCTCTCTTCTTTGTACACTCTATCCTGTTTAATCATGAAAACCAATAAATCATAAGTTCATTTGTGTTTCACAAAAAAAGTCTATAATAAATTCTCCACTTAGCAATAAATGTAGATATTGTGTTCATCATCTTCGCCAACCATTCTTCTATTATAAAGGTAAAGGTTTCCCTACCAGCACTGTCCGAAGACATTGTTCCTGGTCATGTGGTCAGCATGGGTGTATACCGAAGGCATACAGAAAACTGTTACCTTATCACTGAAGTGGTACCTATTAATCTACTTGCATGCTTTAGAACTGCTAGGTGGGCAGAAGCTGGGGTAAGTAATGGGAGCTCATCCCATTGCTCTTCTATTATTGGTAGTGTCAAATCTTTCCATCCTAGTCCATACAAAAAATCTCACTGCAGTTATTTTGTACAAAAGCAAAGTTCTGTAACTTTTTTCCAACGGTTTGTCCATCAACCCCAAAAGAAAAACCTCTGATCTCAATTGTATATTAATCTTTAAAATCCTCAGAATCACTGAATGTATTTGAATCCAGGATTTCTAGCCTTTTTCCATGTCCACCAAACATGATAAAATGACCCTTCTTCTCTCAGTTAAGGCAAGCCAAAAGTGAAACTACTATATAAAGGAGTACACCGTAAAACAGTAATTAGTTCCAGCACTATGAATAAGGGAGAAGCTAGTGGAATAGTTAAAGAACTGAATATATAGTAGTTTGCGAAGCTAAGACCATCTTGTAATAGGAATAAGCACAACTTATTTGTTTGAATAGCACTGTAACAACAAATAGCTTTTTAATTTAGAAAAATCAATTTGTGTGAATGTATGTACAGTATGTATGAATATGTTCCTGTCTCTTTTTGTGTCTTCTAGTACAGTTTGGTATAAGCATGTTTAAACACAACTCTATGTTTTTGTTTTTAAAAAAATCTAAATTTCTATTATTGATACCCTTGAAATATATTGGATTACAACTGCTTTTATTCTTGTCATTGGAGATAGTGGTCAATAAAGTTGGGAATTGTAGACCAAACAAGCCAGAGGCTATCAGAAAAAGACAAGTAAATGTATTTTGTGGTCTTCTATTTAAGCCTGCAATTTGGAAATAGTGGTTGTGTTCATTTGACAGCTATTTAAATGAAAGTTTAACTATGAATGGGCGGAAAAAAACAGTCAAGTGAAATTTCCTGCTTGCTTCATCACTTCCACTTTGCACATTTTGTGTGTAGTGCAAAATGAAAATACCTGGAGATTAAAGTATAAATATTTACTTTGCTTTGCCAAATGGATCTTGAGTTAGCTGTTCTGGAAGCTACTTGCCAGCTTCCAAATGCAGCCGAGTTGAATCTGCCTTTCATTTAAATACATTTATTTAACTGTTTGCTCCTTTGAATGTCATTTGTGACTGTTTGCTCCTTTGAATCCTCCTTTCCTTTCTGGAATGCAGATGTAAAAGCGGAATGATTGTTTGCTTTTCAAAGTTTCATTGTATAAGACATAAATCCCATCAGTGATTCACATAGATATAAATATTCAAGGACCAAGCTAGTTTTTATTCCTTGTCATTCAAGTGAATCTAAAGTGAAGGTGTGCTATTCTGAACATCTTGTCCCCAGGGCCACATAGTACAATAATATAACTCAAGACAGATGGGAATCTAGGCTAGCAATAATAAATAAAAGAATTAGAAGCAGTTAATAGAGGATTGTATAATCTAGTACATGGATCTTTCTCTCCATAAATTCCTAACCACTATCATAGACAAAGACATGAAAACATAATACATGACAATTACTCCAGCTATTCCAGAGGATGACTTTGATTTAAGATGTTTTATATGGCCTCATCTTTTATATCATAGAATGATCTTTCTGTCTTGTGATCCAGCATGACCATTCTGTTTTGAGATAAATCACATTCCGAATAAATTCCCTATCTGAATTAAATAAACATAGGCTTTTGTTTTTAGTTGTTCCCAAGGTCTAAAATTCTGCCTTCTGACACTTATCTGAAGCATTAGAAATATCCATGTAGAGTTTCCATCTTTGGCTTCTTTTTTTTTTTTTTTTAAAGTAAAAGGATTTCTGAGGCAGGTTTATTTATTTCTGAAGAGCCATTCCGGATAAATGTTACAGTACTGATATTGGTAGACAGATCTGTAGATTAGGGGTCCTTGGTGCTTTCTGAGTTTGCTTGTTTTCTTGCAGACATTTTATTACCCTAACTAGGTAACATGATCAGTAGATTGCCTTGTTATGATTCAATGTCTTATATCTGTGTTCTTATATTCTTAGGAATTTAAATTGATGTGATAACTTCTTATTAAAGATTTGACAGTATGAGTCTGGTTTAAATACCCCAAATTCCTTCTTTGTTTGATATTTGTGCATAGATACACTGTATATATATTGAAATAAAATGTCAGTTTCAGATTTGAAGTTCATCCTGATCATTTAGTAGTCTTCTTTGAGTAATGTTGAACTTCTGATGATTTTATATATAACTCCAAATTGTTTACTTGGCAGTGCAAACACTGCTATTATCTTCTAGATTTTTTTAAACTCCCAGTATAGTCTACAACAAAAATGCCAAAATGTAAGGCACTTAAATTAAGAGATAAAAAGTCAGTGTTTATGAAATTTCTTTATTACACAGAAGACAAGGTCTTGGTTCTATTGCAAAATATGAAAGTTGACATATTCTGAAGTCACTGAGAAAACTAAAAGCATATATTTCATTTTGTGGATTCTATTTCTGACAACTTCAGCTTCTACTGTACTTTAGAAATTTGTGTGGAGGGAACTAACATAGAGGCACCACTTGAATTTCTGCACATGGGAGAATCAAAGCAGTCAGTTGCAGAGAATTGAACTATAGACTGCTTTTTCTTTAATTTAAAAAAACTGAATTTGTAAAAGCATCATATTTAAAGACACTTTCCTGGTGGTTGTGTACTTAGCAGCTGAGACTGATTGTGAAACAGTTTCTTCCCTGTGTATTGATTGATTATGCACCATCAAATTATTTTTGACTCCTCCAAAACCTGGAACTGTAGATGGATTTTTTTGGCATAGCACATAATGAAAGTTCAGTAAATTGTGGTTGCAAATCATAATTCAAGATTTAGCATATTGAATAAAGGCAATGCTTTATTCAGCATTTGTTCAATATATGTTGAATGTTTAATTTGTATTCTATATCTATTGAATGAAGACAACACAGCTGTGTCTTAGCCTGATAGATAACACTACTTTCCTCTTTTGCATAACTTTGATATACAGCAACATATACTTTAGATTCATTGACAGCTGTGAGTAAGGTTATGGCTTGTAATTCTGAATGGACTATTGGTTGCCTTGGGCAAACACCGAGCGAACCAATGGGACGTTTTGCATGGGAAGTGCAAAGAGGAAGAAGAGAATAAAAAAAACTAAGAATCAAGAATGAAATAGAACAGCCAATAAGGTAGAAATAGCTGACTGATTACTCTGTAGGCAGTTATCACAGTGCTACTGATTGCCCATTTGTGTGATGAGACCACTGCTTGCTGCTGACTTAGTTGAAAAAGTTTCACAGAACATGTAAGGAGAGTGAGCTCATGAATGTGTAAATAGGAAAAACCAAGTGGAACAAGAGAGATTCAATAAACTCCAAACAGTGTGGAAAGCAAAACAAAACAAACAAAAAAAAAGTTTTGTGATAATCTGCAGGGTAAGTGAAATGATTGTTGATATTCCTAAAGAGAAATCCAGTTATACCTGCTTTTAGGGCAAGTTTGCCTCATTCTTGGAGGAAAATATGAAAAGGTTTAATAAGAGAGTTTCTATATGAAATCTGAAGTTGATTAATCATCTTGACACTGTTTTTGGTATCAAGCTTGCTTTATAACTATTTCAGTGAGTTATCAATCTTTGAATATCAAAATAATTTACAGCTGGTATTAATATTAAAAGATCCATAGTGGTGCAGTGGTTAGAATGCAGTATTTCAGGCTGACCCTGCTCACTACCAGGAGTTGGATCTTGACCAGCTCAAGGTTGACTTAGCCTTCCATCCTTCTGAGGTCAGTAAAACGAAGACCCAGATTGTTGGGGACAATATGCTGACTCTGTAAACCGCTTAGAGAGGTCTGTAAAGCACTATGAAGCAGTATATAATTCTGAGTGCTATTGCTATTGCTATTATTATCAGCCTGAATGAAGTCACTGCAGATAGAGATTATGGATCACTGAAGGTTTATGGTTCATAATCCACCACACTGATCCAATGAAGCCTTCAACTTCCCAGTAAGGGTCTGAGAGGAAATGATTGGTTAACTGGTTTCTGTGCCTTAAAGATAACTAGAACCGGGGGCTCAGTGCTCTTAGTCTAGACCTTTCTGAATCTTTTATCATCTCTCCTTAAAACTGCATTATATTAATTATATTCTTTCTAGATTGTATTAGAAGGGGGTGATCAAATCAGGATATCACCACCTTGGTAGCAATGCCTGTTTAATTATTTTCTTAAAATTATGGGGGGAATCATAATAACAATTTAATAATTAATGCTATATCCTTTCTTTTTGTCCCCAGACTATATTGAATGACAGAACATACAAGGTTAATTTAGTTTTTCTTCTCAGTCACAAGACATACCATAGCAAAACACTAAACCTGCAAATTTCATTGGATCAATTGGTACTTAAAAATATAGAATACAGCATTGGCTGAAAAAGCAACAGAGCAGTAAAGACTCTTGAAGAATCTTTTAATTACAGTTCATTCCCCTTTGGTCTCCATTTTTAGTTTTATTAGCAAAGCAATTGTACATGTATAATTTTTGTTTCAAATGATTTGGAGGAGGCGTATGGAATGAAAACATAAGGAGTATGTGTTGGAAACAATACTCTCTTAAAACTGTAAATATATTTTTATATACTCCCAGACTATACAATAATGGTTGTTGATCTGGTTTGGTTTTGGCACTATTTAATTGCTTTTGATGTTTTTGTTCTTTATTTTTTAAGAAAATTCAATGTATTATTGATCATTGTATATTTATTTAAAAATTATTTTAATCTTACATTTACTTTCTCATTAATAAGTATATATAGGCATGATGCAAAGTTTGAACATGTGCAAACCACCTAACATATCTGTCCATTAGGAGGAGAAATTCTCTATCCGTTGATTGTTTTTCCTTCTTGTGTAACAGCAGTAACTTTGCTGGCATCCTCCCTGGCCTTTTGCATCATTCACAGTACCCCACAGGTAGTGTTACTCCAGCATATATTTACAGGAAAAGACATCTGCTATAAAAATAGTACAGAATATTTATATGAAGTTTTGCCCAATGGCATAGTTTTTCTGGAGGATGAGGTTGACAATTGTCAGAAATTTTCTCAGAAATACCTCTTCTAGGAAGTGTCGGTTCACTTGTACTGGAGTATATTTTTGTTACATGGATTTTGAACAGCCTATGCAAAAAAAAATCCAGTTCTGAATGTTAACAGGTCTAGTCATTCCGAGGAACAGCTCTCAATAGACAATTGCATGTACTATTATATAACCTATTATAAAGTTATTTTACGTTATTATCTAAATCGTTCTTCTTTTGGACGGCTTTTCTTAAGGTTTGGCTGCAACCATTAATACTTTGAATGATGGAGGAGAACCTGCTGAGTTTCACGGCATTTAATTTGGAGTAAATATTACTGGATTGCACCGTTAATCAGACAGTAGATCAATTAATCACTTAAAAGTCAGACAGTTAAATAACAATCATTAATTAGTTGACACACTAATAATATTGTAGGTGTATAATTTCCATTTTTAGCAGAGCAATGCACTACATTTCCCTGATCAGTTAGATTGGCTGCATGTTTATGTTCTTGTATCTTCTTTCTTGAATTCTGTATTTAATTGCAGACATATCATTGCAGTAGCCAAACTGACTGAAAATATTTTTTTCATGTATATTTATTGCAGAATAAAAGAGATTGCTGAAACCTATTTGCTTCTTTAGCACTAAACTTGGAATTGTGTCTGAAGCACTGAGTTTTATTTTCAGAATGATTGTTGATCAGCATTAGCAACTTATCCAAATACATTAAAGTCATAAAGCCCCCCTGGTTTAGCCTGTTTGAATCCATTCAGTGCAGTGCCCAACTTTCATTCTTATATGTTCCCAATTAACAACACATATGGCTTCATAATGTGAATGTACCATGCAATTATTCTGAAAACCTACTTAAATCATCGAAGATATGACCACTGAATTCCTTTCCTTATTCATTACCAAGAATTAGCTGCTGTGCCTTTTGCACTCGAATTTTTGTGGAAAATCACTTCAAACCAATCTCTTTAAAATATTTAGACAGTGAGATGTGTCAACCCAGCCATGCAAGAAAATGCTTTTATACTGATTGAAGCTCTGTGTCTTAGAAGTAAACCTCTTGATAAAAACATAATTTGGCAATTTTAGCTTGCAGTTGCCCTTTTAATTCATTTGTTTGTCTTAAAGATACTTAAAACAGCCTTTGCTCTTTTTTCCTTCTTAAAGAAGACAGTTATTTTCAGACAAACCTAATACCCACCTTAATATTGAGCCAAATGGATTAACTCTAAGTTTTTGGCTATTAAGCAGGACTTAGATTTTTTAATATGCTGCTTATCCCCCCATTTAGATGTTGAATAACAAACTCCAGGAAGAGTTAGAATTTAGAGATTAAAAGTGTAAAGATTATCTTTCTTTTCTCACGAGAATAAGATGAAGTCTACTTTCATAAAGCAATATAGGATTAATGGGCCATAAAACCTCTGGGATTTCTAGTAATAACTGAGAACCTGGGTCAGATTTACTGCTGTTAATTTCGCTATCAACTGAAGGGATTTGTAACTTACAAGTTATTTTACCTAGAGGAGGGCCAAAAGGGTGGGGGGAATACTTTCTTGCATAGATGGATTGCTCAAAAGACTGACCTCTGTAGATCTAAGTGGAAGCACTGTTGTGAAAAAGTGGAATTTATTTTTAGCATTTGAAAAAAATAAATTATAAAATATAATATAACCTTTTGGAGATAGCCATTGCTTTTTATATTGAGAATTAAGCATTTTTTTTCTTAGATTTATAAAATCTGATAATGTAGATACCTTGCAATTGTTGGAAAATATTTTTAAATTAAAGATTATTTAAAAATACCAGCTTTTGATGACATAGGGTTATGACATATGACATATGATTTTGGAATTGCTATTGCAGTAATGGATGCCTAGTGATGGCAGCTTTAGGAGTCCCAGTAGGTCTCGTTAATGTTAAGTGAATGTGACGTTCAACTTCTTGCTGGCTTCCTCATTGACTTTCTTGTGAGAAGCCAGCAGTGAGCATTGAAAATCATGATCATATGATCACAACTTGTTGCAGCATTGTAAATGTGAGCGAGGTACCAAGTGCCCAGATCACAACCACATGTCCCTGGGATTGCTGCGATGGCCAAAACACTGAGGACCAGTCATAAGTACCACTTGTTCAGTAGCTCAAAGGGTCACTAAATGAGCACTTATAAGCCAAAGACTACCTGTACTTTTAAAACAAATGACTACAATAGCGAAAGTCACTGTCTGTGGACAGAAATTAATATGTTGGTATCAGCACATCAATTAGCTTTAAAGAATTAAAAAGAAAATAGAAATACCAGCTTGGAAATAACAAGAATTGTGTATAGGCTAGTGCTGTATATTTATAGTATGTAAAAGGATTTAGCTACAAATTTCCTTGGGCTGAGCTCAAGGTCCAGTAGCTTTCTTGGTCACTGTTGACTATTGCCTTTTCTTGGACCATGTTTTCGACTTCCTAGTTTAAGGCAACAGCCGTGGGATTGCCTAGAGGTCCCTCATCCAACTACTAAACAAGTCTGATCATGCTTAGCTTTCCTTTCTAGTTTTCTTTTAGGGGCAGGGATTGAGGAGAACTGGACAATATATTAGATGCTGCCACCTGGATAAAAAGAAGACAAGAGTCCCAATTCCAGTTTATTCAGATTGGGTCATTTGAAGCTTGTAATACAGAATAATAATGAACATACAGACAGACACACTTTTGTACAAATATTGAACAAAAATGTGAGCTAAAAGACTTGAGTTGCATCTCAGTTGACTTGTTTGTGGTAAAAAGTGAATAAATGCACAACTTACATAAGTAGCTGCAGTACTAATATAATTGTTTACACATGAGTCTTTTAAGTGGAATATATCTTAAAGTCTCAATAGCTTTATAGCTAAGAAGAGTAAAGAGTGATGAGACAATGGTTATAAATCTTATTTATAAATGTTTTTAATTTGATCTTCAAAGTTGCATTCACCTTGCAGTTCTCAAATCATCAACAAAATTCATTTAATGACCTTTTCATTTACATGGTAACATGAAACGGCATCAAGCGTAATTTCTAAATAGATCTTGTTAAATTGGCTGAGATTTATGATGAAGTCTTAGAGGGAGGAAAAATATACATGTTTCTCTGGATAAAAATAACCAATCAATAATTATCTTAGGTTAACAATAATTATCTTAGGTTAACTGGTTATAATTTAAATTTTGCAAGTCGAGAGGCAGATGGCTAATCCAAGTATAGGTTAATCTGGTTTGATAATATATTAATTATTACTGTGATAAAAGTAGCAGCAAAGAACTATATTATCTGGCTGAAATTGTCATTTAGTAAGTACAATTCATACTGTGATGAAGCAATGGAACAGCATCTACATGGAGGGAAGTGTGTAGTGGGGTGCCCCAGGGCTCTGTTCTAGGCCCAGTGCTCTTCAACATCTTCATCAACGATTTGGATGAAGGGATAGATGGGGAACTCATCAAATTTGCAGACGACACCAAGCTGGCAGGAATAGCCAACACTCCAGAAGATAGGCTTAAAATACAGGAGGATCTGAACAAACTGGAACACTGGGTGCTATCTAACAAAATGAAATTCAATGATGAAAAAAGTAAAGTTCTACATTTAGACAAGAAAAACCAAATGTACAGGTATAGTATAGGGGATTTCAGTGTCAGTGTTCTTCTGTTTATAAGGACTTCAGGTCTGGATGTGTCAAGTGAAGATCTTGTGATGGGTCTTCTGATGGGTCAGGTGTGAGTCATCAGTGAGACGCTTGTGATGGGTCTTGTGATGGTAAGGTTACATCAGGTCAGGGTCATTGAGACATGAACTGCTGGTGGGGGGAGGGTGGAATTGCATGGGTTGGTTGAGGGTCGGTGCTGTCTCTGGTTGGCTTTGTGGTTGATTTGGTTTCTGAGGGGTTTGTAGGCTGGTTATAGGTCAATGTGTCTGTTGATGGAATTGTTTGTGGAGTGCATGGCGAATGGTAGTGTGGCCGATTATTTTAGTGTTGCTCCAATTGAATTGGTGTTGTTTGGTGTCAGTGTGGATAGAGATTAAGGATTTGGAATCCTGGTTTTTGACTGCCAGCCGATGTTCATGGATCCTGGTTTTCAATTGACCTGATGTTTGTCCCAGGTAGAATTGGTTGCAATAGTTACAGCTGATTTTGTAGATTACAAAGTTTCTTTCATCACCATTTATTAAGAGTTTGCAGAATCTTGTTCAGATATGCAAGGACATTTTAATATAATGTTCCCAGGTGAAGAGCCAGAATTCACCCACAAGTGTGTTTACATGGTCAATTTCATGCAAGGAATTTCAACAATCCTAATCACATCAGTCAATTCACATTTAGCTACTTATGTATCTCTAGGTAAGCATGAAATCCCCCCCCCCCATTTCCTTTGTACATGTGTATCCCAAGAGTGGCATTTCCACAACAACCTGCTGTTATCTATACCACCTGTTTCACAGCCAGGTGTGTAGTTCTGTTAAATTGCTTCCTTATACCCTTCATCTACATAAGCATTGCAACATTTTGCTTATTTGTTCCAGGCTGCTTCACCTAACTTTGCATTCCAGTATTGAAGCCTGTTCCATGTGAGCTAAATGTATTAATTTAATTTATTAATTTGACAAAGTTAATATATTTATTTAATTAAAACTAAATGTCTGATGAATCCCCAAATCCTTTTTGGTTCATCTATCTCTTACAGCACAAGTAAAACTGATGTGCACCAAACCGATATAATAACACATGTCAGCAGGATTCTTTACTGAATGTGCAAGGTCAGAGATGAATGTAAGTTGTCTGAAAGAGGTTTAAATGTTATTTAAGTTCTACAAATTAAAGTTGTCCTGTCAAGTTACTATAACTTCATTAATTTTTTCTACCCATCAGATTGAGCAGTACACAATGTTGCTGCTTAATTAACCTTCTTCCTACATTTTAAAAGTATTCTCAATTACTATTTGATTGCTTAGTAAAACCGGGGGGGGGGATTGTACCCTTTTCCTTTTACCAAAAGAGAAAATTTGGTTTTGCCAGAGGCCTATGAATTTATTTATTTATTTATTTATTTATTTATTTTGAGGGGGGGAGTTAACCATCTTGCTACCCACATCTTCCAATTTCTAATGTTCCATTTTAGTAATTTAGGTAGAATTTTCTCTTTTCTAGTGCTGGAGGATTGTAAGCAAGCTTATCATTTTTCCCCCTTTTCCCCCGATAGATCTAATTTGTGATCAGGTCTATTAGATGTTCAGTTATTTTTAATTTTTAATTTTAGGATCAGGTTATATAATTAGGGTACACTCCAGATCCTTGGCAGAAGAGTTTTTCTGCTGAGTGGGCAGTACTTGAAAACCCGTCTGGATAATAGTGGCTGGAGAAAAGATCTTAGCCGAATATAGAGAACATCAACTCTGGAATGAGGTTATGAAGTCATCTAGGATGGGTTAATGACTAGGCCACAGGTCGGCAACCTGCGGCTCAGGAGCCGCATGTGGTTCTTTGAGCCTTCTCCTGCGGCTCCCAGCCTCTTCTGCCATTTGCAGAGAGAGAGAGAGACAGAGACAGAGAGAGGCACTTGCGCTTTCCTTCCCTTCTCTCTCTCTCTCTCTCTCTCTCTCTCTTTCTATAAAAAAGAGAGTGGCCTCACCTTGTTCGACAAGCTGACAAGCTTATTGGGCGGGGCTTCTCCCTTTGCTGCGTCTCTGCAGGAAGCAGGAAGCAGAAAGCAGGAAGGGGAGGAGAGAGAGCTAGAGCTAGCCTGTTGCAGAACAGCTTGAAGCCAGATTGCCAGGTGAGCAGAAGATTGGAGAGAGAGGGGGGAGAGAGAGAGAGGGAGAGAAAGAGAGAGAGAGAGGGAGAGAAAGAGAGAAAAAAGAGAGGAAAGAGAGAGAGAGGAAAGAAAGAGAGAGAGAGAAAGAGAGAGAGGAAAGAAAGAGAGGGAGAGAGGGAGGGAGGGAGAGAGGAAAGAGAGAGAGAGAAAGAGAGAGGGGGGGGGAAGCGCAAGTGCCTCTCTCTCTCTCTCTCTCTCTCTCACACACACACACACACACACACACACTGATTGGGGGAAGAGGACTGGCAGACCAAGGGCAGAAAGAGAGACAGGGAGAGGGAGGGAGAGAGAGACAGGGAGGGAGGGAGGGAGAGACAGAGAGAGAGGATATCCTTTTGACATCTAAAATGAAGATAACACTGCATATATCCTTTTTTACCTTTATGATATATATATATATATATATATATGTAGGTCTTTGGTAATTCGGGTTTTCTCCCGCGTAAAATTGGAAGTGTCTTGGCGACGTTTCGACGAAGTCTCATTCGTCATCTTCAGGCTGGTGTCTCTTCGGCCTCGTGCTTCTAGGAGCAATGTGTGATCGCAGCTGTTTCTTCCTTTTAACTGCCAGTGGGGGTATGAACTGATTGGGTGGGAGCTTGGCTGTGTTCTGATTGGGTGGAGGTGTGTTCTGATTGGTTAGGGGCTTGGCTGTGCTCTGATTGGCTGGGGGGTTGGCTGTGCTCTGATTGGCTGGGGGGTTGACTTTATTATATATATATATATAATAAAGGTAAAAAAAAGGATATGTGCAGTGTTATCTTCATTTTAGATATCAAAAGGGTTTTGCGGCTCCCAGTGTTTTGTTTTCGGTGGGAAACGGGTCCAAGTGACTCTTTGAGTGTTTTGGGTTGCCTACCCCTGGACTAGGCCATCCTGCCCCAAAACAAAAAGGCCTTAGTTCAGTGGTAGAGCACATCATGCTTTGTATTCAAAAGGTCTGAGGTTCAACTTTTGCTTATGAAACTTTGGAGAGCTAACGCTAGTCCCAGTAGATCATGCAGAATCACTACAGGTAGTCCTTGATTTACAGTTCATTTAGTGACCATATGAAGTTACAATGGCATTGAAAAAAGTGACTTAAGGCAGTTTTTCACAGTTATGACTATTACAACAGTCCCACGGTCACGTGATCAAAATTCAGACGCTTGGCAACTGACTTGTATGTATGACAGTTGCAGTGTCCTGGGGTCATGTGATCACCTTTTATGACCTTCTTACAAGCAAAGTCAAAGGGGAAACAAGATTCACTTAACTGTGTTACTAACTTAATTAACTGCAGTGGTTCACTTAACAGCTGTGGCAAGAAAGATCGTAAAATGGGACAAATTTCACTTAACTGTCTTGCTTAGCAACAGCAAAGTTGGGCTCAATTGTGGTTGTAAGTCGAGGACTACCTGTAATCTGATTTAGTAAAAGATACTTTTCAGCCCCGGTTTATATATTTGTCTGTGAATGTACACACAGAGAAAGGTATGATGACCAAAATTGACATTGCTTGCAGCTGATGGAGGGATTTCTATTTCACAAAATCGTAATAATTTGCTTTAATATGCCACAAGACTCTGTTGTTTTTGTAACAACTCTTGCTTTGTTTCTTACCTGCATTTTTTGAGTGACAAATTTTTTGGATGGTTCCCTACCAATTTCTCCTGATATTTTTCCTGCTTAAATCATAAATACACTAGATTTCCATGTTATTAATAGATGCTACTTGTAAAGTAAATATTTTGAGAATGAAAGCTGGGAACAACATATGGAATCTAATTCAACAACAAGCCTGCACTGCAAAGGGACACTAATTTGTGTAATTTGTATTCTAAACCTCCTTCCAGCTTAAGAAAGTGAGTCATCAAGCCTGTTATGCTGAATGAAATAATATAGCTTCCTTCTGCCATAAGGTTAAAGCCTAAATGCAACTTTGTCAGCTTTTCAGGGGTTCTGGATAAGAGTTTAATTAAATTTCAACATTTTATGTGGCTAGATTGCCTTCGGTAAGCATATTCATTTATTTCCATTTTAGCAATATACAGTTTTTAAACCAATGTTTGTCAACAGGGCTCTTAAGGAAACATGCATGGCTGATAAAATTGTATGACTTGTAGAGTTGTTGATAGAGTTGTGTTTGACAAACCAATCAGACGGCAATATTTCAAAAGTGCTTTCCCCCCCTGTCTAAATGAGGTTCTCCTTTTTCATTCTCAAACAATGTTGAAAACAGGGTGCCTGTTCTTTTTGAAGTAGAGTAATGCACGCTATACAATAATATTACACTTTAGGGAATAGATGAGAGACATAATCAGGAAAATATCAATATGATTTGGATTGTTGGACTATGATTAGGAAGATTTAGGTTCAGGATTTCTGTCAGTTATGAAACTCACTGACTGATTTTCTTTTAGATTAGGTTACTTCCCAGTTTTTGTTGAAAAAAATTAGGGTTTACTTTGTATATTTTGCTTTGACATTATAGAGAAAAGATGCAATACAAAAGAACATATAGCATGGATATTTCTGTTGGATTAGTATCTGGTTAGGGTAGGATACCTATGAGTGATAGTTTTTTTGGGATCGACCAACCATATTGGTTTACTTCATTTAATTACCACTTAAGTTTGCCTCTAAGCTACTACTTGTATGGCAGAAAATAGACTTAAATTGGAGATTTGATAGATTAGAGTGCTGTTCATATTTATAGGATTATGGTGGTATTTCATAGTTGCATTATTGCATTACTTTCTCTTGTTAACCAAAAACGCTCAGAATAATTTGCAATATTTTTTAAAAATTAATATTATTACCTCTGCTCCTGTTCTTATATCATGAAATTTATTTCTTTTTTTATCTTGCTTCATAGCTGTAACCAGGAGTATCTAAGTGTCTGTCTTCTCTTGTAAAGCTAAGGGATTAAAGTATAATAATATCTGACATACTTGGTATGGATCAAGCGCAGGAAATCAGGGATCCGGGCAGTTCAAATGAATATAGGTTTATTGCATGCTAAAGCTCTCTACAAGAATCTGAACTACTAATGGTCAAAGCAAATTGGCAGTAGATAAGAGTCAACAGAATTCAAGGTGGGCTGGATTTAGATCTCTTGTGGGCATGAAGGGACTTAAGATTGATGACACATTTGACCCCTCCTTTGGGCTCAGCCTGGTCATCTCCTACAGTTTGATTGATAATAAAAAGGCTATTTCAACCTTCTCCTATTTTGTGTGACTTTCTCATCCATTGTCTTGCTGGTGTGTTAGGTGGTGGTGATAGTGGTAACACAATTTCAGTCTCTCTTCAAATCCAGGTAGGATGAAATTCTGGCAACTTGTCATTTGAGGCCCATTGTAGATATGGTATAATTTTAAGCTATCTGTTTCTTTCAGGATAGCTATCTATAGCCAGGGGCAAATTGTTGGAAAGCAAATGTGAATTTTCCCTGCAGGCAAGTATAAAGAAACCCAACTTTTATCTGCTTCAGTTTTTAAAGGAGGGAGTTGTTTTTTTACCCTCAGGCCTACTTGAGAAACTTTCACTTGTTTGTAAAGATTGATTGTACTTCAGGCTAGTCTCTCTAGCAGGCATTATTGCTACTAAAATCTGTGTTCTTGCTGAAGGTGTTTGCTTAAGCTGATTTCAGATGGTTTTAAAGCAGAATGTTGCATTATTATTGTAAAAAGTATGTTTGAGTTTGTAAAAAAATATGTCTTCATGGATTGTATTTGGTTTCTGGGCCATTCCAATGGAAAACTGTTTTCCTGGTTGCTAACTAAGAGTTTATCAATAATAGATCAGTATGGAGTGCACAATATGTCTGGCAATTATATAGAGAGGAAAAACTGATACTGGGTCTTCATTTGAAACTATTGTTTCCCTTTCCAATAGAAATTGGATTGCAAGACGAATACATATCCATTAATAAAGGAAGGATAGGTAAAATCACTGCTATATTTCTAAAATCTTCATTGCTCTTGGTAGAAGATTACTGAGAACTATTTATACTCAATTGTGTATCGAAATGGGGGGGAAAGGAATCTGCAAAGAATAGTCTTGTAAGGAATGCAAAATAGTATACACACTGAGTATGAAAACCTCTAGCAAACTTTTAATGTTTTCCAGTCTTATAAGGTCTCCTTGCTCGAGAAATTCCTAATGTACCTTCTGTTGTTTCCTCATTATAAATGTGCTGCTATGAATGTGAGGATGACTTCTGTTTTAGATGGCCTTAAGTGAAAGAAGACTGTCTGTGGCTAGTAGTAATAAGGTGCACAAAAGCTACCTGTTTCATCATGCATTTTTCCAATATTAAATCAGAAGCCTAAGATACAATGTAAAGAACTGAAGATTAAAAACATTTGTTAACTGCTCTCTTCTATTCTCTTCATGCTCTGTTCTATAATGCTGGTGTCTCTTGTAAGCTATTTCTCCATTTCTTAGGGTAGACATGGAAAGGAATGCAAGTTTCTGTAGGTACTTAAGCATTTCATAAGTTGGACTTATATGGCCACCTATCTCATTAAATGATTTCATGACAACAATCCATAAAACATAGTTTAAAAAATACCCTCCACAGTCCTACTGTCCAATTCTCTCCCAATATTAGGAAGAAGAGTGAGGTCTTCACAACCCTCCAGAAAGATTAAAAAAAAGGTTAGCTGATGTTAGGCAGACATGTCCCCTTTTTGGTCCCTATGTCCTCTATTTGGCAAGCCCTTAAACCTTTAAAATCAAATGTTGCCCAACTTTCTGATTATATTGTTTTGCTTTTGTTTTGGACTGTTTTAACTATAGTAGCCATTCAAACTTGTAAATTGTCTGTTTCATTCTTTCCCTTATCTGTTGACAGACTTGACAGATTTACGTTATTTATTTCTTAATTCGTCAATCATTTTCTTTTCTTTTTTAAAGTTTTTTATTAATAATACAAAATTAAAAAAACATTGGACATAGATATGACATCACTGGTTCCATACATCTTCTGTCACTTTACAATAATATTACTATTCATATGAACATATAATTCTTAAGCTTTATTCCTTATTTAAGCAAAATATCATATAATATTAATACTTTCCCCCTCATTTCTGCATATTTATTTATCTCTTAAACATACATTTGTCTATAAAAACATCTATTTTTTTTTGTTCTAACGCTATACATTTGTCTTGGCTACCCTCTTGTTATCTATCCAATCATAAAATTGTTTCCAGATTTTGTAGTACTTAGTTTCACTTTTATCTTTGAGTTCCAAAGTGAGTCTGTCCATTTCTGCGCAGTTGAAAATTTTCAGTAATATTTCCTCTTCAGTTGGAATATCTTCCTCTTTCCATTTTTGAGCGAAGACTATTCGTGCCGCTGTGACTATATGCAGTAATAAATAATTTGTATCTTTCTTATATTTTCTTTCTATAATTCCCAATAAGATAAATTCCGGTTTAACCTCTATATCTATTAGCAAAATTTCCTCCAGCCAGTTCTTTAATAAATTCCAAAATTTTTGCACCTTTGGGCATTCCCACCACAGGTGGTAGTAATTCCCAATGGTCTCTTTACACTTCCAGCATATTGAATCATTTTCAATACAGTCCCTTCAACTCTATGATCTAGACCAGACATGTCAAACTCGTAATGTCACTTGACATCGCGCAATGTATCAGAGCTTTTTCTCCATTGCCGGCAATGGGGTGGGCGCGGTTTCCTGGTGAAGCGTCCGGCCTACGGGCTGGCAGTTTGACACCCCTGATCTAGACTGATCTAACCAAGAGTTTTAAACTTTTTTTTTTAACTGATGCACCAACTCTGCTTCATAAATCTCTTGGCCAACCCTTTTTTTCTGCAACTATGGCACAGACCCATCTATTTTTGCTTTATTGCCCATATCTACCATGCTTGCTCTCCTAAAAATTTGTGTGATCTCTTGCTAATGTTGCCAACTCCTGCTGTAAATCCTTGCTGTTATGGGGTATTCCTAGGTATTTTTATTTCTTCGATTTTTTTTGGTCAGAATCTAAATGTTTGGGTTTAGATTAAACGCTTTCAATAACATCTTCTTTTTCATAACCGTACAGTATGTCTAAAGGTTTCAGATTTGTCCATCAAGTAGGATTAGTGAAGAATCGGGGTTCAGAACACATGTCAAAACTGTTTTTTTTTAAACTGGGTAATCGTCTACAATCGTATCCAGTTCTACTGTTTTCTCAGGTTCTGTCTGTTTTGGTCTCTTGGGCTCAGTGATCACACTTGTGCATCTGTTGTTGTTTTTTTCCTGCTTGCTGAAGCAGAACAATAGAAAAGAGCATCTAGTGAACCTATCTCCTGAATGAAATACTTTGTCTCCTTTGCTTTTTTTGCCGGCTAATCAATGATATTTCTGCCTGATGAAAAGGTTTCATGTTTTGATGACTTAATCATGTTACTTCTAAGTTCATGTGCTGCTTCAGATTGTTCTATCCAGGATGTTCTATCCAGAGGATGACATAATTGCTAAGCTCAACATCAGCAACACTCACTCTCAGTGTGGCATTAATTTTGTCATACGGTGATTCAGTGTAATTGAACTGAAAAAAACCTTTTGTACTTGTGGTGTTTATTTTCTTTTCTTTTACCACTCCTCCAGAGATGACTAAGTTATTTATATATTGACTTAGAGTTGTGTCTGTATTGCAGCTTTCATAATGCTTCATTATTTTGTGGCATTATGGATGGGCAGTAATAATCACTGGGGGAAAAAAAAACACCTTGAAACTACTTGGAATACATTTGTTTACTCCTACCCCTCCCCTTTTAAAAAAGGGAAACAGTAAAAGAAAAATCTCAGAAAAAGGCCCAAGGAACCAAGAATGATACAAGGGGTACAAGTGTAGTTTCTTTATTGTTGTTCACCTATAGACAGGAATCTTGCCAGACTAAAGCACTTACTGTATAACAGGGGTGTCAAACTCAATTTCATTGAGGGCCGCATCAGCATTGTGGTTGTCCTTGGGGGGGGGCAGGTGGGCGTGGCCAGGGTGGGTGTGGCTGGAGTGGGTGTGGCCTACTGGGTGGGCATGGCCATCTCTATATCATTCGCGTCAAGGGTGCCTGTGGGGACCTGAGCAGGAGTGGGACAGTGTACATTGGCTCCCGGGCGGCCTGGGCCGGGGCCAAGGCAGCGGGGGCCATTCCCTCTTTGTTTCCAGGATGGCTTTGTGGGCCATGTGAAACCACATCGTGGGCCGCATCCGGCCCCCGGGCCTTGTGTTTGACATGTCTGCTGTATAACATCTCCTGGGAACTGCTAGGGAGGGTCCACCTTCGCCTTCCTTCTGCATACGGAAGATTCCAATTGTGTTGTCTTTTTGATCCTTGAGAAAACCTCCTCCCTCTTGTAACTCTATACTACATTCCACCACAGAAGGTTTATCATTTAAAAGTTAAATAAAAATGATAAATTGGCTGAGCTATAGTCTACAAAAAATGTAAATCTGTAACGGTTTGATCCATTGCACATAAGTTAAAATTGAGTGGTTCCTGCCACCCTTTGTGTTTCCAAGATTCTTTGCTCCCTGACTTTCTCTGTTTTAAACCCACTGAACCCCTCCAAAGGGGAGATGTATGAGAATTCTCTGTCTTTTTCTAAAAGACTCCTTTTAAAGTATAATCGTAGAAGTATACAACATTCAATTGTCACAAAATTGCTGCCATACCATACAAGGTGGCTTATATCTTAAAGGTAAGGAGGCCTGCTGAGGATCCCATTGGTCCAGGAACTCCAACTGACAGGATCCAGGAGAAGAGCCTTCTCTGCTGTAGTGCCAGCCCTCTGAAACAGCCTGCCACCCTGGGTGAGGTTTGTCCCCTTCCTCCTATTCTTGGCACAAGGGCCTGAAGACCTGGCTCTCCAGTTGGCCTAGGACGTAATAGAGGAATACATCATTGGAGGTAGCTGCTGGACTAACTAGTTGACCCTCCCTCCTCCCTGCATTCCTGCTCCCCCTCCGCTCATCTTTTTAATTTCATACTATTGTACTTTGTTTATTTTTATTGTTTCATTCCTATATTATTTATTTTTACATTTTTAATCATTTCTTTTTGTTTTATTAATTTTATTAATTAATATTTTATTGTCTCATTAAGCCACCCAGAGTAGCCCCAAGGCAAGATAGATAGATAGATAGATAGATAGATAGATAGATAGATAGATAGATAGATAGATAGATAGATAGATAGATAGATAGATAGATAGATAGATAGATAGATAGATAGATAGATAGATAGATAGATAGATAGATAGATAGATAGATAGAAGATAGATAGATAGATAGATAGATAGATAGATAGATAGATAGATAGATAGATAGATAGATAGATAGATAGATAGATAGATAGATAGATAGATAGATAGATAGATAGGCAGGCAGGCAGGCAGGCAGGCAGGCAGGCAGGCAGGCAGGCAGGCAGGCAGGCAGGCAGGCAGATAGATTAGATGGATAGGTAGGTAGGCAGGCAGGTAGGTAGGTAGGTAGGTAGGTAGGTAGGTAGGTAGGTAGGTGGATGGATGGATGGATGGATGGACGGGCAGGCAGGCAGACGGGCAGATAGATTAGATGGATAGATAGGTAGATGGGTAGGTAGGTAGGTAGGTAGGTAAGTGGGTAGACAGACAGACAGACAGACAGACAGATAGATAGATAGAAATAGCTCTACAAGAGGACATAGAGTCACCATACTGTACCATTGTCATTGTGTGGGTGTACAGTGTACAGTGTACAGTGTACAGTGAAGCATTTTAAAGCAGAAAGAGAGAAAGAACTTTTCTATAAAGGGGTAATGGGGACTTTTCACTCTTGTAAATTCCAGAAGAAAATTTGCATTCACTCTCAGTTTTTATGAACAAGGGGAATTTAAAGCGGAGAGAACAGTTTGAAAAAGCATGAAAACGGTGAAATGGGATTGAAGTCTCCACCGTTCAGCACACTGAGTGCACTAAATAACTTTCCTACTTATACTATACAAATTATTTTTAAAACTGAGATGCCGAGAATTGGAGCAGGCACTTTATATTAGTATTACCGAGCTATAGTTTCATTCCGGATGCAAAAGCTTGCTAGAGAATCCGGGGGAAAAGAAATGATTTCTCTCCTGCAGTATAAAAATGCAAATGCATACCTATCACACCTTCAGGTACAAACATGCAGATATGCTAATTATATCATATCATTTTATTATGCTTAGGATATTCTCTGTAGTTAAGAAAATTAGAACACAATGTCATTTTGTAATGACTGATACTATTTAATATTCAGATTGTGTAGCTTCATGCCTTAGTTTGCCTGGAATTAGTATGAAACACAAGAATTCCAGTAATAGCGGCTGAAGCAAAGAATTATTAAAAGCCATTACTTCTAATTCAGCACCATAACAATCCTTGAAATGTATATCTATTCCACTGTTTCCTCTGGGATCATCTGACATTAGCTTTTATATATTTGGAAAAGGAAAACACAGCAGCAAATAATTCAAACAGAAAGCCTTGGTCGTAACAACATTCAAAGCCACCGTAGGCAGGATCTATCATAGGCCTAACTCAATGTTTTAAAAAGTGCTAATTTTTGAGGCTTGCAGGTTGTGTCATCAGGCAATTTCTGAGGTGAGGATGCGAAGAGGAAGAACTGGGCAAATGGAATTGAGTTCTTATTGTCTTTTATTGTCCCTTTTCATTGTGCATTTTTAACACATTATTTACTTGACATTGCTTAAATTACACATGGAGCTTACAACAAAGTGTTTATTATGTGGTTTTTCTCTCTCTCCTTCCCACTTCCAGTTTTCTTCTCTTCTACAAGTCAGCAACAATTTTTGGCCATTAATCATTTTTAATCTAAATTGGGCTATTTTTATTTGTTTATTTTTGATAAAAGTATTCCAAATATTGAAAATAATAATAATAATAATAATAATAATAATAATAATAATAATAATAATAATAATAATAATAATAATAATAATAATAATAATAATAATAATAATAATAATAATAATAATAATAATAATAATATCATCCCAGGACCTTGGTAAGGACTCGATAGGTAGACAAAAATGCCAAATCCAATCTGAACATCTGGCTGACTGTGCGATGATCAATAATAATAATAATAATAATAATAATAATAATAATAATAATAATAATAATAATAATAATAATAATAATAATAATAATAATAATAATAATAATAATAATAATAATAATAATAATATCCCAGGTCCTTGGTAAGGACTCGATAGGTAGACAAAAATGCCAAATCCAATCTGAACATCTGGCTGACTGTGCAATGATTAATAATAATAATAATAATAATAATAATAATAATAATAATAATAATAATAATAATAATAATAATAATAATAATAATAATAATAATAATAATAATAATAATAATAATAATAATAATAATAAAAGTTGGAAGGGACCTTGGGGGCCATCTAGTCCAACCCCCTGCTCAGGTAGGAAACCATTTCAGACAAATGGCTGTCCAGTCTCTTCTTAAAAACTTCCAGTGTTGGAACATTCACAACTTCTGGAGGCAGGTTGTTCTACTGATTAATTGTTCTGACTGTCAGGAGATTTCTCCTTAGTTCCAGGTTCCTTCTCTCCTTGATTAGTTTCCATCCATTGCTTCTTGTTCTGCCTTCAGTTGCTTTGGAGAATAGCTTGACTCCCTCTTCTTTGTGGCAACCTCTGAGATATTAGAACACTGCTATGTTGTGTATGCATTTCGTTTATTCTCTAGTCCTTGTGTTACTGCCCCACAGATGAACTTATTCCTTTGTGTCTAGGTTATGCTATTTTGTATAATTGTATAATTAATATCCTTATACCCCGGTTGTTTGAAATCAAGGGAACAGAGGTTTAAGAAGGTACTTGAAAGAAATCATAACAGCTTTTCAGTTATAAAAGGTATCCAAAATTATATACTCATAAAATAGGCAAGGCTTTCTGTCACAATCCTGGAAATAAAAAAAATATCAAAGTCTTAACATTCTGTAATGGCGGTAATGGCTATTAGTTCAGTTTTCTTCTATTAATCCCTGTATTAATAAGGACTTTCAGCTACTTGAAAAACTAGTCAAGTTTGGAATAACAGCTGTGCTTCAGGTCACACTATAAGAAATAGAACATGAAATGAATTAATTTTTTAAAAAAACTATTCCAAGCAATGAGCATAGAAAATGCAAAATACTCTTTTAAAAAAAAGCACAGCGGGAGGGTTGATATGATTTGACAGAAGCTTCTTATTTACATCTGCTCAAAGTAAATCTTACACAGTGGAAAAATGGATGTAGCATTGCAACTTTGAATTTTGAAACATTCCCTTCTGTCTCTCAGTAATGGATTCCTGCAACAGGTCTATAACTGTTCTCAATTCGATGGACATGCTTTGCCAATAGATTAGAATTAGAACATTGGATGAAGGATAGAAGACATTAGGGACAGCATGTCTGTTTAATGTTATCCTAGAGAAGGAGATGTATGTGAAGCATTGTTGTTGTTGTTATTGTTACTGTTCAGTCTTCGTGACCCCATGTACCATAGCATGCCTCTACTGCTCCTCGGAGTTTGCCCACATTCATGTTCATTGCATTGATGACACTGTTTAATCACCTCATCCTCTGCCATCTCCTTCTCGTTTTGCCTTCAATCTTTACCACCTCAGAGTCTTTTATAGTGGCCAAATATTTGAGCTTTAGTTTTTAGTTTTAGCATCTGTCCTTCCAAAGGACAGTCAGGGTTGATTTCTTTTAGGATTGACTGATTTGATCTCCTTACAGTCCAAAGGACTCTCAAGAGTCTTCTCCAGCACCACAATATGTGAACCGTGCTTCCGTCTATTCATTCATCCTCAAGAGTTGTCATGTTTGCCCTGTGACAGTGTCAGAAATACTGGAAATAATTCTTATATTGCTCAACAATAAGGCTAATAATGTCTTTTCCTGAACTCTATCTTGTCTTTAATGGAGAATGAATGTGGCATAGGGTTAGGGTACTGCATTGGGAATGGACTCTGATTCCCCCCATAGGCCAGAAAGACTGTGATGAAGGCGAATATACTGGTCCCAGGATAATGTTGCACGATGCAATCTGAGTCAGTCACCAGGACCAGAGGTTTTGTCTTCCAAGCTTTCAGACTCTCAGTCAGCCATTTTGTCTCAATCCTAGGCTGGGAAATTGAAATATATCTGTTTTCTAACCTGCATCACAATGGGCTGATAACAGTGATATATATGAAGACCAAAAAAATCCTGTCTGTGGCTCTATGCATGTGAGTGTGTATGCTATAACTCTAGAGGGTTGAGTCCTCTAGAGCAGGGGTCCCCAACCCCGGATCCATGGACCGGCACTGGGCCTCGACATGGCAGAAATCAGGCCACACAAACAAGCAAAGCTCCATCTGTGGGATGCAGGCAGCATGCAAAACCACGCCTCCCTCTAGTCTGTGGAAAAACATCTTTCCACAGAATAGATCCCTGGTGCCCAAAAGGTTGGGGGGGGCACTGCTCTAGAGAAGATGATTTCTCCCCCTTCCGTTTTTCAGCTAAAATGCAGCTTAAGACAAAAATTTGCTTTGCAGAGTATGAACTTGCAGTTGCCAGCCAGTCTTTTAATGAGACAACTCATGTGTTTCAAAGTAAAACATAAAATCTGAGACTCCGGTTAGTTCATGTTTGAACCAGGCATTCATGTCCCTCAGTGACATTTGTGCTGTAAAGAGAGTGTATTTGAACTTCTAGGCTGTCTGGAGGATGCTTGAATCATCTAATGCATGGGTGTCAAACTCGCCACGTCATGTGTCGTTTCGCGACGTATTGCAACTTTTTTCACATTGCCGGAGCTGTGGTGGGCGTGGCCTCCATATGATGCAACCGGCCTGCAGGCCGGCAGTTTGACATCCCTGATCTAATGCAAATTTTAAATTCTATTTAAAAAAAACAGCTTAGGTTTGCTACCAACCATTTTTTCCATTCCTTTTTGCCCAGCTGCTTCTTGCAGCTGCTTTCATCTGCCAGGAAAAGGAAATAAGTTTATACAAATAGCTATTTATTGTTATGTTAACGATTTAATTTAAAACTGATGAAAGGATGGGCATTCCAAGTGAAGGCTGGCTGTACTCAGCTTGCATTCCTTAACTTACTCTTGTAGAATTAGAATTGTAACAAAAATGGATTTTTCCCTGCTCTTGAGATCATTTCAAGCTATAGATGTGGATTAAGACTTGTCGATCCGCCCATTAATAATAGCTCTGAATTAAAGATGTGGTTCAAATATACAATGCTGCACAAAACAAACAGCAAACAAAGGCAGGCTAGGTCAATTGAAAATGAAAAGTCAACTGCCTGTTTTTAAGCAAGCATTTATTTTAGTAGGGAGGTCTTTACCATAAAGGCTATCATGGACACTTTTAATAGTTTTTTTTAAATTGTGACCACACACACATATGCACACACACCTACACACACACTCTACCCAGAGTTGCTTTTTTGTGAGATAGGCATACCAGGGATGTCAAGCTCGCAATGTTACGTGACGTGTCATAGTGTATCGCGACTTTTTTTCCTTTGCCGGCAATGGGGTGGGTGCGGTTTCGGCATGACTCATCCGGCCTGTGGGCCAGCAGTTTGACACCCCTGAACTATATAGACATGATAAAATAAATAAAATATCCCTATAACCTCACTGGCTGACTAATTTGATTTGTGTTAAGATCACAATTTAGACCATTAGACAGACTTAGCCTTAGGGAGAATCTGTTGTTCCCCTGCATTTGATGATAAAACTGTGTAAGCCATATCTCTAACCCTAACCCCCACCCCCAACCCATCACCAGTTTTAAAATAAAATGTAACTGCCAGTCTAGTTTGGCTCTATATGCATATATAATACAGTAAGTATCTTGTTGCCATTTGATGGATGTAATAAAGCATGCTGTGAGTCAGCCCTGATTCCTAGGATGTCTATTTTTTTTAGTAACATCATTTATTCTCTAAACATTCTTGACCATGAAAGAATTACAATGATATTTTTTTTTACTTCATTTACTTTTTAGCTAGGAAAATTATATACGGTAATCCAATTCCAGGCATGCTTTAGTTGGAATTAAGTATCATTGTGAATAGTGAAACTTACATCCTAAGGTTTTCAGCTTATAGACTGATACAAAACTAGAAATTTAAATTTACGCTTTTATTAAAAATCAGCTTTGACTTTCTTAAGCCATGTTAGCATGATAGCAAGACTTTGGGTAAAGTCGCTTCACAGTCCTGGGAATCAGAACTGTGAATTCTAATTCTAATATTATATTATGAGTTAATCCAAAGGCAACTTTTTTCTCCAAGTGCCAATTTGATGCAAAAATAGATACCACAAGTCAACTGTGATAGCAACAATATTATATTTGTCTTAGAGACTGATATTGCTAGCCATTCTATCTAAAATATTGTCTGTAATATTTAGCCATTATGATGAGAAACATTAATAGCCTGTCTTCCGTGAATTTATTTAGCTCCCTTTTTAAACCAGTTCACGTTGGAGGATCATTTTTGTACCGTGTGAATGCCTGCTCCACAGTTTCATGTTGAACTTTCTGAATCCCACATTTACCTACTGCTATTTGGAAGAATAGCGTAATCCACGCTAGCATTAGCCAAGACAAGAGAAGCTTGCAGGCTCCTTGGTGGATTAAGGATTATTTTAAAGAAGTTCTCAGAAATTTCTTTTGAATGGAGTATAATGTTCCTCCTAAACACTGCATGGCGAGAACTTTATTATGATGAAGAAAAGCAAAGGGTGTGAGATTTAAGTAGGGCATGACTAGCCCCATTGAGAGCTGAATATTTAATGATTTGTAACACAATTGACCCTTCTATTCCTTTAAATAATTTTTTTGAACTAGGGTAATTATTATCCTGTGACACTGGCATACCACCAGTGAATGACTTTGTTTATCATCATTTATATACAGTATATTCAGGTTCAACGGGAACTCAGATAACATTCAGGGCCAACATACAAAAATTCATAATATTCAAAATTAGACCAATTTTTTTTTCTCAGAACCATAGATCTTTGGAGAAAGACCTTAAGCAGCTGGCCTGAAAATGAATAACTGAAAAGTAATGGTTGACTTGACGCCTGATGAATGGTTACATGATTCTTACTCCGTTTCCCCAAGAAAGAGAAAGAGAAACTCAGTTTCCTCTTGAATATATATCAGTGATGGCGAACCTTTTAGAGACTGAGTGCCCAAACTGCAACCCAAAACCCACTTATGCATCATCGAGTGCCGGGTGGGTGTGGCCCATTGGCTGAGTGTGGCCAATTGGGTGGGCATGGCCAATTGGGTGGGCGTGGCTGCGGTGGTAACGGCAGACAGGGTGGGACTAAAAAGTTCAATCAATCAATTCCAACTTTGCAAAATCTTTTTTTTTCCCGCAAGAAGTTGAAATTGACTGATTGAACCTTCTTTTTTTTTTTTGCACACGGCGGCGGAGGCCTAAAGCGAAAAGGTTTTATAAAACCCAGCTGAAGGCCTAGGACTGGGGCGACGGCACGCGTGCCCACAGAGAGGGCTCTGAGTGCCGCCTCTGGCACCCGTGCCATAGGTTCGCCACCACTGATATATATCAACAGAATGTAAAATCCAGTACACAAATAGTCCTCGAATTACAATAGTTCATTTAATGACAGTTCAAAGTTACAACAGCATTGAAAAAGTGAAATTTTACTTTTTTATGATCGTTTTTCACACTTACAACTCTTGCAGCATCTCCGTGATCACATGATCAAAATTCAGACAACTGAATTATATTTATGATGGATGCAGTGTCCCAAGGTCATTGATCATCTTTTACGACCTTCTGACCAGCAAAGACAATGGGGAAGTCAGACTTCCTTAACAACCATGCTACTAACTTAACAATTGAAGTGATTCACTTAACAATTGTGGTAAGAAAGATCGTAAAATGGCACAAAATTCACTTAACTGTCTCATTTAGCAACAGAAATTTTGGGCTCCATTGTCGTCATAAATCAAGAACTACCGTTGTTACAAGTTCCCAAATAATAATATCATATGTAATTGTCGTGGTTTTTAGGATTTTAGGAAGCCAAATATACTGGTCAGTAAGAAAATGGAAGATGGAGCAAAAGGTTAATCTGTAATTCCATGCTCACTTTTCCAAATCACTAAGAGAAGAAGAAAAAGAAGTGAAATGAAACATTATTTACATATAGCTTATCTGCAGTCTTAATCTGTACCCAAGCAATCAGTAAAATGCAGAAAAGTCATAGATATTTCAGATGATGACATTACAATTTCAGAATACATTATTCATTGTCAAGAGATGGTAGATTCATTTGAAATAATAGGTGAAATCAGATTTTTATCAGACAGTGGTAAATACGTTATGGAGATTGGTGTCATCTATTGTGTTAACACAGAAGTTGCATTTTAAAAACTCTTTTAGGAGTAGAAATACTGCTAGTAGAAAATTCTAAAAATAATCTTTGGTACCTTAATCCATGTGCAGCCTTGAGTGTAAATAAAAATATAGCAATTGTAGGAGTGGTGCATTTGAATTCACTTGTTTTTATATACTGTAAAATGTAAGGTGTAAAATGAACAGGGGGCAAGGTACATGAACTTTCCTACGGTAAAGAATGAGTGTGCAAGTTCCACAAAGATGGCACTTAAGCCATCACTCCAGATTTTTTTTTTTCAAGAAGGATTTTTTAATGGTAGGAAGACTATGTCTGAGCACATGACAATTCTCTCAGAAACTCCAGTTGTTTTTTGGATCTTTGTAGCAATGTAGTGTATATCATTAAATAATAAAAAATATAATAGGATATTTATTTGTCTCTCTTTCAATAGACTAAGGACTGACAACACAATATGTATAGGTTCTGATGGATCTCTGCAATGATATTTTTCTGACCCAGTTCAATAAATATGATCAATGAATAAGGAGTAAGGTGGCTCACGAGTTTAGAACACTGGTGCTGTTCAAGACCTGGTGCTGCTGTGGAGTGGGGTGAGCTCCTGTCATACCCTCCAGCTCCCACCAATGCAGTGGTTCAAAAGTGGGCAACTGCAAGTAGATAAATGTGTACCACTTTGATGAGCAACTTCATGGGGATGTGAAAGAAGCCCCCAAGTGGGCATCCCCTGGGCAACGGTGATGTCATTGGCAAATCCTTTCACCACGGAAGCACTTTGGTGCTTCTGCCATGGAAGTATTAGTATTATCAATGAAGAAATGCATAAAGTATTGAACCTATTGTGATTTCATGAGATGGCTATGTTTTTGTATTCATGTGCAAGATTTGGCATCTACTAGTATAGTCATGTTTTGATTTGATTATTGCATTGTGCTACATGTGGTGCACTATTAAAACAGTCCAATTGATGCAAAAGGTGGCAGCTAAACCGCTACCAAGGTTCCATGATGTCCATCTTGAAAATTTGAGTTTGTTGCCAATTCTTTCCTGAGCATAATTTAAGGTCTGCTTTATAATGTCAATATCTGATGGACCACTTTTCTATTATGGGTGCTAGCATCTGCAGCAGAAACCTTTCTGATAATCTCCTTGCTTTGAGAAGCTCAAGTCGGAGAGGGCTTTGCCAGGAAATGCAACAGTGGAGATTTGTGCTTGGTCCTCCCTCCACCCCTCCTCTCTCCCTCCCCTTCTCTATCTCCCTCCGCTTTTAGAAGATTAATCAAGACTTCTATCTTGTGCCTAGTATTCCATTATTCATCATTTGAATCTTAGGTTGGATTTTAACTGTTCCTTCTTTTAGTATTCTTGGTAGTGTTAACTGCCTTGGGTATTCAAATGGCCAGAAAGGAGAGATAAAAACTGAATGATATCCACTACAGCCACATTTTTCTTTCTGGCAGATAAGTATTTCTTTAGTGCTCAAGGCAATTCCTAATAACAGTCTAATGAAATATTATTTTCTATCAGCTTCCCCTTGGTTATAAACCATCTGTAAGTAGGTTACTAATGCCTACTATAAGGGCACAGCAACATTCAGCAGATTTATTACTACTAGAGTAACTTAGTTTCTAGGGCATTAATAATATGACAATAATGCCAAATAAACCACCTATTTTAACAATGAAGTCCAAATCTAGTGTAATAGATCAGGTAGAAAATTGAGGAGCTACAGGTAAACAGCAGGTTATTGTCTGCATAAGGAGCTCAATGCTGTTAGAGCTTCCTAAAATTGCTATTTCTACAGTGAAATAACTAAGGGAGACCTTACAGAGTGGCATGGTGCAGCTATTTCTAATCTCTTTTAATTTATTCCCAGAACAATATGGTTTCTTTTAAGGTTTACATTTGCTGATAGACTAACCCTTGGGGGAGGGGGGAAATGCTGCATTTTAGTACATTTCTCTATTATTTATTTCAATATAATATGTTGGGTTATTATTAAGATTAGAAGCTAGGAACAGTAGTAGGAAGATATTTGAGGTTTATGAGGTTTCCGTTGGTCATAGGGTCAGGTAAATGTTTTGTAAGTGGGAACCTGTAGGTGGGAGAATGATTTAAAGTGATTTGAGCCATGACATACATAGACAAGACTAGGATTATCTTTTTCCCCTTTCTGGAGCCTGTGGAAGAAATGGGTGTATGAAAATTTTTTTAAAACTATGTTACTTTGAGCCTTAGTAGGTAATAGCATCCAACTGATTTTTATTGATTGGGAAGCTTAACAGGTGGTTACTCTTCAGACAGAGTACTGCCTAGGAATGTTTGCTAGATTGGAATGTCAACTGTTGACTTTGACTTAGTAAGTAGAAACATTATCCTGAAAGAAGGGGGTGCCAAACTACTTCTGTAAAGCTGCCAAGAAAAGTGCATGTACAGTTTCTAAGAGTCAAGTTCGATTCAGGGACATTTCTAAAGTCTATTTTAAGACTTGGACTACAATTTTTTGTGTGCTGAGAATTCAAACAGGATGACAATTTTCACCAGTTGCAAGTCATGGATGCAGAGACTACAAAAATGGATTGGTATATTTGACTTATATGTTACCTATTTTAAAGTTACTACTTTGTCTCATCTACATTATCTGCATAGTTACCTGCTCTATGCCTATATGTTACCTATCTCTGTACTCCTGAGCAGAATAGCAAGGACTATTTCTAGGCAATATTTGACAAACTGATTTCATTCTTTTGAGGACTGGAGAGAAAAAGTCTGAGAAAAGTACACGAATGGTATCAGAAACTATTTTCATTAGGAGTATAGTGGTATAATAAAATATACAAATTGGTTTCTCCTATTGGTTTATCCTTAAATATAAAAGTTGTTCCAGCAGTTCTCCTGGGAATGAAAGAGATTTTTTCCCCATTCTGTTGGATTCCATATGGGATAGTAAGGGGGAAAAAAGAGTATTTCAACCATCCTATACACACACACGTATACACATACAGTACACTGCTAAAGTATAGGGGAAAACATATGGATGCTACATCTGAGCTACAAAAATCTGCTGTGAAGCAGTAAAGTGTCAGAATGTTTCACATCTTTCCAGCCTTTTAGTGGCCTTGTGGACTTTTGCAACCTACCTTTAAGGAAAGGAATATTCGGTTTGGTGCAAGCTCAAATTATAATACAAGAAACATTTAAAAAATAGTATGGTCATAAACTATAGTGGGATTGTTTTGTTTTTTTAAATGCCTGGAATACAAGCTTGTGAAAACATGCACCCAACCTTTCAGTAACTGAAGAACTTCTCAAGGATTAGTATCATTTTATTGCAGCAATTTTGTGCTAGATAGATAATAGTTAACTGCGTTTACATGGTTTCAAACTGTTGTATTCCTATTCCTTCCTGCGATAACCTCGATCACTTTACCACTGTCTTTAATATATCGTAGGTTCAATAAGTGCCATCTGACATTTTCTGAAGAGTAATTTTAACCTGCTATTCTAGAGCCTGAAAAGTTAGATGAAAGTTAGACACTTTCTCAATCAATTAGTTTAAATTTTTCTAAGATTGCAGTCTACTGTGTATATGGTGGAATGTGCATCTGCAGGAGCAGAGGAGGAAACTTTTGGCAATATAGAGTTTTCCCAGATTAAGCAACTGTGCAGTCCCAAGATAAATGGGAAAGGAGTAACAAGGTTTAGGGTAGCCATACCGTAGAATCGCTCAGGATATATCTAGTAGGATAGAGGGTTATATCTTCAGTTTGGTAAGAATCTGTCCAGTAGATATAAGCAAATAAAGGATTGCATTCAACTGGATTTCATTGTCACACTTCTTCACATAGGCCTGATATCATAGTTCCTTTAGTACAGGGGTGTCAAACTGCCAGCCCGTGGGCCGGTTTCATCATACCGAAGCCACGCCCACCCCATTGCCAGCAATGCAAAGAGTTGCAATACGTCGCGACATGTCACGTGACGTGGCAAGTTTGACACCCGTGCTTTAGTATAAGTATCACTCAATTCGGTAGGGCCTATTATTAAGGAAAGATGCACTCTGTATGATAATGAATTTAATCATGGCCAAATTTACATATTACTAGTCGTGGTGAGAACTATAACTTTCATATAAAAGTTTGCTAGAAACTAAAAACAAAACAAAACAAATAAGAATTCCAAGACTTTTTAAATAATGTGAATTTAAAAGCAGATTAACAGTAAGTACATTTCAAAGCTTGGAAATAACTCTTCATATTTCTCAGATTTTCATTCCTTGATAATAAAATGTCACCTTAGTTATTAATTAAGTCTTTGATAGATTTTGATACATACATAGTCCAATTTCTATAATACGTAACCATATTAATATTACTTTTATGATAATTCATGAGGATAAAACAAGCAAGTATTAACTGCTAAATCTATATAAATATATAAAAGCTAAAAGAGACCAGCAGAAATGAAGGCAACTTCCTATTGAATGTGGAAATAACTTTTTAAATTCTTTATCTTTTTCTTCACTTTTGCCAGGATTGACATTATAGAATCACTTACAAGACCAATCAAAGATAATTTATTGCATTTGTATCTGAAAAACGAGGTATATTTGTGTATGTAATTCAAATCCCCATATATTCTACAGGTAGTCCTCAGCTTACAATTGTAATTTATCCCACAGTTTTGGTCATAAGTCACGACAGTCATAAAGTGGGTCACCACATGACCAGACCTGATTTTTACAATCTTTGTGACGGTTATTAAGCAAACCCATTGTTCGCCAAGTTTTTTTTTTTTTGTTAAAAACTAGTAGTAAACAGATGTGTCTGGCAAAAATGTCATAAATAATTATCATGTGTCTATGGAATGCTGAAAACACCTGCAAATGTGGGCTAATTGCCAAGTGTCCAAAATGTCACACGATAGGGGTGGTGGTGGACATAGGAACTTCAAAAATCCCATTTTCAGGGTTTGTTGTAACTCCAAATGGTTGCTAAGTGACCAATTATAAATCGAGGACTACCTGTATAGCCTGAGCTTAAACAGAAAGATTTATCTTAGTTTTAGTGGCAGAAAAGGATGATACAGTGCAGTAAGGGCCTTCTTTTTTTTAATGCTTGTTTTTGAAATATGAAAATTTTATTGCTGCAATATTGTCCTTATGCGAAGACCTGTACCCTTTGGAATGGCCTGCATTCCATCTTGCTCAAACTAAGAGGATATTTTTGTTGTTGTTGTTGTCTTCTAAGTAATTATTCTGACAGGTGGCAAGAGCTGATGCTGCAGGTACTGTATGCAAATCCATTAAGGTGAGCTTCAGTGTTACAAGCTGAGTCTTTATTCCCTTTGTCAACATGTCAAGTTGTTTAATATAGTTGAGACAGGATAGTAAAAGAGAGAGAGAAAAATGTAATTGAGTAAAGCACCTTCTTGTAGTCAAGTAATTTATAAAGGAGGAATGGGTTGGAAAACTGACACATCTGTGATTGGTTTGCTGTAATTTGGGACAAAGGACATAAGAAATTTATCTTGTTCTGCTTCATCAGCAGAAGCAGTTGATTTGGTATGCTTGGATGATAAAACTATTCCTTCTAATTTTGCTAGATTTTAAGCAGAAGGGACTGCAAAATATTAGCAAAGAGAAAAAAAACACCGGATGTGTGTTCCTCAGCCTGCATTCAAACATCAAGAATAAGTATTCTTTTTCTCTCCCTTCAATCTGCATTGGAATTTTTCTTAGTTACACTAACTATAATTTGTTCTTACATCTTAAATTAAGTTTGGATGGATAATGTTTAGCTAGATGAATAACAATATTGTAGGAATCCCTACAATTTAGTTCCTTCAAGTGGTAGAGAAAGTTAAAACTATTTATGTTATTTATGAACAATAAATACAAGGAATTGTAAAAAAATAAGCCATCTAATTTAACAATAATAATAACATTTTAATATCCAAACTAATATAAGATCGTTTCTTTAGAACTCTTAAACATTTAAATCACATTTAATGTAATGCTTTAATATCTTCTTATATGGCATATTTTGATCGCAATTAACAGAGAATTAAGGAACTCTTTCTTCTGTTCTATAACTCAGTGCCATCTATCCCTATTGCCATAGCAATATCAGCTCTCATAATAATGCACTATCAGCAGTTCAGGAAACACACTGTAATTGAATTCACACACTGGAACAAACCAACCAACAATGTCATTGGGGACAAGAAGCAATCATATTAAGCAATATTCATTAGAACATTAAATGCCTAAGGGCTTTTTTTTTTTTTTGAAAAAAATATGCCAATAATTTTGATCTATTAGACTATCAAATACCCAGGTGCAATACTTAAGTCTATATTAATTCATGTTGAATAATATTTGTAGATGGCTACTTTCTCGTTTACATAACAATGCATGGCTGTTTTTCTATGACATTTTATATTTAAAAATGCAGTATTTAAATCTGTAGGATTTTCTATTTCTACTTTCTAATTCAGAAATGGTGACTTGTAAAATAATGTACAATAGTATGTTATAATTAAAAACTGGCCAGTTTCATTGGTTCCCATGATGTAATATATTTTTCCAACTCTGAAAAATCCTTCAAGTCCTGTTTTACAGAACTTAGTGAAATCCATTAAAGCAGGGGTGTCAAACTGGCGGCCTGTGGATGTGTCACACGCAGGTCATGCCCACCCCAGCTCCATAAAGGCAAAAAATGTCACTATATGTCATGATATGTCATGTGACGCAATTGAGTTTGACACCCGTGCATTAAAGAGAGAACAATTCAAATCTCGTAGAATATCATGTCCTTCTAAAATTACATCATTTGAGAGACTGGATAGATGAACAGTGTTCATCCCATCCTCAAGAAGCATTGCTAGACCCAACTTTACTATTTTGACCTGTCTTCAATCTTCATGTTTTAGGGAAAGTTGTAGTGAAGGCAATTGTGTGGAGAATGAGTGCTGGAGGAAACGGATTATCTGGACTCTTTCAGTAAAAGATTCAGACCTGGCTATGGAACTGAAATGGCATTAATTGCACTCGTAGATGACTGTTTGTGGGATTGGGATGGGAAGGGTGTGTTCATCCTTGACTTTCTTGACCTTTCAGTGTCTTTCAGTACCATCAATTATGGTATCCTTCTGGATTGGCTTTGGGAGTTGCACTATGTTGTTGATGGAGGGGAGAGGTCTATCCCACTGCCCCTGCTTTCTGGAGTTCCTTAGGGCTTCTCCCAGTTCTGCTTAACATCTACATGAAGTTACTGAGTGAAGTCATCTGACAGCCTGGGGTGAGCATACTGATGATAACTAGCTTTATTTACCTACCCCTGGCCATCCAAGTGATGACATTGAGGTACTATCTTGGTATTTGGAGCATTGATGTCTGGACAGGGAATAACAGCTTCAACTCAACCTTAGCAAGACTTATGTGATAGGTTTTAGAATCTCCTGGTTCTTCGGACTTTCCATTTTTAGTTGTGGATAGGATTAAACCAGACATGTCAAATTTGCAACGTCATGTATCGGAGCTTTTTCCCATTGCCGGCAATGGGGTGGGCACGGTTTCCTCGTGATGCGTCCTGCCTGCGGGCCAGCAGTTTGACACCCCTGGATTAAACCATACAGAATCAGTACACAATATAGGGGCTAGAGGTTCCTTTCACTTTGGTCACCTCTTAAATAGACCACAGCAATGTCCTTTACATGGGATTGCCCCTGAAGAGTAACTAGAAGCTGCAGCTATACAGAATACAACAGTAGAGCAGTTATCTATGTGGCATTATCAATATATGCTATACCTCTGCTGCACAAGCTTCATTGGTTACCAGTACACTTCTAGTCTCAATTCAAAGTGCTGGTAGCTATTTATAAAGACCTTCATAGCATGGGGCCAGGCTATTTGAGGGACCATTTTCCCCCAATTATGGCTACACATTCCATTAGGTCCAGCAGGAACATCCGTGCTCTGTGGCCCATCCGTTAGGGAATGCCATCTGGCAAGACATCACAGGAAAGTCTTTCTTGTCATGATGCCCAACATTTCCCTAGAGTTAAATTAGCTACAACTTTACTAGCTTTCCTTAAGGCCTTAAAAGACTTAGTGTTATCATTGAGCCTGGGCATCTAGATATATAACAGAGCCTATGCAATGGTTGTGTTGATTTATTGGCTGGTTGTTTTAGCTCTTGCCTTGTTGCTGATTATGTATGTAACATTCTTACTGTTTTTAGCTCCTGTTATCCACCCAGTCATGAATTTAAAATTGGCAGCCATATAAATTGAAATAAATAAATGATCCTTATAGTAAAAAATATACCTGTTACATATTCATGTTTCAGACATGAAATTCTTCCAATTTACAGCATTCACATTCCATTCTTCTTATTACTCAGCATCTTAGCCAGGCTACTCTTCTCGGAGGACTAACTCCCTGCTTTCAGGGGAATTGTTTGAATTAGGTTGAGGGATGTCTGAGTTTAGACCCAGGACTATGTAATTGTCATGCAACCATGAATAAACAATTCAGCTTTCCAAATAAAAGGTAAAGCAAAGTGGAATATTCAAATTTTGGAAAGCCCAATTTAAATGTTGACTTCTAGCGGGAATCAGCAGATATGCCAAGTCTCGTTCAACAGACCAATTTGTTTAAAAAGCCCAGGCCACTGCAATGTAATTATACTTACATTAACATTAGTTCAATTTTAAGTTCTGACCTAGTCCTATCATCTTCTTTGTCAAGGCTTCGCTTCCATATAATGCATAGATCATTTAAGGCCTTTGGCTTCTTTGAGTAATAAAAGGAGGTTGAAACTACTTTGTTCTAATCTGTCTTCAGCTGTCTTAATATTCTTCAGTAACTTGATCGTCACATATGTTAATGGAATTGTGGAAGGAAGGAAGGAAGGAAGGAAGGAAGGAAGGAAGGAAGGAAGGAAGGAAGGAAGGAAGGAAGGAAGGAAAAGCAGGAGGAGAAAGAAAGAAAGAAAGAAAGAAAGAAAGAAAGAAAGAAAGAAAGAAAGAAAGAAAGAAAGAAAGAAAGAAAAAGAAAGAAAGAAAGAAAGAAAGAAAGAAAGAAAGAAAGAAAGAAAGAAAGAAAGAAAGAAAGAAAGAAAGAAAGAAAAAAGGACAGAAAGAAAGAAAGACTATTTATTTAATTATCTAAAAGGAAGTCCTTTTAGAACTGTGAAAAACCAAAGTAGCTTTTTAGAATTAATAGTAAAAGACTCTCACCTTTAAATGGTGCATACAGATTTTTTCCCTCATTTGAATGTTTATTCACAACAGCTGTTGCCAGGAGTTTGCAACGTGTTTCTGGAATTATGTGTGTCTACTCTGTATGTAAATAAGGAACTGGCAAAATGATGGAGGAATTAAGGAACAGGGGAGGAAAGTTGTATGTTTTCAATTGAGATTTGCAAGGAAATGACAGGCTATTGAGATGGAGAGGCATGGAACAGCTGCTCCAGATGGCAATAGAAGTAGAAAAAAAATTGTGGGTCAAAGTGAAGAAAGTTTGTGTAGGGAATCTGCTGGCACTATATGAATAGCGCTGGCAAGAAAATTGATGGCGTATGACACAGAAAAGAGACCATGATAAATTAAGGCAGGGAGGTTGTGTGCTTTTTTTTAAAATCAAGGATGTGATTGAGGACATACCGGCCTCAAATGTCCTAATAAACCGTTTTGAGTGATCTGTGGAGGACTTTCATTGTAATGCAAAATCTATAACCTTACAAAGAAGAAAGCATGACAGGATGACTTGGATAAGAACAAAATTGTTTCCTGTTATTATTACACGTTGACATGGGGCAGTTATTTTCATATTTTTATCATTCCATAAGGCACACTCACATAGCATAGGGAATACATTGTTACAGGGAATAGGGAGAAATCCCATCTCAAGTATTTTGGGCAAGCAAGTGTTAAAGGAAAAGTGGAATTGGATTTGTCAATCTATCAACTCTAATTTATGGAGATAGTTTGAGGACTCAAACTTTGAGTAATAGAAGCATGAAGGTTTCCTGTTCCTCTTAGATAAGCATTAGAAGCACAATGTTGTGTTTATTTTGCCTTTTCTTTTATGGGACAAAAAGGACCATCGCTTTTTGGCTAACATAATTATCACAAATCCCAGGATTCTAGGACTATAGATCCAGAAATCATAGCAAGCTAGGAACCAGAAGAAGGTAGATGTAATTTGAGAACCGATTTTGATTTATGCAAAATTTTGTATTTGTTTCATTGATACTTAATGGTGAAGTGAGTCTGAGTTGTGTGTCTTTTTAGCTTTTTGCTTCATTTTGATCTGCCCACGAAAGAAATTATCCAATCTCTCTGGAGGAGAAAGGGCTATAGGAGCAGGGAGACGGTGCCAAAACAAACAAAGCCTCTTTCCATCTTTTTCATAGAACATTTTGTACTATTTTGTACTTATGCAAAGTTTCATAGAGGTGATTCACTATAGAGAAATACATTTACAAAGCTGTTTTCAAAGCAGTATGGTTCCTGCATGTCAGTCTGATTTTTGACCTGCTTCTCATTATCCAGTGTGGAAACCCTGCAGCCAGCTCTGAAGGGAAGACGACTTTAAGACTATTCAAACTGTTTTTGTTAAGGTAAACTGGCTGATTCTTTGGCTTCCATGGTCTGACTCACTTCATCAAGTTAATCTACACCACTTTACATAGGCCTGTTATATTATTCAGGATCCAAGCCAATGTACGAAATTGATCATCCAATATAATAGGGTAACATATGCAAGCAATTCATGCATAAAAGTTATGTAATGAGCTATAAAGACAATAAAAAAGGATTCATTTGAGAATTAAACAAAAGCTTTTTTTTTTAGCTTTTTTAATTTTTTTGTAACTTTAATCCATTTTTTAATTTATAATCGTTGAATTTTTATCTTGATCTAAGCTGCTCAGAGTCACCTGAAGTGCTGGGGGGGGGGCAAATAAATTTGATAAATAAAGGATGCTCCTGAACCAGGCTATTGTTTGGTCTAGGGCATGGGTCGGCCATCCGAAACGTCGGATGAGCCGCACGGACCCATTTAGCTTAAAAAAAAAAAATGCTGGGAGCCGCGCGTTCGTGCATGCGCGCGCACCCGCGCATGCGCGCGGCCCCGTTCGCGCATGCGCGCGCGTCCCGCGCACCCGCGCACCCGCGCACCCGCGCGCGCCATTCGCGCACCCGCGTGCGCCGTTCGCGCATGCGCGCGCGCCGTTCGCGCATGCGCGCCTGCGTGCGCGCACCCCCCGCACCCGGCCGCGCATGCACGCCTGCGTGCGCGCACCCCCCCGCACCCGGCCGCGCATGCGCGCATGCGCTCGCCAAAATGGCGGAGGAGGCTCCGGAGCCGCAGGTAAGGCCTCAAAGAGCCGCATGCGGCTCCGGAGCCGCGGGTTGCCGACCCGTGGTCTAGGGCAGGGGTGTCAAACTCGCAACGTCACGTGACGTGTCGTGACGTATCGCGCCTTTTTTTCCATTGCCGGCAATGGGGTGGACGCAGTTTCAGCATGACACATCCAGCCCGTGGGCCGGCAGCTTGACACCCCTGGTCTAGGACAATGTTTTCCAACTACAGCAATTTACACATGTGTGGACTTCTTGGACAGTGTGTGTTTGTGTGTGTGTGTGTGTGAGAGAGAGAGAATGTGTGTGTGTGTGTGTGAGAGAGAGAGACAGAGAGAATTCTTGGACAATATGATCATTGCTGAGATATCATTTTTATTATTGAGTGATAAAAAGTTTCGCTTGACTCAAGAGAAATTGAATTTCATATTACTTAGATTGGAACAGCTAGTAGACAGATAGGGTCTACTGTAATTATATTGTCATGGAGTGTACTTTTTACCTGGCTATGTAGGGTCTTGGTGAATTTGCCAGTCACAGTGCCTTGTACCGCTATTTTATCATTTCTGTTGGAGGAAATAATTATATTTTGTGCTGGTGTTTCAATCTCTTGGCTCAATCCTTATACTAATTTCAGCAAATCTTCATAAATTATTGCATTGTGAGATATATGTTCCTTATTTTGTCCTGAAATACCTTGAATACAATCCAATGTTTCATAACAAATTCCTTGGCCATGATGAAATGTGAATTTAATAAGTGCCGTCTTGCATCTCCTAACACCCGAAATAAAGGCTTTGTGTCACAGCTTTATGGAACAGTATCAAGGATCTGAAATGCAAATCAAATTAGGACAAGGGAAGGTTTTGTGTCATAATTTTTGTTCAACTATATCAAGAATTAGAAATGCAAATGAAATTAGGGCAAGGACAGATACTCATTCAGTATATCTGGACTTGAGATTAATCTGGTTCAAATTCAAATTCCAGTGAGCTTCCACCTGTTGCTTCTTGTCCTATTTTCCAAAGCTCCTGAGGGTAGGACAAGAAGCAATGGGTGACAACTTGGTAAAGAGAGATCCAATCTGGAACTCAGTAGAAATTTCCTGACATTGAGAACAATTAACCAATGAAATACCTTGCCTCCTGGAGTTGTGGGTGCACCATCGCTGGAGACTTTCAGAAAGATTGGACAACCATTTGTCTGGGATGATACAACATCTCATGCTAAGGACAGGGGACTGGACTAGAAGACCTCCAAGGTCCCTTCTAACCCTATGATTCTATGAAATCCCAGATCTGGATTTATATCACTTACCAATCCTAAAGAAGTCTGTGGATACCTGCTTACTATTCAGTTCCATGATCTAGGAAGCATGAGGAACAAGCAGTGCTCCAGATATTGCAGAATTTTCACGACTTATTATTTAAACATGTTGACAGGTGCTACTACAAATGTAATGGGGAATATTTCGACCCTTATAATAAAGATGTCCAGGTAGATCTTTATCATCCAAGAACTTTGGGCTTGTTTATGTTATAGCATGACCTGGCTACTGATCAAAATGTAATCCAAAGCAAAGAAACAAAACAGATTACAATGGCTAAAGGTAGGTGAAAATTATACAACAGCCCATTAGGAATCCCTGCTTCAGAAGGCTACTAGGCAAAGGTGCATTGAATTGGGTAGGTATGTAGACATACAGAAGATGCAAGAAGATAGGAGATGAGGATTCTCCTCCTGTTCTCTGAGTTTATGAACGTCTACAACATCACTGCTAATTGGGCACAATGTGGGCACAAGTGCTATGTCCTGAATGTCTCTGCTCTGAATTGTTGCTCTCCCTGATATTGACCATGTATCTTCTGTCTCTTTTTTAGGGGCAATATTCGATGAATCTGCAAAAAAGGATGAGGAAGTGTTTCGCATGGCAGTTTCTGATCTCAATCAAAATGATGAAATCTTACAAACCGAGAAAATCACCATCTCTGTGACTTTTGTGGATGGCAACAACCCGTTTCAAGCAGTTCAGGAAGGTAGAGTTTCCAAGGCTAATTTGTTTCCTTGTTCTGTTTTGGTGACGCTTGAAATACTTGCAAATGAAGTCCCGCTGTAGGAGTGAGCTATGGACATGGGAAGCGTTTTGTTGTGTTCTGTAGAGTCTGTCAGATGGATGAAATGTTTATTCTTAAATGACAGTGACTCGGAGCAGCCAATTTTGCTTTTAATCATAATAATTAATTAGGGGACTTTGAGGCATCTGACAGAATGAGCTCTTTTAGTCTGTAGAAAATGATTGAACATGATTGTTCTCCCAAAAAAGTGAGGGCAGAGCTTTGTTTTTCCTCTTAGATGCCACAATATGTATTTTGGTCTAATGCCATTGTATTCTGATGAATGAAAAATATGATTTTAAGGCTTCTTAACCTGAATGAATTTTCACACTTGTTATTTTATCCATACTATGATGGTGTGTGAGAAGAGAGGTAGGAAGTTGCTGGGCTTGCTCAGTTTAAGATAAGCCTCTTGTCAATAAAATTTGGAAGAGTTACAAAGTTACATTTGTCCAAAAATGGTGAGGGTTTCATCTGTCCTGCCACTTTTCCAAGTGATCAATAAAGTTCAAGTGCAGTTATACATAACTGACTGATCATTGTTTTGCATACATGACAGTAGCTCAAAGAGAGATTAAGTGATTAAGTGTTGTTGAAGTAACTACATTTAAGAATTTCAACTTTCTATAACAAAAATCATTATTGATTCGTGTATTCGGATATATAGCACCACATTCTAGTATTCTACATTATGATATATATGTGTGTGTGTGTGTGTGTGTGTGTGTGTGTATGTCCATTGAAAACAATGAAAATTGGTAGCAACTATTATAAGTCCCAGTGATCACAATAGCTGTACTTTAAGTGTGTTTAAATTTGAATCCACTCCTGATGTTTTGTGCTATTGTATTGCACTGTGACAGAAGTACACAAAGTAGGCTCCTGTGATTAAAGCATGTCTGTTTTTTGTTTTGTTTTTTGAACTTGCGGTTTTTACAGTTATCATTGTGCAATTATAGCAAACATGGCTCACTTGATATTTCTGAAGTGTGGCAATTTGTCTATTATACTATGATGAAAATATATGGTACCGTTGTTTTTTTTCCAAAGACTGTAATTTAGGATTTCACAGAGTTTAATTTGGGGGTTTTAAGTAGGTCTTTCTACAGTAGACCCAGGAGGAGATGTTTTCTTTGTGACTAGTTGCTACCTGCCGTGCTTTTGAATGAAATTTAATAATATTTAGGAAATGAATAATGGGATGAAAACAAAACCAAAGCAGTTGAGCCTATCTTTTTTCTTATAAATGAAATATTATTGCTGATGCCTTATTTAAGCAGCATCTTCTTTGCCTGCAGTTTACACAACAACCCATTCCTTATTTTAATAGAACAATTGTCTTATATATAATTATAAACAAGACCTATGACATTCTCTATAGAGTTTTGCAGGAAAGGTATTTTATTGCACAGATGGCTGTCTGCCTTTTTTGAATAAGTGGTCATCCTTTTTAATCTCCTTGTGTAAATTATTATGATACCCTGAGGCTTCTTCTTCTCTCACAGAGATCTCAAGATGCCTGGTTAATACTCCTCGCTTGATTTATGAAACTTCAGTTATGAAAGTGGTTAGTTTTTTTTTTTCTCCTTGTGAATTGGAAAAGATATTTTGTGAGTAAAAACTAAAAGTGATCTCAGGAAACAAACGGGTATCTATAGTATAAAAATGCAACGCCTTTTAAAATTAAAATAATCCCTTAGCATAACACAGTATGGTGTAGTTTTGTCCTTAACGAGGGGATTGATGGACATCAAGGCAATCATTTTTGGGCTTCAAAAATCTGGACAATGACTAGATGGAAGCAAACTCTCTTCTTGTTCTCTAGTAATCATCCAGATTTTTGCAGACCAGATTTAGTGCTTTAGTGGAAGTTGTTAGCTCTATGAAATACATAGGACAAAAAGCACAAAAATGAATGCTAGCTTTATCTTCATGGCGAAGTTATGTTAATAAAATCTTGCAAATCTGAATGTATTCCTTGCTTCCTTTCCCTTTTCTTTCCAGAAAAACTAGGAAGGGTCCTAGTTTTCTGAAATGTTTCTCCCCCTGCTTTTGTGTACTGAGATACCTTTGTCTGTTCTGTGACTATTTTTCCTGAATCCGAAAGTCATTCCCACATACCATTACAGAAGCTGACACGATAATGTTGCAGACTTTTTTTAAAACATTATTTTTGGGGGGGGGTGTTACTCTCTTATTTGGCAGCTTTTGGATTATGATAAAATAATCTAGTTTGTATGCGGTTAGAAAAACCAAAGTCAAAAAGTTTAAAGTACAGAAGGTCCTTGACTTACAACCACAATTGAGCTCGAAATTTATGTTGCTAAGCAAGACAGCTGTTAAGTGAATTTTTGCCCTATTTCACGATCTTGCTTGCCACAGTTGTTAAGCGAAAGACTGCAGCGAACCATGTGGTCCTTAAGAAAATCCACCATTGGCTTTGCTTGTCGGAAGCAAAGTGGGAAGATTACAAATAGAGATCACATGACCTCGAGACGCTACATATGTCATAAATATATACCAGTTGCCAAACACCCAAATACTGATCACGTGACCAAGGGGAAGTTGCAACAGTCGTAAGCGTGAAAACCAATCGTGTCACTTTTTTCAGAGCCAGTGTAAATGGTCACTTAGTGAATAGTTGTAACCTGTACTCTGAATCAAATCCTATGTTCCTTTATATGGAGTGGCTTCTATTTTGCTCTATGAAGTCTACACTCAGACATAAAATTATCTCTTATTTATAGAAAGAATGATTGAAACAAACAAAAAATAGTATCTAGCCTTTCCTGAGACTTAGAAACTGGATTATATAAGGTCAACATATATCGCTATGTAGTAAAGTATTTTCCTTTCTGACTAAATATAAGTCTCCAGGGATCAGAAGCAAAGATCTTCTTAGCTCCTATTTTATATAAAGGCATTAGGCATCAAAACTGAGACCTACACATTTTCTTGTGTGTGTCTGTGTGTGTGTGTGTTTCTGTTTAACCAATGGTCATCCCTTTGTGTATTTTTGTGTCTCTAGTACCACTGTTCCATAAAGTCAAAATATGTAATTGAAAGTGCTTCAATATAACCTTTTAGCTCAATCATATATTGCAGTGGTGGCGAACCTATGGCATGGGTGCCAGAGGCGGCACTCAGAGCCCTCTCTGTGGGCACGCACGCCGGTTTTATAAAAACTTTTCGCTTTAGGCCTCCGCCGCCATGTGCAAAAAAAAAAAAAGGTTCAGTCAATTTCAACTTCTCGCGGGAAAAAAAAAGATCTTGCAAAGTTGGAATTGATTGATTGAACTTTTTAGTCCCGCCCAGTCTGCCATTACCACCGCAGCCAATGGGCCACACCCAGCCAATGGGCCACACCCACTCGGCACTCGATGATGCATAAGTGGGTTTTGGGTTGCAGTTTGGGCACTCAGTCTCTAAAAGGTTCGCCATCATTGATATATTGTATTCTTGCCCCAAATGCCAGCATTGTGGTTTTTTTTTCTCCTGAATATATTTCATTAAAGCAGCGTAAGCTGTTTTTAAGTGAATAAGTTATGGCTGTATTGTTATCAGTTGCTTTGTAAACATATCTCCTTGCCCTCTGCCTTTTGTTGAACCAAATGGAAGCAGAGGGCTGACAAGTATAAAAAGTTCAGCTTTGTAACTTTAGAAACAATGAGCTGGATCTTGCTCAGACCATCAGAGGTGGGAATTGAGAGAATAATAATAGACTGTTCAAAATACTGCAGGCTTTATTTTTAACTGGATTGATTACAGTTCCTTTATTATTCATTGCTGTTCTGTTTATTTGTTAGTCAATATTTGTTCTTGATTTCATATTCTTAAATATATCTGAGTGTTTTTTTGTAAACCTTAGTTATTGTCAGTACTTGCATTAATGATTCACCTGTGGAGATGGTTACCAGCATCAAATTCCTGGGTGTGCAGCTAACGAGTAGGCTGACTTGGTCGCTAAACAGTGAGAAACTGGTGAAGCGGGCACAGCAGCGCCTGCATTTTCTGCGCCGCATGAGAAAAGCACATCTTCCTTCCCCTGTCCTGACCACTTTCTACAGGGGGACAATCGAGAGCATCCTGTCATACAGCATCACAGTCTGGTTTGGAGGCATCACTGCTTCAGACAGGAAGGCGGTGCAGAGAGTGGTGAGGATGGCCGAAAAGATCATTGGCAATTCCCTCCCTACCATCCAGGACATAGCACAGAAGCGTTGGTTGAGCAGGGTCCGCAAGATTTTCTGGGACACTACACATCCTCTTCACGACCTGTTTTCCTTGTTACCTTCTGGGAGGAGGCTTCGTGGTATCCGTAGCAGAACATCCAGATTCAGCCATAGTTTCATTCCATACAGCATTAACCTTGCGAACTCTCAAACTTCCTCCTTGCGTTATATATTCAAGATGGACAGTATTTAATATTTATTTGCTATGTATATGTAGGGATGTGGGTCTATATATATGTTGTACATAGTATGTTTAGGTGTGTGTCATGTATATGTTTCACTTTGAGAGCGGGCAACTAAATTTCATTTTTTTTTATGTGTGCCATTGTGCCCACAATATAAAAATGACAATAAAGGTTATTTATTTATTTATTTACTTACTCTATTTAAAACAACTTTCGGTCAAGCTGAATAATCACTATTATAGCTCTGTGCATGCTCTCGTGGCTTTCAGATTTTTTCCTTCCAGTATTAAATTCCAATCATTCCAGTATTGATTGGAATGATATGCACGTCTGGAACGACAGGAATTATGGTTTTAGAAAAAGAAAATGCATATTTGTACAAATAAGAGAACAACATCTGCATTTTCCCCCTTTCTGTAGTCATGAAAAAAAATATGAGAATCAGGTGTCTATGGAGACTCTTAGTCAGCCAGGTCATGGTTGTTCCAAAGGTGCTTTTTCAAAAGGTAACTGGGGTTTTGTTTTTCTTTGAAGATGTTTGGTTTCTCATCCAAGAAGCTTCTTCAGACAGAGCTGAAGAAGCTTCTTGGATGAGAAGTGAAACGTCTTCAAGGAAAAACAAAGACAGTCCAGTTGCCTTTTAAAAAAAGCACCTTTGGGATGAGAATCAGGTGACACCTTCTTGTTTTCAGCCTTGTTTATACCTTTCTTATGTAGTCATTATCTGTACTGGGATTTAGATTAAATGAATTTGCTTCAACTACATGTCACAGCTGTGATTGAATCTCCCATAAAATCTTTTAAAGGATAAAATTGCTGAGGGTGTAGTTTGTAATACATTGCATTGGCTTACCTCTACCTCCTGACTCTGTTTCAATGATCTTAAAAATATGGCCCAGTGACAAGTGTGGGAAGTCAGAAATATTTTGGGGAATATTAAAAGACAGAATATATATCCCCAAAGGATCTTAAAAGCAGAAAAGCAGACCCAGTTTTTCTTAATAGCCCCCAGTAGAAACTCAGGAAACCACCTTTTGGAAATGCAAATTTGATAATCCTATTTGGAAAGGTTGGAGCCAGGAAGCTAAAAGCCTGATGAGATTAGAAAGACAAAGACCCCTAAAATCTACATACCCCACCCAAACTCATGACCTTTAGGACATAATAGGATTAACCCACCACCATCAGAATACCAGAAAGGCACTCTGAAGCTCAGGTAAAAGTTCATGCCACAGGAACAGGAAACAACCTCAAAAGCCCAAGAAGGTATAAAAACCCACCACTTCCAACAACACGTGGTCAGCTTTTCCAGAGCCTCATTTCTGTCTGGCTCTGCTCTTCAATAAACTGCAACCTTCTTTCTAAAGCAGTCTCCATGTTGTCTATTCCCAGCTTGGACTGGACCCTGATGAAGATTTTTCTTTCAACACAAGCATATTCCATGTTGGAAATGTTCCTTGCTCTTGAGCGAAAGGAAGCATAACATCCCAACTCCTTGCAGTTTAGCTATACATATATATTGTCTCAATTTACTTTATTCAGAGGTATAGAAGCCCATAAATATTAATGCTCAGAATAGGTACATGTACATTATATATTTCTCAGCATAAGCACAACTTTATTTTTAAACAATTTCACTTGAAAAGCAATTCTTCTCTTATACAGCTAAACCAGGCAGTTCATGTGAATTACACAAGGTGCTTTGCGCTGATTAAATAAATAACAGAAAGTGCACAGCAATGTTTCTACTGTAATATTCTTTTTAAAAAAGGGAAAATGCACATCCATATGGAAGGAACAAAATTGTGGATGAACTGATATTTCCTGCATACCATTGCTGTCATTTAATAGTCATCTGGATTTTTTCAATACAAAAAGGTAGCCCATCATCAGTTGCATTCATACATGTCTAGCCCATCATATCTAAAATACACAATATTCATTTCACAAATGAATCAGAATTCCAAAATTGGATGATTGGAGGAGCGAGAGATGTTGAATTTAAAGATGAAGTGGCCAAATTGCTTTTTGGAAAAAATACATGCAAAGAACTGCTAGTCAGAAAACAAGAAGAAACATTAGCAATAGCAACAGCCCTTATGTTTATAAGAGCACTCTCTAAGCAGGGTTTATAGAGTCAGCATATTTTCCCCAACAATCTGGGTCTTCATTTTACTGACCTCGGAAGGATGGAAGGCTTGAGCTAGTCAGGATCGAACTCCTGGCAGTGGGAATGCAGAGTTAGCCTGCAATACTGCATTCTAACCACTGTGCCACCATGGCTCCTAAATTCCATAATAAACATTATGGAATCCTTGGTGCTTTCTCCACTTGGTTGTTTGCTTGCAGTTGTTTCATTACCTGAACATCTTTAAGTAGCATCTTCGATCACTGAATTGTTAAAGTAACAAAATGTCTGCAAGAAAATAACAAGCTCAGAGGATATCAAGGATTCTCCAGTTAAATAAACCCTGAGCCACACATATTCTCTTTTAAGAAAAAGCAATTGCTGTCTGCCTGACTAGGTAGACCAATCCAGAAAATCAATTTCATAGAAAGGCTAAAACTACTTTTATTGAAATAGCTTGAATAACAGAATCTGGCAAGATCAATTTTATTGCATCTCTACTTCCTTCTAAAATTAGGCAAGTATCTGACTGAGCTACTTCCAAATATTATCTCATTCTGGACTTTAAAAAAAGCTTCCTGTCCTCTTGCCAGGTGATAATTCCTTCCTAACTTCATCAAAGTCGTCTTCCTTATGCTCTACACTTGTTTCAATTTGGGAGATTGAAAATAGCAAATTTTAGATGGGCAGTCTAGAAATAGCTATTTCTTCTCAAACCTGTGAAATGTAAATGAGATTAAAAATATCTCTTAGGTGGGCACTTGCATTTTCTAAATTTCTAGCTATTCTTCTGGTGAGAGATCTGCTTTCTTCCCAAGATCTAGGCTATCATATATCATTAACTATCTTGTCCCTTGCTTCACTGCATTAGTCATGGAGCAGCTGTGGAAAGCTCAATGCCACCTGAGGCTTGGCTTATATCTAAATGAATCTTTATTCCCTTCAGTGGGCTTAGCAAAGGAAACCTTCTCCAAAAGCTTCTGCAAACTTTTGACTTTCAAACACTTCAAAGTTTTAGCTCTTTCAGCTTGAAGCTCTGATCTCATAAATTGGAAAGTCACACTTGCTTTTACAGAGACTTTTAGGAATGTGTCCTAACATTAAATTTCAATGTGGGAAGGTTTATTTTTTTACTGTTACACTTTTTAAAAAGTTTTTAAAATCTTGTTTTGGGATGGGTTTTATTGGCTGCTTAATTCTTGACTTCCCTTGGCATTGTCTTCTGCTGAGTCAGACTACTGGCCCATTTAAACCATATTTTTTGATTGACTGCAGCACTCCAAGGTAACAGAAAACTATGTGAACTAAACATGGGATTTCTTTAGCCCAAGGCTTTGCTATGTCACTGAGCCATGGTGAATTTCAGTGTTTACCATATATTCCTTTAGCATTACAGCTTTCTGATTTTTTTTAGCATTCTAGAAGAGAACTGAAAATATAAAATACGAGTTCACTGAAACTGAAAATGCAGGGATAATCTGGAGCAGTTTCTTATTTCAGAAAGCCAAGTAAGGCATTGCATATCTCTAGGTAGGCATTATTAAATGTAGACTATCAAATACGAGCATACACAGCCCATCCCACCTCAAAATAACATCAGTTTTCTGCACTGGGTGTTAATCTTCTCAAGACAGCAATATAAAAACAACCATGCAGAACTTCTGTACAATCAGGACTTTACAACCAGGATTTTGCAACATCCTTGTCTCTATTCAAATATGTATAAAATTGTATATACATAAAATTGTACATACGTGTATAAAATTGTGCATGCATAAAATTGTACATACATGTATAAAATTGTGCATACATAAAATTGTACATATGTATAATTTTACCCACAAAGGTTTTCCTCTTGCAGACTTCGAAATTGAATTGGTCAGTGGGCTTATTAGGAGGGGTTGTGTGTTAAATACTTTCACCTTAATAATGTCAGAATAATGTGTAGGCCCGGCCATCATCGCTTTTTTTCAAGCTTGCTGCCAGGTGCCATGGAAACGGGGAGGGAGGGAGCAATGGGCATTTGGGAGGCGAATCGTGCAGGAGGTGTGAGAGTGGACTTTCTGAGAACCAATGAGGAGGCTTGGATTCAGAGAGGCCAGCTTGAGTGGGTTAACCTCATCAAGGCCAATCCTCTGGGGAACAGCATGCACGAAGGTGGCACAAAGCACCTGGACCAGAGACATTCTCAAAACATCTCCTGGCTGATGATTGGACTCCTTCTTGACTAGTGAGTTATTTTCAATTTGTCTTTTTGCGTGTTTTTGCATCAGACCTTGCCTGACTTTTGCTGCATTCAGTTCATTCTTAGTAAAAATACCTTTTCTCCAGTGATGGGATTCAAATATGTGAACAACCGGTTCTCTGTGTGGATGCCGCTTCCAGAAGTCCATTCTGGGCCTGGGCAACAAAAAATTAGCTACCAGTTCTGCCAAGGTGGTGTGAACTGGCTGAATCCCACCACTGCTTTTCTCTGAATCTATGGAATCAACGGTTTTCTTTCCTAGGAATTAATCAGAGGCAGCCCTGACATGATGCTATAATCTGCGAGTTTAGAGTAGAATAATGGGCCAATAAGAAAAGGAGACTTTAGTGACAGTTGGGAGAGACAATCTCTTGGAGACTTTCAACTCTTGAGGCTTCCTGAAAAACTCTATTTTGGACCAAAATTTGCATGGCACAAGATTGGATCTGATCTGCATCAGACACCTGGCTCATGTCCCAAACGGACACTTGGCTTTGAATGCATCTGGAAACCTATCATGTACTACTTTTTGAATGAATTTCCTGTGCTTTTGGATACAATCAATTTAGCCAATGTTTTGTAACAATTCGCATGCCAAAACCCACTGCGGGGGCTTGATGTACTCATTTAGTAATTCTTTTTATAGGATATCTTTCTATAAATAATGGAAAATTTCAGCAGTTCAAGTTCATTGTACTTCAAATGTAATGCTGCTTTTTTTGCCTCTTTCATTTTAAAAAGTATATTATGAACAAAGAAATAATGATTCAAGTAATTCAATGGAATGCTAATTGAATTCCTTCTATTTTTTTAAAACCTTACCTTGAATGCATAAGAACATAAGGCAGTTAGCCCCAGCAGAATACAATAGGCTTTCAGCCCTGAGTAACAGGCTGTAGAGTAAATGACATTTGTGGGGCAACAGTATATTTGAAGGTTACAGGGGTTTCTTTTGATAAAAGTTTTATGATCAAAAATTATGCCCTGGTGAATAAAGCTCCTCTGGATGTTTGGATCTTGAAGCAACACGATGATAAGGTTGTCCTTTCCTATTTTCCTGATTGCAACAGAAAATAGCTTCAAATCCGCATATTTCATGGATTGCTAAATTTCTGGCAGATGCATTGAAGGCTTGGATTTGATGTGCTGTTTATGAACTGGTGCATGTTCAGCTGCAGATTAAACCTTTATGATATTGCAATTCCTCACTGCTTTTCAATTTCATTTTCAGGTATGGTCTCTTATTCCATAATAAAATGTGCTTGATTTTTTAAGGAGTATATTCATAGTTAAGGGTAAGAGTAGGTTGAGTAAAATCTATTTGGTTGAGCAGAACGTGAAATGTAAAGCATTTGGCAAAGAAATAGAAGGAAGAGAATATAATATATGCACACTGTATTGTGTATTGGCCAAACTCTCTTAAAACATTTTAAAATTGTGCCCAAGCAGTCCTCAACTTACAACAGTTCATTTAGTAACCATTCAAAGTTACAGCGGCACAGAAAAAAGTGACGTATGACCATTTTTCACACTTATGACCATTGCAGCATCCCCATGGTCACGTGATTGATGTTCAGATGCTTGGCAATTGACTCATATTTATGATGGTCACCATGTCCCAGGATCATGTGATCCCCTTTTGTGACCTGCCGACAAGCAAAGTCAATGGGGAAGCCAGATTCACTCAACAATCGTGTTGCTAACTTAACAACTGTAGTGATTCATTTAACAATGGTGGCAAGAAAAGCTGTACCATGGGGCAAAATTCACTTAACAAATGTCTCACTTAGCAACATAAATTTGGGACTCAGTTGTGGTCGTAAGTCAAGGACAACCTGTATATAAGAAAATGGGGCAAAGGCATTACCTTTTATAGTAGAGGGCAATCGTCTTCAACAGTCCAGTTCACGCATTAGTGGAGGTTCTGCCAGTTGAAAGTGGCTCTCCCAGTAAAAAAGCTATATTTCTAAATTACGTAGGCAGGGTATCTGTCACAAAACATTTAAACTGGAACAGTAGTGCTAAGCTCTTCTAACAAAGTACCATTTTGCATTTTTTTTTTTTTTTTAAAAGGAGCCTACATACTTGGAACAAAAGAAAAGCGGTGAAGCAAATATGGGCCCTCTATACTATATATATTTTTTCCCCTTCAACTGTCTCCTTTCCCTAATTTTTAATATCCAGGTCCCTGTCTCTGTACGAACTTGCAATTGAGCTTTCTTTCATCTCTTTACAAGAGAAAATGTGAGCCCAGAACTCAGATGTTATATTGCAGTGATGGCGAACCTTTTAGAGACCAAGTGCCCAAACTGCAACCCAAAACCCACTTATTTATCGCCGGGTGCCAGGTGGGCGTGGCCCACTGGGTGGGCGTGGCTGTGGTGGTCATGGCAGACTAGGTTGGTGTGGCCAAGGTGGGCATGATCACCTCGATGTTGCTCGTGGGGACACCTGTGGGTGCCGGGCAGGGTTGGGGGAGATCCAGGGGGTCTCTGGCAGGTGGGGCAGTAGGTAGGAGGTTCGTCCTGCAGGATGAGGCGAGGCAAGGCGAGATAGGGTGGGGGTGCCATTGTCACAGGGCAAGGCGAGGCAGGGGCCAGGGCGGCTGCTGCCTGACACCATCGGCCCCTGCACACAGAGGCCAGCGAGCGCATGGGTACTGGGATGCATCCGGCCACGTGGGACCTCGGCGAGTTAGCAGGTGGCTGGTTGAAGAGGGATGGTTGCCATCTCTGGGGCATGGCAGGTGTGCCCACAGAGAGGGCTCTGAGTGCCGCCTCTGGCACCCATGCCATAGGTTCACCACCACTGTTATATTGCTTAAGATCAGTATGATCAACAGGCCTAACCTGCTTTGCTTAGCTATTTCTGGTTTATTTGTGTATGCACTTATAGGTATGTGTGTGAGAGATATTTGCAGACTGAAGATATCAAGTGTAGGGAAGATGAGGCAACTACTAATAGAATTTGAGATGGATGGACAGACAGATAGATCTCTGTCTTTCTTCCAGGGTCCTGATTGGAATATTACAAGATACTTCGTATTCAGTCCCATCTAAAATTCTTGGCAGACTAAGATTGCAATCAACTGTGTACTTTGAGAATTGTAATAGGCATTGTGTGATGGGCACTGCATATATTTTGCTCCAAGGGGATCAGTCAGGTAGATGAACTGTGCAGCAGCTTTTGAAATTGGCTTGAGTGAAAATTGATAGAAGATAATTCAGTGTCGGTCTTGTAATGGACTGACAAGATTGTGTAATGCTCAAGCTGCTCGTATGCATTTTCAGTGCAAGGAATGATGGATTCTGATTACCTATATTTTCTGTTATTTTAAAAAGCCCAGTGGGTTAATCTGTTTTCTGTTTGTTACTACATTTCAGTGATTGTTAACGATAAATTTTGATACTGCAATTATTTTAAAATGAAAAATTGTGGCTGATATTAGTCCTGTTAATTGATAATGAAATTTAGAACAGATCTTATAAACAAATACTTAAAAGAATGGCCATTGTGGATTTAACCATCCCAAATGTCTTGCATTTATCCAACACTTTGCCCCTGATTCCAATTCCCTAACAGTATTTCATATAACTATTTCTTTAACAGTACGGTCTTCTATGACAGAGATGGGCAGTTAAGAAGTTTGATAAATAAATATAAATATGTGACTATGGATGAAGTGTGGATATGTATTTATGACCCAATCATTTTGGACAATTTTTGTCCAGCCTCTCACCTAAGAAGGTGGTTGAGAAGGCGTGGTATTACAACTCCATAGGATCCTGGAGGAAACAGATTATCTGGATCCTTTTCAGTCTGCATTACCCCAGACAAACCAGTGTGTAACCTGGACATATTCCTGGACTTCTGGCTGCTGCATGAAGAGCAGGTAGCAGCTGTGGCTAGAATAGCCCTCCCTCAACTTGGTGTTGTGCAGCAGTTCTGTCCTTTCTGGATATGGAGAGTCTCTGTTGGTCACTCACACCCTGGTCATCTTCTGTCTGGACTATTGAAATGCATTCTACCTAGGACTACCCTTGAAAAGTATCCAGAAGCTTTAGCTGGTGCAGAATACATCTACCTGAGGATCTCCCTGTGCCCAAAGAAGAGAATATGTAACACCTTTGCTTCACAAACTGTATTGGGTGCCCGTTTGCTTCCAGGTCCAATTCAAAGTGTTAGTTCTGACCTATAAAGCCCCACATGGCTTGGAGCCAGGCTGTGGGACTGTCTTAATCCTATTACATTGGCCTGTCCCAGCCATTCAGATCCTGTCAGTTAAAGACTTCCAACTGGCCAGATCTAGGAAGAGAGCTTTCTCTGTTGTCGGCCCCACTCTGTAGAATATTCTCCCCCCCCCCCAGAAGTGAGGCGGGCCCCTGTTCTCCTGGATTTATAAAAAGGAGTTAAAACATGGCTCTGCAATCTCACATGGGAATCCCAGAAGGATATGCAGCGGTGGGACTGTTTGGCATTCTGAGAGACCTCCTTTCACCTTTTAACTAATTGTTAACAGGGTTCAATCACCCTTACCTCTTTTAATTTAATTGTTATATGCTTCTATATTTTAACACTTTATTTTACACTACCTAGAATCTGAGGGAGATGGGTGGTCCAAATATGACAAATCCAAAATAATGTTACTACTTGTGATCCATACAGTTCATGATAGAATGTTATGTGTTATCAAGTCTGCATCAGTTTTTAGTGACCACATAGATTTTGTCCAATAGATTTGTGCCCAACCTAGTCCTTTAGAATAGATCTTCCAATAATTAACCTTGCCCACACTGCTGGTAGTTACCTTGTTTTTCTCTTTCCTTCTATATTTCCCAGCATTATAGACTTCTCAGAAGAGCTAGGTATATGTATAATATATCCGAAATATGATAATTGTACCTCTGAATTGAATTGAATTGTTCTGTGATCCATTTGTTCATTTTCTTGGCTATTCATGTTGTTTCAAAAGTCTTCTCCAACACCAGTGTTAAAAAGCATCAATGCTCTTTATATCCTACCTCTTCAAAGTCCAACTTTTATTTTCATAAAGTGTCACACAATTCTGTCTTTTGCTAGAAGGTCTAAATATTTTTTCCCCATGTTTTCCATTGATAGTCTTAAGTGCTTATCTGCAACGTATTTCTCAGCTCGTGGTTCATTTGGTGATTATAACCAATTGTAAAATGAAGAAGTTATCCACTACTTCCATGTCTTCATTGTCAAGTATAAAGCTGATAGCTGTACTTGCTGTGATGTATTTTTTGTTGCTTTTATTGTGATAAGTTAATTTTAGTCCCATTTTTCCACTGTGCTGCTTGACTATCTTCATTAAATTTTGCAGATCATTTGTAATTCTGAATATACTGGACAACAGAGATTTTGCTTCCTGAGCACTTTTGGGTGTACCTTATAGATTTTTGGCTGCTAGTTATGAAAATAATCTATCATTTAACCTATCACATACCATTTTATAGACATCTTGTGTTTTTGCCATAGTTATATATTACACAGAGAGAGAGAGAGAGACACAGACACACACACAGACGCACAGACACAAACACACACACACAAACATATATATATATATATATGCATACATAGATACATACTATATATACAGTATACTGTATAATTGGCTTTTCTTCTTCTATTTCTGTTTTATTATTAGAAGCAGTACACATGTTCATTCATTCATTCATTCATTGTGTATGCTCTTCTTTGTGGGGCTAACGTGTAATGCTTGGCTATATGATACTTCCTAGGGCAAACAAGGCATTTAGCCTCCTTTTTCCTGCCAGATGTCCAGAGTCAGAGAAATAAAGATTGCAATGATTTTTGCAATGCGAGGTCTTCCCAAAAGGTTGGACCTTCCTTTTAAGTTTTCAGTAGAAGTCACCTTATCTCTCCTATGGCTCAGGTGAATACAGCTCAAAGGCAATAACAGTTTACTATGGAAGTTCCAAAGATGTTTTGAAACTCTTTCCTTACAATTCAAGCATCTTGTGCTATAGTGCTGCAAGCTGGTGAACCATATCAATGACTTTTGTCAGTTCTAGGTTTATACACATAGCCAGAACTGAACTATGGATTTAAGACAGCAGCAGTCAACCCAGTTTAACAGAGCATAATTCACTCTTTTGACTAAATTATGCTAAAATTAAGAGCATTTTACTATGCTCCATATTATGGACTTTCTTTTATACAGAATATATCAAGTAATTGTTTTTATATATTGATTTATGAAAGTATTATTTGAGGAAAAAAAGATGACATAGACAAATCTGCCAGGAAGAAAAATGTTTTATTGAAAGACCAGTCATATATTAAGAACAGAAGATGTTTCCATTTTTAAAAAAGAAATTGTATTATTCCTTTATAACATCATATAGAATTATTTTTTAAAGAACTGATGATTAATATGGTTACAGAATGGAATGTACATAGAAAATAAAGTTCATTTCAAACTATTTCTTTATCAATCAATAGTTCTTTTTAAAAACAAAACAAAACAAAAAATCCACCCTTATATTGGTATTTTATTCTTTTTCTCCAAAACCTGCCTTTCATCAGAACTATCCATTTTTAGAAGAAAATTGCTAAGCCAATGTGTCATTTATTCATCATAAAGCATTTGGAAAAGTGACAAATATTATGAATTACAAAAGGTATAAAACTGTGAGAACAGCAATGCACATTTTAATCCAGATCCTTTTGGAAGCAGGAACTGGAAACTTACCTCTTCTACAATTTTTTCTCTGCAACTGATATTTGGAAGTATAGTAGCCATAACGTGGAGATATAACACAAAGTTTCAAGACTTATAGCCCATAATATATCTGTTCTCCAACCCTATTTTAAAGCCACATATATGAAAGACATATTTCTTTTGCCTCTTCTGTTCCATAATGCACTCTCTATCTGCTCTGCTTAACCAAAAGGTGAGCAAGTTTTTTGAATGGCACAGGGTCATGGCCCAAAAAAGTAGATAGGTCTATCCAGAATAAATGAGAGGAATAAGACAAATATTATTAAAAAAAATGTGATACCAAATTTTGTAAGGGCTTTAGGGTTGAATTCAAAACCTATGTTGACTTTGATGTTGAAATTCAGCAACTTTAAGTAATGAAACAGCACGTGGCGGGGATAATGACAAAATAATGACAGAACTTTGGGAAAATTCTCATATATTTCCAGTCTCCAGTTTCAAAGAATATTTTTTTTACAATGAACATTTGGCTGAGCTTTAATATTTTTTTAGTGATACTTTAAGGTTTATTTTTAAGCCTTGAAATTACATTATAATAGATTAATTCACTGCTTATTTTATCTTGCTTATAAAACAGGTGAGCATTTCACAGCAGAGATCTGATGGAGCCATTGTGTTCTTCACTGAGGCAGCAATTAACATTGATATTTTTGGATTGCTCAGGATATACAGTTTGCCAGCAATAACTTTGTTTTCAAGGCAGTACAGATGTTGAGGGTACAGTATGAATTTGTCATTGGAAAAATTATATACTGTAAATGACATCTAAAATGAGTTAAATTTGTACCATCTCTGCTGCAAAATCTAAAACCCTAGGGAATCTCAAAAAGGGTTGTGTTCCATGAGGAACATGTGCTGATCTGAATAAAATGGTAGCATTTTAGCATCTGATGTTTTTAGCATCTTTACTAAGCATATGTCAAAGCAGCCCCAGCCAAGCACATTTTGTATAGTGACATGAGGTCAATTGCATTCTCCATGGAAAGCAAAGGTATTGTAGGAGAATCACTTTATCTTGCCCTTGCTTGCCTTGGCAAGATTTAAATCTTCATTAAACACTAACTAAAGCCTAATTACCATCGTGCATACAGCAGCCTATTAAACACTCTCCTGTGGCAATCAATTCATTTACACTCAATCAGAAAGCATAGCATTTACACATGCACAATATATAATTTACTTGGCCATTTATCTAGTTTTATCAATTTGTTCAACTCAGTCGAATTTATGAAATAATTTATTTCTAAGGAATTGCCCTGTGATGACAATAAAATAACGTTGTTGCGCCCATTACACATTATAATATCTGTTCCTCCCTCTCCACCCAACTGTTGTACAGCCAGAGGATGCAGAAGTAATAGGGAATATGAGGGTTTGAGGTCAATGCAAATTTAACTGGAATAAATTCAATGGACATAAGTGTGTATCCTATATGTCATAGAATTCCCTTACCTTTGTTATTTTTATTCATTTTACAAATGAATATGTTCTTTGTTCTTATTTTGCATTTTTCCATTAAAAAAAAAAGTTAAATGCCACCCATAGAACTCCAAAAACACCACTGCAGAATGGTCTGCGCTATTCTAAACCTCACTCTATTTTCCCCTAATTATTTCTTTCCCCTGATCTTTGAACTTTTTTTTTTCTTGAGCACCAAGGACCCACATATCTCAGGCAGCCCATCAAAGCATTAATGGCAACATTGTTACTCAAACCTTGATCTATATTTTGCATAATTATGTTTCTCAATCAAATAATGATTTTATTTGACCCCAATAAACTCCTTTTGCCTTTGAGAAAATAGGAAAAAGAATCATCAAGAGCAGCCTCCTTTTGTAAATATAAAGCGGTTGAACATCTCACCAGACAGATGAAAATGATCAAAGAAAAGCCTACCAAAATTAAGGCTATTCCAGGAAAACTGAAAAGGGACGAGTGTCTGGTCTGTCTGTCTGTCTGTCCGTCCGTCTGTCTGTCTGTGTCTGTCTGTCTGTCTGTCTGTCTGTCTGTCTGTCTGTCTGTCTGTCTGTCTGTCTGTCTGTCTGTCTGTCTGTCTCTCTCTCTCTCTCTCTCTCTCTCTCTCTCTCTCTCTCTCTCTCTCTCTCTTTCTCTGTTTTTATTCTGGTCCTCTTCCGTTTACTTAATATCGGTAAGGGATTGGAAGTATTGTGCCTGTACTGAACCTGGCAATTGATGTGATTTTTAGAGGACACTGTGGACTGTTGAAATATTGCTGACTGTTGAAATAAAGAAAATAAATTCAAATCAAAGCTCAAAATCAAGTGTAAGTTGACATTGACATATATACACATACACACAGATATATATATATATATACACACACACATACACTCTGTGTGTGTGTGTGTGTGTGTGTGTATCTTTGACCCACAAGAAGTGAGGACTACAAATACATTTCAAAAGATTTATTGGGCAACCTCGTAGGTGTCACAGAGGAAAAGCAGTACTCATATTTCAAAAACAAAAATACCTTTTACCTCCCACCAGATGTTCTTTAGGTCAATAAATGCTCTGCTAGACCTTCAGAGTAGACAGAAAACTATCAAGAGCTTTGTGAGAAGCAGCAAAATAGCATTGTATGAGATAATAAAGATATCTTTGGCCAGAGCAGTTTATGAATAAAAAAAAAACCCTGGGGACTGAAATTAAAATCTAGTTTATTTGAAGAGTGCATTTTTAATAAACCGAGAATATAAAAGCATAGGTGCATACGCACACACACCTATACAAATGCACACACAAACACTATTTGCTGCAGGTGGGAGGAACTTGTGGCTCTCCAAAAATTGCCAAGCTACAACTCGCAGCAGACCGCTCAGCAAGTCTAATGGTAAAGGAGGCTGGGACTTATAATTCATCGAGGGTCATAGATTCTTCACTTACTGCTTTACTGTGTATGGCTTTTCAAGGAGAAGAATAAACAAAAGAGATCCCTATCCGAGGAGTTTTTGAAAAGATTCCTTTGGTTCCTTGCCTTAATGTTTGTCTTTAATTAAGTCTCTTGCTGATTTACTTATAACAGTCTAAAAGAAAATCATGCAAGGAAGGATCTCTGCCATTGCTTAGTAAAATAAATAAAACAATTATTTGTAGCAATTGTGATCCAGTAAGCCCTGCTAATAATTTATTTTTTTATTAAATGTTTATGCCACCCATCTCAGTGACACAGCATCTCTGGGCGGCTTACAATATAATAAAAAAATAATAAAGGTAATACAACACAATTAAAATTAGGAGAGTTAAATAGAAAAGATAAAAACCAAGAACCTGGGAATAAGGACCTTCAATGCCACCAGCAGGACGCTGTTGGGGCTCCAGACCCCCGCAGCAGAGCCAAATTTTCAGGGTCTTCCAGAAGACCAGGAGTATGGGGACTTAATGACAAATATTTTGTTTTATTTTGCTCAGGGTTAAAAATTAAACCTTTTTTAATTAGTAGTATCCACCAGTTAAATTATCCAGGATCTTTTGGGTGACTTCAGTGGAGCACTATTGTAACTTAAAGAATTGAAAATGATTTGCTAATCTTCTAAAAACATGTAATTTAAGTCATCCAGTTTACCAAAGAGATCCTTAAACACTTAAATTTTTATTTTAATTGATTTCATAGCAGTCACTTTTTTCTTTTTACGACCCTTGCTTTGGAGTGGGGTCGGGGAAATTGAGTGGAACTGAGTATTTACTGGATGGATGCCCTTCCTGATGCCTACGTGGAGTTCGCAGCAGATATTTTCTCTTTGCGCCCGGATAGAGAAACATCTGTCGCTGCCTAGGATTGAACTTTCAATCTTCCGAGTGGGAGGCATGAATCTTCACTTCTAGGCCACCATGCTGTTCAATTCATAGCCACCATTATTAAACAATACATTATGGAATGTGTAGTGTTACCTGTTATGCTGGGTTATGAATTATATAATTATATTTTATAAAAAACAATGAATGGTTTCACTTTAGGACACAGCAATCTGGATTCAGAACTGAAAAATCATAGCAATTCCTCACAGTAAAGCTATGGAAGGTCTAGTAATTTCCACCAACCTGAAGAACTTTATAAAAATTAAAGCTCTATCTGGTTGTGATACTGTCATAAACGATACGACACAGATGGTCCTCAACTTACAACCTTTCATTTAGTGACCATTTGAAGTCACACCGGTACTGAAAAAAGTGACTCATGAACATTTTTTACACTTATGACTGTTGCAGCATCTTCACTGTAACAAGATCAAAATTTGGACGCTTGGCAACTGACATGTACTTATAACAGTTGCAGTATCTCAGGGTTATGTGACCTTCTAACAAGCAAAGTCAATAAGGAAGCCAGATTCACTTTGCAACCATGTGACTAACTTAACAACTGTAGTGATTCACTTAACAACTGTGGCAAGAAAGGTCGTAAAATGAGCAAAACTCCCTTATCAACTGTCTCGCTTAGCAACAGAAATTTTGCATTCAACTGTGGCCGTAAGTCGAGGACTACTGTACTAGTTCCTTTGAAAATGGCTTATGCTTTGCTATGAGCTTGCTCTAGGAAGTAACAGAATGCTGCTATTCTTTTGCTCCTAACCACCTACCTTGTTTCCCCGAAAATAAGACCCGGACTTTTTTTTTTTGCCTCCAAAAGAGGCACCTGGTCTTATTTTCGGGAGGGGGGTGTCTTTTCCACTCACCTCCGGCATCGACAGCCCCACCCAGCCGGCCCACTTCTTCTGCGGCTGAAGGAGCAGCTTCATTCTGCAGCTGAGAATGGAGCTCCGGCCTGCATTTAAAAGTCAGAGGCCTTCCGGAAAGGCCTCTGACTGTGAAATACAGGCCAGGGGATGCCTCAGAAGAAATGGCCCAGCGGGTAGAGGCAGATGTTGATTCATGGGAAGCCTGGTAAGTGGGTGTGGGGCGTGTGGGGCAGCTACACCCCCCCATCCCCACCCTAGCTTGATTTTTAGGCGTGCACCTCCCCCAAAAACCTGGGCTTATTTTGGGGGTAGGTCTTATATTAGGTCCACCCCCAAAAATCAAGCTAGGGCTTATTTTCAGGGAAGGTCTTACTTTCGGGGAAACACGGTATAACTTGGAAGATAACACTGACAATATCTTGCAATGTTTGTAGAAGCAAAAGCCATTTCCATGCACATTTCTAAAGATTTCTCATTAAAAGTGACATGTGGTCATTTGTTTTTCCTGATCTCTTCACTGCCTATTATAGATGAACAGATTAACTAGCTGCTCTGTGGGTATCCCCTCTAGGCTACCACTTTTCTTTCTTTCTTTCTTTCTTTCTTTCTTTCTTTCTTTCTTTCTTTCTTTCTTTCTTTCTTTCTTTCTTTCTTTCTTTCTTTTCTTTTCTTTTCTTTTCTTTTCTCTTTTCTTTTCTTTCTTTTCTTTCTTTTTTTGGTAGAAGAATAAAGAGTTGTGCCTTTATGAAATAGATTACCAAAACTTAATTGTAGAAGATAATTGAGACTTTGAAATGAGAAAACCTTCCTATTCAGTTAGTTCTCACTAGCTATAAGCTGAATGAAATAACTGCATATCACTGGACTTTGAATCAAATAATATTAAGAGTAAAAAGAGCTTGATTTCCTTTTAACCGGAAGCCTTGAACTGTGGATGTGCTACAAAAATTGCTTTAAAAAAAAAAACCTTTAGAAACTATTCAACAGATATTTTTCACTGCCTGGCAGCTTGATGAAGCAAATGTGGTATGGCAAATATTTTAAACTATTAAGCCTGAGGTTTTCCAGCATTTCCAAAGTTAAATAAATGTGCAATAGTAGGTGCTATTAATGCCTGAGGGTACTCCAGATCTTCTAAGTGAGAACAAACTTCAAAAGTGGGAAATATTCCATCTTACTCTAGGGCAAATAATGTATCAGTTAATTTGCATTGTGTGCTCATAGCGAGTTCATTATCTAAGGGTAGACTCTTGTGGAACTAAGACTGCGCCATCCACATGTAAGGAGGAAGATGAGTCCAAATATATAAAAAGTCTTTAAGACAAAAACAAATGTGGGATGATAATGAATTCCTAAAATAAATCAACAAGGACTAAGCATGTTGGGAAAAATTGAAATTGTGGTGCTGATGTGATTGGTACTTCTAAACTAGAATATTTTGTAGTTTGGGTGGGTTGATGAGACAGAGAGAGAGGCTCTACTTGTTTCTGATTTATATATTCAGGGCTTTTTTTGTCATAGAACGCCCAGAACGGAGTTCCGGCACCTTTTTGGGATGGAACCTTGTAGGGTAAGGCAAGGCAGGTTGTATGACATGTGTGAGTTCCGGCACCTTTTTTTTTTTTTTACAAAAAAAGCACTGTATATATATATATGTGTGTGTGTGTGTGTGTGTGTGTGAAGTACACCTTTTTAATACGGTCACCTTGCTATGTTAAGGTAGAACTATTTCTCGGAATCATTGAGGTTGCATCAACCTATCTCAATTGGCTTCCTGGTCTAGATGAATTGGTCTTCAGCTGCTACACCTAGGCAGCTGAAGTCCCATTTGTTGGCTGGGTGAAAGGAGAGTGATGGCTGTTCTGCTCCCAGCATTTGCAGATGTGATGATCTTTCACTGAATCTCTTTACGCTGAATCTCCTACCTAGAAGGTAGCACAGATATGTGACTACTCACAAATAAACCCACTTTTTTTTTTTTTGCTTTCGTTTTTCAATTCACTATGCTTCTATAGCAAGTGACCCAAGTACAGATCATATCGTCTGCATCAAGAGCAGTATCCCTTACTCCCATTCAAATATTTTTAGGTCAGTTTTCTAATTGAATATTGTCATCCTATTTATAAATTTTCTAGGAAAATGACATAGGTTGACCACGAAGCATCAGAATGAGGTTGGCTCTAAATCACTTTGGACAAAAAGAGAGGGTCAAAATAAAGATTTATTTCTGCTAAAATCATTGTAATCATCTTAGAGTCATTATTCAACAATGAATAATACTGGTCTGTAATTCTTTGCTAAAGTCAAGTCTTATCCTTCTTTAGGTATTAGCGTTATATTAGCTTCTTTCCAAGTTTCTGGCATTTTTCCACCTTGTAAAATAGAATACATCATATCTTGTAAAGGTTGTAAAAGTTCATCCTCAACATTTATAATAAAGACTTGATAGTCCGTCTAACCCAGGTATCTTTCCTGGCTTACTCTTTTTAATTGCTTCTGAAACTTCCCTTATCATTATAGACCCATTCTTAATATATCCTTCTTTTTCTGTAATCCGCAATAAATTTTGTTTTCTATAATATGCATCTATTTTCTCCAGTTGGATATCCTGTCCTTTATTTAAATTAGGTGGAATGTTTTTTGTATGGCCACACTTTCTGTTAATATAGTATATCTCTTGTAGTTTAAATCTCATTTTCCTTTCTTTTTCTTTGCTTTACGTAATTCAGTTTTACTTCCATATCTCTTATTGTTAATGTGCATAACTGCTGCTGTAAAGTCTTAATATGTTGAAAGATATCTATATTCCCTGATTGATTTCTTTCATTCTTGTTTTCTTTTTAATCTCATCCAGAATATTTTGCATTTTTTCTTGCCTATTCTCATGTCAGTGTACTTATTTAAATTATTTTTGAAAAAAATACTTTTCATTTCTTTTTACAGTTCTGAACAAGTTTATCTTTCTGTAACAACACTTCACTTAATCTCCATGTAAAAAAGTTAGGTATTTATTCATTCATCCATCCATCCATCCATCCATCCATCCATTCATTTTATGCGCTGCTCATCTCACTCTGAAAAGTGGCTTTTATAAGCCAAACTCACAGTATTATGGTCTGAGGAAATGTTTAGTAAAATCTCTACTTTTGAAATTCATATCTATTTTAGAAAAGGGGTTGTGTCTTTCTGAAAAATAGGCATCCCCTTTTGAATTACAAGTAATCCTTGATTTACAGCCACAATTAGCTAAGCAAGGTAGTTCTTGAATCATGCCTGATTTTATGACCTTTTTTTTTGCCATAGTTGTTAAGCAATTGTTAAACAAATCACACAATCATTAAGCAAATACCGCTTTCCCCATTGATTTTGCTTCTGGAAGTTAGCTGGGAACATTGCAAATGACAATCACGTGATCCCAGTTCATTGGAATGTAAATATGTGCAATTGCCAAGTACCCAAATTTTGATCATGTGACCCTGGGAATGATGCGACAGTTGTAAATGTGAGAACCGGTTGTCAGACACATTTTTCAGTGCCATTATAACTTTGATCAGTAACTAAATGAATGGATGATAGTCCAGGTCTAGCTGTACCATTCTTCTGTCTCCATAACTCTACTGTCCATCAAATTCTTTTCTCGAAGGCATCCAATTTATTTCCCATTTGCTCAAAACTTTTCTGAAGCAAAATTTTTGATAGTTATTTTTTCTGTAGAGTGTTGTAGTGAACTGCTTAGCCAAGGTCAAAAAATTTTTTGAAGTGGAGGCTCTTTATGTTGAGTATTATTGTAGCAAAACAGCAGCCCAGAGTTGCTTTGCAAAATGAGATGGGACCCATATAAGTTTAATGAATAAATAAAAATAAATAAATAATACAGGTGCAAACGTTTGTCCATTGGAACATGATTAAATGGAGTAAATCAAAGTGTGTATGTTTATTGATTCTAGCACAATAAAATTGATTATAAACCATTATTCTCTGCATCATCTTCAGAGTCTGAATATTAATGCAAATAAAGGGCCTAGAACAGGGGTGTCAAACTGCTGGCCCATGGGCCGGATGCATCATAGCAAAACCGCACCCACCCCATTGCCGGCAATAGCAAAAAAGTTGCGATGTGTCGCGACACATCATGTGACATTGCGAGTTTGACACCCCTGACCTAGAAGGATTTTGGAAATTACTGCAATGATCCCCTTCTTGAGATAAAATAGTTTTGTAAGTATTTCTGAAACAGTTCCTTCCATTTCATAGAATCCTTTACTAGCTTCTTCCCCCAAAAAAAGTGCCAAGCAACTGTCATTCAAAGCAATTATTATGTGTCTGTCTGATAGGATTAGATTTACCACATCATCTAGATTCAAGCTTCTTTGGTGGATATTACAGACTTTCATTGCAAGCTTCTTTTCATTTGCACATTTATAATTCTAGCCTGTAAAATATCAAATTTTGACTTACAGTGAAACCTGACAGTAAGATATTTTTATATTATGTCTCTCTTGGTCTGTCTGTGTATGTGTGTGTGTGTGTGTGTGAGAGAGAGAGAGAGAGAGAGAGGGAGAGAGAGGGAGGGAGGGAGGGAGGGAGGAAGAAGGAGGAGGAGGTGGTTTTCATATCTCGCTTTATCTGCCTATATTTATAAATCTCTAAATCTTTCCTTCAGCCCATCTCCCACTATTCCTGGGATGGATGCTCCTAATTATCAAGGTCCTTCTTCTCTTACTCTTGGTAAGAAAGTTCTTGAGAAACCAAATCACAAAGGAAAATACTGCTTTCTCTTGAACCTCAAGTAATGAGTCCTAGTTCAATTGTGCAAAAATATTTTGTCCTGAGCTAGCAAGTCATAAACATTGTTATCAAAACAAAACAAAACAAATACCCTCACCCAACCTGAGCAACAGATATATTAAGGAAATACTTTTCATTAGAAACTGTCGAGCATGATCTACATTAATGTTACCTCCCCTGTCCATCTACTAAACACAGTTTCCATCTGGTGTATTTCTTCACTAGGATAAAGTATCTGTTCCCTGCGCCCGATATAAATGCTTGGTTCATACTTGCAATGTTTTTTTCAGTGTCTAGAAGAAAATAAAATGCTGTTTGCTGTTTTCCACCCTCCTTTTTAGCTGTGAATCTCTGGGGAAATATCTGCCGAGGTCCCAAAGTGGCAAGAGAAAGAAATGGATCTGACCTAAGATACAAATTTTGGTCAGGAAACGATTCCTGTAGTTATTCACTCCCCTGAATTCACTTTCTCCTTGCAAAGTGAAAGAGGTTTATGTCAGGGCTATTTCACAGCTGTTATATCTATGGGAGGGGGGGAAGAAAAAGGAAACAACCTACCACCGCCTGTGTCTATTGGCACACAGACAACCATTGCAACTTTGTAGATTAACAAACCAACTTGATCCTCAGTTGAGGAGGCATGTCATGTAAAATCACTTTCTGAGTCATTTTTTTTCCCCTTTTCCTTTCTTAAAGTAGCAGAAATGTTCTTAGGTAAGGCACTACAGATAGTCCCGTGAGGTTACTAATTTTCTATATAAAGGTAATCCTCAACTTACAACAGTTTGTTTAATGACCATTCAAAGTTCTAACCGCACTGAAAAAAGTGACTTATGACCATTTTTCACATTTATGACCCTTGTAGTATCCCCTTGGCCAGGTGATCAAAATTCAGATGCTTGGCAACTGGTTCATATTGATGACGGTTGCAGTGTCCTGGGCTCATGTGATTCCTCTTTTGCGATCTTCTGATAAGCAAAGTATGGGGAAGGCAGATTCACTTAACAACCATGCTACTAACTTAACAAATGCAATGATTCACTTAACAAAAGTGGCCAGAAAGGTCGTAAAATGGGGCAAAACTCATTTAACAAATGTTTCACCCAGTAACATACATTTTGGGTTCAATTGTGGTCATATGTCAAGGACTTCCTGCACTTACAACTCTGTGAGACTCTGTGAGACATGGTGGTGTGGTAAAAAGGGTACAATTTTTTGTTGTTTTCCAGCCTTGTCTTTTTGTTTCCTCAATTTTCTTACACTCAGAATCCAGATCAACTGCACAGCCAACCAGGGACAGCACCGACCCTCAACCAACCCATGCAAGATCCCCCTCTTCCCCCCCCAGAAGTTCACCTCCCAATGACCTTGACCTGATGTGATGACCTCCCCATACAAGACCCATCACAAGACTCATTGATGACACACACCTGACCCATCACAAGACCCATCACAAGATCCTCACTTCAAACACCCACACCTGACCCATCACAAGACCCATCACAAGACCCTCACTTCAAACACCCACACCTGACCCATCACAAGACCCATCACAAGATCCTCACTTCACACATCCACACCTGATGCAGCACAAGACCCATCACAAGACCCTCACTTCACACACCCACACCTGAAGCCTTATAAACAGAAGAAGACTGACATCCCCTAAATTCCGCTGAAGATGTTACCTAGCCTGGTAATGAAATGTTTGGAAACCAACCCACAAACTCAGAGAAGGAACATTCACCCTCTTTCTTTTACACTCTTGAGTGTTGTCTAGGCCAGGGGTACCTGGCACCGGGCTGCGGCTTGCTAGAAATTGGACCGGGCAAACAAGCCAAGCCCCAACCACAGGATGCAGGCAGCACACAAAACTACACCCCCTCCAGTCTTCAGAAAAGCCTCTCTCCATGGAACAGGTCCCTGGTGCCCAAAAGGTTGGGAGCCACTGGTCTAAGCTATTTCTTAGATGCTTCTTTCCTTTGGTGGTGATTTGCAGAGTAATCTTACAAATAGTTTAATTCCACAGTCAGGTTCTTCTGTTCCTCTATTTCCTGATGAGGTAGGAAATCTTTTTTTTTCCCCTTTTATTTTTGCTCCCTTTAATGTTTGCATATTCAAGGGGTTATGTGAAAATCATTCTGATCCGTATCAATATTCAACATTTCTTCCCAGGCATATTTTAGCCCTGACATTATATTAACCTACATCTGTTCTGGGAGGACTTTATTGTTGGGTTGGTTGTGTTTTGGGATTATTATATTGAATATAAGCCTAAAGGTTTAGGGGCAAAGGCAAACAAAAACAGAAACCTCACATTCTCAGGTTTCCTTATCACACATTGCTCCCTGCAAAATTTGATTTCATTTGTTTCTTGGATTGATTTATGTGGTCGCCCATCTCAGTGACATTATCTGGAGAGTGACTGAGGAATAGAAAAGGGATGAAAAAGCTGGAGGAAAAAAAAAAGGATTTTGCAAAATTAGGCCACACCAATTTTAACCACATTAAAGCACTGGAATGTACAGCTGCTTAATACCTTATGAATTATTGTTTATTTAAAGATTATGAATTGCAGCCTGCCATCCAGCTAATGGCAAATAGCCAGAAAACCACTTAGAGCATTTTCCTACTCTGCCGTGCAGAGAGTAAAAGGCTGACATCAGTATTGGAATCAAAAGCCATGCCAGCCTGTTCACGACACATCCATGTGTACCAAGAAGGAAAGCAGGTGGTTGCCAAGCAAGTTTGTCTGCTGCAATTACCAAGTGGGTCTAATTATCTACAGAGTTTAGAGGGTGCATCAGCATAGGAAGAGAAAGGCCATGGAGCTAGTTAGAAGAGGGTCAAACTTGCTCTTGATACATGATTGTGGTAGACCAGTGGTGGCAAACCTATGGCACGGGTGCCAGAGGCGGCACTCAGAGCCCTCTCTGTGGGCACACCTGCCATGCCCCAGAGATGGCAACCGTCCCTCTTCAACCTGCTAACTCGCTGAGGTCCCACGTGGCTGGATGTACCCCAGTACCCGTGCGCTCGCTGGCCTCTGTGTGCAGAGGCCGATGGTGTCAGGCAGCAGCCGGCCTGGCCCCTGCCTCGCCTTGCCCTTTGACAATGGCACCCCCACCCTATCTCGCCTTGCCTCACCTCATCCTGCAGGATGAACCTCCTGCCTATGGCCCCACCTGCCAGAGACCCCCTGGATCTCCCCCAACCCTACCCGGCCCCCACAGGTGTCCCCACGAGCAACATCGAGGTGATCATGCCCACCTTGGCCACACCCACCTAGTCTGCCATGACCACCACAGCCATGCCCACCCAGTGGGCCATGCCCACCTGGTACCCAGCGATAAATAAGTGGGTTTTGGGTTGCAGTTTGGGCACTCGGTCTCTAAAAGGTTCACCATCATTGTGGTAGACGATTCACACATGACAGGGAACAGTTCTCTAGCACAGAGGTCCCTAACCTTTTGGGCACCAGGGACCAGTTCCATGGAGGGAAGTTTTTCTGTGGACCTGAGGGTGCAGGGTTTTGTGTGCTGCCTGCATCCCACGAATGGGGCTTTGCTTGTTTGTGTGGACCGGTTACTGGCATGCTGCGGCCCGGTACCGGTCCACGGACCGGGGGCTGGGGACCTCTGTTCTCGCAGATACTCTGACAGCTAGCACATCTTTTCTTTGCCTTTCCAATACGTGTGTGTGTGTGTGTGTGTGTGTGTGTGTGTGTGTGTGTGACATGTTCAGGATCAACATTTTCATCTTTTTATGAACGTTAAGGCTTTTAAAAAATCCACTGCTAGCTTTAATGAAATTTCCATTGAAATTTCAATATCATTTCCTCTCCTTGTTTCAATAGCCATTGATTTAATTATGTTTGGATGGATTGCCTGATTTTTTTTTACTGTTTTTCTCGATTTAATTATTGTCTAAAATAAGCCCTCTTACTTCTACATCTTTTTCCTAAATAAATATTGAACCTGTAGCATATAAATATGAAATGGGCTTAAACGAAATGAAATTAGAAGAGCCACCTTATCAGATAAGTCACTTCCAAACAGTTGCTATTGTTTTGTAGCTATTACTTGTAGCTAATATTTTTTTTTCTATATCTTCCCCCAGATGTACACCACATTCAAAGCTTTGTTTACAGATGCTAAGCTTAATATATTTTGCTTAAAAAGCAAAATCTCCAGTAGCTTGACATATATAGTTTGTCTCAACTAAAAAAAAAGGACAAGTCTATATGCTTTTAAAGCAGAATGCGTTATTTTCTTTCATTTTTATTTAATATTGTCCCATGTGGCACTCACAGCTCTTAAAAATGAAATAGTCTCAAGACTTTTATCAGAAAAGCTTGTAGAACAGCCAGAGATCTTCAGAGCTCTTAGCAACTGCTGCAAAACAGGCAGTGTGGTATGTTTTGTTAGTGGTTGGTGGAAGCATCTTAAGAAAGATTTATTTTCTATAAATCAGTTGGTGTGCTGATGAATAGATTCCATAATTACTAGGAGGATCATGAGCTCATTTAGGGCAAACCAGATTTGCTACTGAAGGAATATTCACACTGTATCTTTACACTGTCCCTTTCCTGTGTTCATGCCAACTTGACACTAAGCCAATACAGTATAAGAAAAGTCTGAATAGCAGTCTACCATGTTTTCCTAATGGACAATTCCACTGATGTTACGTCGGCCTTTCTTTTTGTTTCAAGAAAATAATTGCAAGTAATTTACTTTCCTATCTGTCAATCGCCATGGATGTTTATTAGATTTTTATTCCGTCTTTATTACTTTATAAGTAACTCAAGGTGGTGATTATAGATAATACTCTTTCCTCCTCACTCCTGCTCAACAAAACTCTTAAAGTGGGTTGTGCTGAGAGAGATTGACTGACTCAAAATCACCCAGCTGACTTTCATATTTAAGGCAGGACTAGATTTACAATCTCCTGGTTTCTAGGCCAGCACTCCTTAATCACTACACCAAACTCATATAGGCATTTAAATATATATACAATGTTAACACTCCAAATCTTAGGCACCAAAATTTAGAAACATGCAGGTACAAGCAAGTAACTTTAAAATAAAAACAAAATCATTTCTTCCTGCTCTATTAGTCTACAACGATTATTAGACCTACATTCGTTAATAATGCAAGTATATTCAGTGGTTACAACACCTGCCTTTCAAGGAGAAGGTTTCTGATTTGAAACTTAATAGAAGTATTATTTTAAATGCCATTTTTATTTTCCACCGCTATTTATTTTTCCCTGGGCTTAAAAAAAATATATCATCGAGCAGTGCATTGTTTCCACATTTGTCCAGGCACTTGGGGGGGGGATTTTTTTTTAAAAAAACAAACTCAAAATGACTATAGCAAAAAAATAAAGTGAATGGAGAAATAATGAAATGGTGTACTACTAGGCTTGTGGGGGGGAGAACCCAGGGAAATGGAAGTGGTTGAAGGAAATTACTTTTTTTTTTCAGGACCTAGGAACATTATGTGCACTGCATTGAGTTATAAGACATAAAGGCAGGATATAATTGTGTTTTGTAAGGGACTGTTGTCCAAGACTTTGGAGTAGGGTGTCTATAATATTTTGTGATTTTTCTGTGGTTTTTCTTTCTCTCTGGACACATATAACCTGACTCTCTACTGTTCTGGCTTTGTCAATGTAATTTTCTGAGAGTCACTTGGAATTAGGCTTTCTTTAAATCTATGAATGAAATAAAAGACATACTAGGCATTCACATTTTACTTCATGGCATATCTTATATTTCATGACATTTATTACTTGGATAAGACATAAGAGACATAAGATGTTATAGCGTGTTATTTCTTTCTACCACTGTTCACTTTCTTATGAATCGTAGTTGACATTCTTGTCAAAATGTCATGCAGAAGGTTCCATAACTAGGTAGTATTTTCGTATTTGTAATGGATATGATAAATATGTTCTTGGGATTGCAGATGATTGTATGAGCCATTGCTAGGAGTCAAGACTTGACTCTTAAGGTGAAAGAAAAGAAAAGAAAGAAAGAAAGAAAGCAGGAAGGAAAGAAAGAGAAAGAAAGAAAGAAAGAAAGAAAGAAAGAAAGAAAGAAAGAAAGAAAGGAAAGAAAGGAAAGAAAGGAAAGAAAGAAAGAAAGAAAGAAAGAAAGAAAGAAAGAAAGAAAGAAAGAAAGAAAGAAAGAAAGAAAGAAAGAAAGAAAGAAAGAAAGAAAGAAAGATAAAATTAAATGTAGAGCTCATAAAACTATGTCAACAGTTCTTTACAAAAGTAAAACTCTTGCCGACCAGGCTATGATTGGGTTTCTTTGACATTATTTTTCTAATGTGTCAGAGAATTCTGTATCTTTCTCAAAATTACTCCACGTTTTCTTATATCCTCAAGAGATATAAAAGTGATAGCCATTTGTCCAGAATAGTATAGGGTCTTCTGCTTGTGCAGGAGGTTGGATTGGAAGTCCCTTCCAACTCTGTTATTCTGTTATTTATTTAAAATAACTACCGTGTTTCCCTGAAAATAAGACCCACCCAGAAAATAAGGCCTACTGATTTTTAGGGTGCGCCTAATATAAGCCCTACCCCAAAAATAAGCCCAGGGGGTGGGCGTGGCCAGCACAGGAGGTGGCGAGCATGCAGGGGCTGATGGTGTTTGGCAGCAGCAGCCCGCGCAGCACAGGTATGTCCGAGTGTGGAGGCAGAGGCGGGGGGAGGCAGGTGATCTGGACATGCTGTGCTTGTGTGAGGCTTGCACAGCGGTGGGACCGACAGCAGGTACAGAGGGAGGCAGGTGATCCTGACGTGCCACCCACTCCATCCCACCGTTTATCGGCTTGCCCATGGCTGCGCCGGGGCAGGCAATCCTGATGCACCGCCCACTCCATAACTCTGTTTCCTGCTGCTGGTGCTGCCACATGAGCCTCCCGTGAGCCAGGTAGCAGCATAGTACATCCAGATCGCCTGCCTCCCCCATCTCTGCCTCTGTGCTCATACTTACCTGCACTGCCCCAAGGGGCTGGCAGGCTGCCGCTGCTGCTGCTGCTACTGCCGGACACCATGCGCTTGCTGCCTCTGATCACCCTGATACTGTGTTTCCCCCAAAATAAGCCCTAATGCCTCTTTTGGTGCCAAACAAATTATAAGACCAGGTCTTATTTTTGGGGTAAACACAGTATCTGTAAGGACCTGCCTCCATTTCTCTACCAAGAAAGCAGAACTCTTGAAACTGGCATCATTTCAAAAGGAACTTTTATTGGCAGGTACAGAAAGCAGGAAAGCTAGGCAGGATCTGAGGACTTCCCGCCCAAATCAATAGGTTAAACCTGCAAAACAATAACCCCACCCGGTTCAAACAAGCCAATCCACAGGTGACATTGAGCTGTGGGAAAGCAACCAATAAGGTGCCTCTCTCCAGTTTGTTAGGTCTTCTCCAGTTCCTCCCTGCGCGTTAAACCCAAAGAATATGCATGATTAATAATTGAGGGTTCTGACAGTATCATAATAAGTGTCAAATGCAAAAACTGCAGCTTTTTTTCTAAATATGGTCTCTACAAAGTGATGTGAATTACATACATAACAAAGTTAGGCTTTCATAAGGTCTTGAATAATATTTCTTAGCAAGACCTCCTCTCTAAAAATTAGTCAACAACAGTAACTTGTAAGACATTATGTTGATCTTTGTAAAGGAGAATTGGCTATATATGTTTTTACATAAATAAATCTGTTGTATTTGAGTCTCTGAAACAGATCTGCTTAGTAATATGCATCTATTACTCCACAGATGGGAATTTCATTAAGTTATTTAGGCATGAAAAGTGAACATTTCTTCATAAATTGGAAAGGAAAAGGACTTTAGAATTAGTAAACAACCATAGATTATTGTGGAGATAAGCAAAAGTGACATATTCATCCACCCATACTCCCTTTTTATCTAGAGATGTCTTGAACCTAAAATCGTCTTATGGGAGTGCAAGGATTCCAATAGAGGAGAATATTTGTATCTCAGTGTTGAAATGAAGGGTCCTTAATGCTTTTTGAGCTTGACTGTTTTCTTGCAGGTGTTTAATATAACAATCCCTACCAGCACTGATGAAGTTACCTGGTTTGGGTAATAAAATATCTATAAGAAACCAACCAGGTTCAGAGAGCACCCAGGACCCACACGTTTTCGTCAGTTTTAATCCTGTTTCATAAGGTATTTTCCTAGAGCTCTTCTAAAATGCAGGATCCATCACTTATCCAATGTATTAATCAATATTGTTTAATTGCATAAACATATGATAAATGGTTGTAGGAATTGGATATGTCTTCTAGTTTAACAAAGGGAAGGACTAGGGGTGACATGTAGCAGTCTTCCAATATTTGAGTGGCTGTCACAGAGAAGAAGGGGTCAGTCAACCTATTCTCCAAAGAACTCAGGGCAGGTCAAGAAGTAACAAGCGGAAGATCATTAAAGAAAGATCCAACCTAGAACGAAGGAGAAATTTCTTGACAGAAAAACTAATCAGTGGAAAGGCTTGTATCCAGAAGTTGTGGGTACTCCATAACTGGAGCTTTTAAAGAAGAGATTGGACAGCCATTTGTCCAAAAGGTATAGGACTCCTGCTAGAGCAGGGTGGTGAACTAGAAGACCTCCAGGGTCCCTTCCAACTCTGTTATTCTGTATTCTGTACTCTGTATGTTTGTGGTTGAAAGATCTGGGAGTATTTTTTTTTATATGGAGAGAGGTTAATGCCTTTTCATTTTGGTATTCACTAGACAAGGTTTTGATTCAACTCTTACACTTGGCAGCTTTTAGTGTTCTGCCTATTAACTTTTATAGATGTCATTCACTTTTATGTTAATCCTTCCACATCGTGTATGGTGAAAAGCCAGACTTTTGTTAATCAGACCGGTATACATGAAAAATTTATTGCTTGCTTTCAAAACAGCTAAAAAGGCTTCTTTTTTTGTTCAACAGAAGTGACTTTGCTTCTATAAGTAAAAATAAAATTAAAAATAATTACAACTAGGATACCTTAAAATTTCTCTACTTAAAGGATCAAAACTCCCTTTCTTTAGTTTCTAAGACCACTTAAAATGCTTTAAGTTGAAGAATACCTAATCTTTCAAAATCAAATGAAGAAAAAAAAAATCCCTTTACAATTTGCTTAGAGATGTGCTTAGAGTAAAATTTGAAAGTCTGGTGGAATGCTGAAAAAATTTAAGAATTTCTTTATATATGTCAAAAATATTAGGGCCTCATCCCATGTTTAATTATTAGCATATTGATTTCAGAAGAAAATGAAAGGACATATAAGGTATTTTTTACATATGAAAGTTTATAAAACTCTTAAACATTTCAAAAGACATCTAAATATTATTGCTCCAAACAGACTAGATGATCTATAAGTATTATTTCAGCTCATACATTCTATAGGGTGTGTGTGTATTCTTTTATTCTCAACAGGATTTCTAAATGCAGTTTCATTCTTATGAACCAACCAAACCAAGCTCAATCTGAATACAGCCAAAATAACTTTGATATCTCTCCATTTTTGCTTAAAGGAAGGAAACTGAAGTCACAAATCATTTATTGATTATGCAAAAACTTGCCCATTGCATAATAAATAAAAACATTTAATTTGGGAGTTCCACAGATGTTGCCTAAGGTATTTTAGGTGCCCAGAAGTGTAGTAAACAGTGCTTCACAGTATAAATGTTGTCTCTATTTACATATATTACATTAACTAAACATCAAATACTACCAATACCAATAATGTTTATTCAGTCATTGTCCAGCAAAAGTTATAAAATATACCTACGAAAGTGAAATAAAATGGATAAGATAAAATAACAACATAACACAATGCCCCTCTAATAAAAGAGTAACAGAAACTATGATTTTTAATAAAATATGCAAGCATAATTCTAAAATATTATAATCTGTGCAAAATGCACACTACCTGAAACAAAATAGCCACCACAGTGGCAGAATCTGTATGTTAATTGTGAAGTAGTGAATAAAATAGAAGTTGTAATTCCTGTAGTTATGCCTTATTTTTTATAAATGTATAAAAATGCATTGCAGAATGAAAAAAAAACCCAACAAATCGCTTTGCAATACTTTTCATCAAAAGAAACACATTTATTTTATAAGCCAAATTAAACATCAAGTTTTTAACAATTTCAACAATTAAATAATAAAAAGCGGTAAAGAAAAGAGAAAAGAAAAATAGAAAATGTGTATTGTTAGTAAAAACTAAAGCAATGCATGATGAAAAGTGGAATATAAATACTTAGTTATTTTGCTGCTGCTCCCAATAGCCTATGTTGTGTCTGTTGCATATGTTTCAGTAAAAAGATTTCTCTTTTGCACACATGCACAATGGCAAGAAAATGTATTTTTCCCAATGCACAGAACTGTAGACCGAATCTAAGATACTGTGTGGAATCTTCAAACTTCCAGGCCCTGAGATTGTGGAAGACCCATACTACCCCAGGTGGCTCAGCAGTTAGGATGCTGGGCTTGTTAGCTGGAAAGCTTGTAGCCCAGGTTCGAGACCTGAGCTCCTTGCGATGGAGTGAGCGCCCGTCTTTGTCTCAGTACTGCCAACCTAACAATTCGAAAGCATACAAATGCAAAGTGTTACCTTCCCACTTTGGTGGGAAGGTAACAGTGTTCTATGATGTCATGCTGACCACATGACCATGGAAATGTCATCACACAGCACTGGCTCAATGGCCTTGAAACAGAGATGAGCATTGCCCCCTGTAGTTGGCAACGACTAGCGGAATAAAATACACAGGGAGACCTCTGCTTTTTTATATATATTACCAATAGGTAGAGGTGTGTGTGTGTGTGTGTGTGTGTGTGTGTAGTGAGTATGAATTCAAAGCAAGAAAGATGGCATTCTTCTTCAATTGTTTCATTGTTGGAAGTTGGAAAACATTATTGGCAGTTCCCTCCCTTCCATCCAGGACATAGCATATAAGTGTTGCTTGAGCAGGGTCCGCAAGATTGTCTGGGGCACAACACATCCTCTTCATGACCTGTTTTCCTTGTTACCTTCTGGGAGGAGGCTCCATGGTATCCGAAGCAGAACATCCAGATTCAGTCACAGTTTTGTTCCATACAATATTAACCTTGTGAACTCTAAAGCTTCCTCCTTCCATTATGTATTCAAGATGGACGGTGATTAATATTTATATGTTACTTATATGTAAGGGTGTAGGTCTATACATATAATAATAATAATAATAAAGTTGGAAGGGACCTTGGAGGTCATCGAGTCCAACCCCCTGCTCAGGCAGGAAACCCTATACAATTTCGGACAAATGGCTGTCCAGTCTCTTCTTAAAAACTTCCAGTGTTGGAGCATTCACCGCTTCTGGAGGCAGGCTGTTCCACTGGTTAATTGTTGTATATAGGATGTTTAAATGTGTGTTATGTATGTGTACACTTTGAGAGCAAGCAACTAAATTTCATTTTTAATGTGTGCCATTGTGCCCACAGTAGAAAATAACAATAAAGGTTATCTATCTATCTATCTATCTATCTATCTATCTATCTATCTATCTATCTATCTATCTATCTGTCTGTCTGTCTGTCTGTCTGTCTGTCTGTCTGTCTGTCTGTCTGTCTGTCTGTCTGTCTGTCTGTCTGTCTGTCTGTCTGTCTGTCTGTCTGTCTGTCTATCTATCTATCTATCTATCTCTATCTATTCTTTATCTAATAAATGTTGTGGAATCTTGTGCCATTGAAATTTGCAAGCAAGACTTGTTCTTCATTGGAGTTGAAAGTACAGGATCTGGGAAGAGGGATTATTCTGACATATTCTGTATTTTGTTTTTCAGTTCATTAATAAAATATGGTCCAGATTTTACTCAGTTCTTCAGTGGAAACGACAGTATTTATGTTTCCTTACACGTGTTTTACATAAATTTAAACATCCTATCTTTAATTTACAGAGTGGAAGCTGGCAGGGTTGCAAGCAATGAAAAATCTGCAGAAATACTATATCTAAATATAAATAGGTAACGAAAGAGACATTTCCACAAACCAGATCTCGTAATAATTGCAGAAGGTGCTTTTGATCCAGCAGATATAACATATAGTTATGGCCAGTCTTTTTCAAAAACCTACAGTCCTTTTAGCCTATCAGGGACACACATTCCTTCTCCACCATATTCTATCTCTAGAAAGAGCCCTGCTTCCATTTCATTCAGGAGAAAAAAAAAATCTGTCTTGGCCCCAAGAGATGGAAGCTGCTAAAACTTGTCTGGATTTCATGTTGTTTTCGTCAAATATTTACTTTTGTCTAACAAGATGTTTTTGGTTCATGCAATGGTTCCATTTCCTAATCCACCCATTATGTGTAGGGGTTCTTCAAGGTTCACTGCTGAGTTATAATTTTCTACCTTTGAACTTCTGCTGGACTTTATGATTTTATCTGAACAATCATAACTGACGCCTTTAGAGTCTATCACTGGTGGGAATTTTTTTTTTTAGAAAAACTGTAGTGTCCACATAATGAATGTTTGCAGGATGAATTGATTTCTTAATACTGGGAGCGTCAAACCGGTGGTTACTGATCCAGGTGTATCATACCTGGTTTACTGTTTTATGCAGTGGCTGAATTACCAAAGACCTTGTCTGTGGAGATTCTCAGTCATCCAGGTCATAGTTGTTTCAAAGGTGCTTTTTTCTCCAAAAGGCAACTGGACTGTTGTTTTTTTCTCTGAGGAAGAAGAAGAAAATGTTTTGCTTCTCATCCAAGAAGCTTCATCAATTCTGATGGTGGAGAAGATGGAAGGATAGGTACTGGAAGGATCCAGTACCTATCCTTTCATCTCCACCGCCATCAGAACTGATGAAGCTTCTTGGATGAGAAGCAAAACATTTTTTTTCTTCCTCCTCAAAGGAAAAACAGTCCAGTTGCCTTTTGGAGAAAAAGCACCCTTGAGACTACCAAAGACCTTCCTTCACTCACTGATTCCCATTTGGGACAGTTTTTGGGAGCTTTCTTATATCACCCCATCTCTTTTTATGTTGCCAATCATTAAGGTGATCGAGCATTTCAGAAAGATGCTAATATAATATAATGTAACGTAACGTAACGTCATGATGTAATGTAATGTAATGTAATGTAATGTAATGTAATGTAATGTAATGTAATGTAATGTAATACAATACAATACAATACAATACAATACAATACAATACAATACAATACAATACAATACAATACAATACAATACAATATAATATAATATATAATAATGATGCCGTAACACCTCATGCTCTGTGTTTGGGCATTTCAGATTTTTGAAAGACTGTTGGCTAGACTGAATATCAAAATGATTTTGTGCTGGGAATCAGATCATTTAAAATTTTAAAAAAAATTAAAAAGTTTTCTTGGAAGCTGTTAAGTTGCAAGTGCGCGCGCGTGCACACACACACACACAAATGTGTAGGTGTGGATTATATTTGAATACAAATATATTATTACTCTAAAAGCTTATGTATTGTGATTTTACAATTGAGTGTAGTGTATTATAGTAATAATTACTCTTTTCATTCTACGTGCATTTTCCATTTACTTGTAGATGTGATAAATCTACTAATATGCTACATCTGCTATTACTGCTACTACTACATTTTCTCTATCCCCTTCCTGCCCCCCACCCCCATAACTATCCTGTGAAATAGTCTAAGGAAAGTGAAAGCATTTTACTCAAGGTCAGCCAGAAAACATCTTGAGATGGATTTTGAAATAGGCATCTTTTTTTCACCCAAGTTATGAAAATATCAGATTCTAACATCTTGTTGAGTGGATGTTGAAATAGCCATTTTTTTCACCCCATTTATAAAAATAATACTGTACGTTTTAGTAGCTATCTTAATTCATTTCTGAATGGATCGATACTCCATTTCTAACATTTGTATTTAGCTTAGATCAACAGATATATGTGCCGTTTCAGAATGTGGAAGGAGAATGCAATTTTAGAAAGCTACTCCACCTTATGTAAAAAATAACTGTACTAATATAAAAACAACATTGCAACTTTTCCCATGCTGTTCTGTTGTTGTTTTCATTCCATACAGGTTTGTGTTTTTAAAGGAGACTATTGCAAAAACAAAGATATCACAAGCATTCTAATATGGATTAGTCTATCTAGTTTTTACATTCTGTTCCCACAGGAACCAGGAGTACAAGAGAACAACCAGATATATTAATTTACTTTATCCCAGGTATTAAAATGCATTTGTACACTTTAATATGCATTTTTGCTGAATGCCTTGTTTAGCTGTATCAAGCTTTTCCAATATAAGCACTTCTTTTTATTCCCTAAGCTAAGGGAAGTTAGAAGTGAGTTTAAAAACTAACTAACTTAGTTTTTATAGCAACATAAAAAAATTGCAAATGTACTAGCTGTGATAAAGTTAAGAAATAAGTTGATAGGCCATTCACACAAACGCTCAAAATATAATAGAATTTTGAAAACACAAGTTAGAGGAATCTACCAGTTTATTAAAGGTGTCTTATAATCTGTCACGCATGTATGCAGGAAGTTATGAGATGGATTTACTCAAGAGGACATCCTACTTTCTAGTTTGAAAGCTGATGGAAAAGAATGAGGAGATGCTGGAAGCTCTGAAGAGGATGTTCTAGGTCACTTGGTTGTGGATTGAAATGGCAGAATGTGAGAGATAGAAACTGGAAGAATTCATGTCCCTGAAAGTTAGTATCTGATGGGTAGTTGTGAAGAAGATCATTGGCTGATTAAAAGAGTGAGTTACACTGCATTAAAGATAGTGAAGAATTCTGAATTTCTAAAAACAACAATTGCATGAAGAGAGCAGAAATTTCGTCCTGCTTCGGTCAATGGTTCCTCTACGTAGAATACTGTACTTACTGAGCAAAGTTTACAAATGTGTCCCTCCTCACCTGGACCCCATTGTCACCCTCAGATAATTGTAAGACACCAGACGGAAATACATGAAGACTTGATGAATATTATCTTTATAAAATTGTATCAAAAATTATCCAGTCTCATCTCCTGTGCTCTCCATCCTAGTCTGCATTTTCAACATCTTGCAACACAATTCTCAGCAGTTTAAATGAATCCAAATGCACTTTTAAGTGAGTGATCTGAAAGAGAATATGTATGCTGATATATGTTTTGATTTTAAAAAGGAAGTGATTGGAAAACATTCCATTATGAAAATAATACAGTGCAAAAATAAGCAGATTCTAGCCGCCCAAAGAAATCTTTAGGAAGTGAGAATAAGAACTAGACAACTAATCTCTCATTCTCTGCAGTAGCGAGAATCAGGGAGGGAAGTATGTTTCTGAACTAATCTAAATATGTTTATTAGTTCATGTCTTCATGGAGAATGGTTGCCTGCTATTTAGGTAGCAGTGAAAAACTGTCACTGAATGCCAAGGAGGCAGCATAACGGGAAAACAGAGTACAGAATTTCTCAAAGTGTGAATGCATGGGTTTAGTGGTGCCCAGGGAATATGGGACTAGTGTACCCCAGGGAATATGAAGCATCTGCTTTCCCCTGGATTAAAAAACAAACAAACAAGCAAATTGGGTGCAGGCAGTGTGTGTGTGTCAAATAAGGTCTTGAGGAAATTGTAAATGCAGCATCAATTGTATATTTTGTTTCCTATTCCTTCCCTACCAAGGGCAGTTGATTAAGCCATCAATTCTAAAGCCCTTCTACTGGGCAAGTGTCAGCAAATTGGTGTCTTGGTTTGGTCCATTTTCTCTCCACTAGCTGGAAAATATCTCACAAGAGTCTTGGATGTAAGCTGATCTTCCATCCTCTGTCTGAATTACTGCTGCAATTTTAACCTATGTGTGGACATAAATCATTCTAAAAACTAAAAAGTAAGAAGATACTGAGCAACCTTAAGTATTTATGAGCTTCAGCCAAACTGAGGTTAGATGTTCAGCAAAATAAGCTATTTTGATGGGAAATAGGTTTTGTGCATCACTAATCAGGTATACTAACTCTCTGTAAAAAACGTGGAGCATCCAGCTGAATGTTATTTGTAGTAAAGCTATGTCTGTCTGTCTGTAAGTCTGTCTGTCTGTCTATTGTTCTATGACTATAACATTTCTAGTTCTGGATGATTGCCCCATATGTATGCAATATGGAAGTCCTCTTTACAATTATTGCTTGAGAAATAGGTAATAGTTATGGCTTTGTACAACTTCATATTGTGCATTAGTTGCACCCATTCCTGATCAAGAGGCCCTACTCATGATCACCCATGCTCTGGTTACCTCCAAGTTGGATTATTACCATGTGCTCTACATGGAAACTTCAGCTAGTGCAAAATGCAATGACACAAGCAGCTATATCTTGTCACTGGCAGAGTACATGTTACACCTCTGCTGTGCAAGTTGCATTGGTTATCAATTTGTTTCCAGGTCCAATTCAAGGTGTTGGTGTTGACCTTTGAAGCCGTAAATAGCATGGGACCAGGGTATCTGAGGGACCACCTCTTCCCAGTTCCAATTGCATATCCTTCTAGATCTCACAGTATGTGTATTTTACAGGTTCCATTGTCTAGGGAGCTACGTTTGATGGGCTGTTAGTGGTGGGCCTTTTCTGTTGTGGCCTCTGTGCTGTGATGGAATGTGAACCTGCAGGAGTAGTGGGGGGAATTTTGATAACACAGAGATTTTCCAAAAAGAGGCAGGGGGAAGTGATTTAGGGTAGCCACATCCTAGAATCTCTTAGGAGATATCTAGAAGGTAAGAAAGTTATAGCTTTAGTTCATCAAGATTCTGCCTATTAGGTAGCAAATAGAGCAGTGGTGGCGAACCTATGGCACGGGTGCCAGAGGCGGCACTCGGAGCCCTCTCTGTGGGCACACATGCCGTTGCCCCAGCCTTGCCTCTGCCCGCGACCACCTCCTCACCAGCAGCCTCTCTGAAGAAGAGTAGCCTGAGCATGGCCCACGCGGAGCAGCGCAGCCAAGGACATGGCAGCCAGGCAGTGTAGACAAGACTCTGCCCTCACGCCCCAATGCGCACAGTTGATGCTGTGGGGCGTGGGCAGAGGGCGTGGCTGCCATGGCGCTGCTGGGCTGCCTGGGTGATCTGTGGCGGACCCTGGAGGCGGTGAGTGGCCCTGAGGGCAGGCAGGGTGGGGCGGAGTGGGGGCAGGGCAGGGGGGTGGAGTGGGGGCAGGGCAGGGGGTAGAGCAGGGGCGGGGCCAGTTTTTGGGCACTCGGTCTCTAAAAGGTTCGCCATCACTGAAATAGAGGAGTGGACTCAATTGGATTTTACTGTCTCATTTCTGGGCCTGACATCTGTGGAATCTCCTCCAAATATCTAAAGCAGCATTTGAGAACCCAGGTTTAATGGAAATAACTTGTAAATGGTCACTATAAAGCTGTGATGAAGACAAAGCACCTGAGACTTGTAAAGCTTATAAAAAACCAAAAAGCTAGTCTTTACACTGGACTAGCTTTTCAGGATTATATAGGATCATTTTGTTCACATCAGCCAAATTGTACTACATAACTTGATTTTTTGGGGGGAAGGATTATTAACTATTGTGTGGTCTGATGTGTTGTTCCTGAGATACCTTTTCTGTTTTTATTCGCTGGACTAGTGTCTTTTTTCTCCTATTGAAGAAAACAAAATTGGACGAATGCAGACATATTAGCAAATGCATAGGTTTTATTTCATTTTACATTCATGGGTTTGGATCAATTTGCCTGTAATGCCATTCACCTGAATTGATGAAAAGCCATCAGCAGTTGCTTGGTAAGAATTGTTGAGTCTCTGAATTTCTTCCCTATTTCCTTAAACTCATCACAGCATAAAGATGAACTTTAGTCGGTGGAAGAAGCTTATTGAAAGTTTTTGGTCAGAGTCATTAAAAGTATCTTGGTGAAAATTCTTCTTTACTGAACAATAAACAAGATTTTTTTTAAAGGAAAGTTAAAATTTGGGGAAGAATATTAAAGCAAGGATTCGGAGGTCATGATGGTAAGACTCCATTTTCAAGAGACATGTTATGACTTGTTAATCTTGAGAAATTTAAGCCAGGTTGATCCTCTGTTTAATCCATAAATTATCCATGGTCCATAACCTTTATTCTCCTCCCTCTTCAAAAATTAACATTTTTCCCCATTAGGTTGATTCATATGTAACACAGAGCCATAATCTCCTGCATGGTGATATTTACCACTTACACATTTCTTCGTTCAGACTTAATTATATTCCCTAACATTCACTTTTGGCAAAGTAAGTGACTTTATACATAAGAATGTTTCTTTGAAGTAGGAATGTTAATACTGAGCTGCCCATCATCACCTTCAACAGTTGCTCTTTGACTAGATACAAATGGATCTATGCTCCAATGCTTGTTACCAGTATTAGTGGTAAATCACAACCCTCACAACAACAACAACAACAACAACAACCTTGTGAGGTGAGCTGGGTTGAGAGACAGTGACTGGCTCAAGGTCACTCAGCTGGCTTTCATAGCAAAAGTGGAACTTGAACTCAAGTCTCCTGCTTTCTAGCCTGTTGCCTTAACCACTAGACCAAACTACACGTTGTTGAGGTTATGAGTAATCCTGAGTAGACCTGCGATAATCAGTTTTCTTTGTATGATTCGATTGGACTCTACATATGACATACATCCTTGGGTAAGAAGTATATTACTAGCTTCTAAGCTATTGAATAAAGCAAATAAGACACATTAACCCCATTTATTACTTACTGGAAGTCTCGTATGGACCTTTTGAATAAAAATGGGGAAATAATGAACTTGTGACTTATGCTTTTGATGATCAGATAAATTATCAAAAGAAGACTAATACGATCTAACTTCAGAGAGAGAAAGATCAAAATATATTTGTATTTATAACTGATATGAATGTCATTTCTTCATACTTTTTTTTTTCTATTGTTCTTAATATTTGTCTTTCTTTTCTTTCTTGCTTGCTTACTGTCTTATTAGTTTGTGTTAGCTTTTACCTTTTTGTTTAAAAGTTTTATTAAAAAAAGATACTTGATAGAACAAGAAGAATGGAGTTGTACCAGACTGTAGTAGACTTAAAGTGAAAAATTAGCCGGCCATTGTGCTGTCTAATTATTTAATCTTACTGGTCTAGTACAGTATTCTAAATTCCATGTAAGCTTAACCAGAACAGCATACTAGCATCTTTAAAGCCAGTGTTATTTATTTGACTGGTTTACTTCTCCAGGAGATATTAATTCTACTTAATGTTAAATGTTTCCTATGATTGAAATGTTTGTTTGCTCATGGAATGAATGTCTAACCTTGAGTGTTACCTTGAACATAAAGTTGGCATAAAAAGTGAAAGTGGCACACCACTACCAACATCATCCTGTTTCTGCTTTAGACTGATATTACATTGATGTCACACTAATGTTACTGACCCACTTTTCAAATTGCAATTGCAGATGGGTTCATTTTGAGACTAACATGTCTATTTGCTGATCGTAATTATTCCTGAAGAACTAGCTAATCCAGATTGGCAAACTTCCCACCCATTCAGAATGGCCCAATTTTCCCAGAGAGAGATTCACGAGATTTATTGAGTGAAAATAGTGAGTCTGTATTTTTCCACTGCCACTCTGCCAATTATTTATAGACAGGATTGTTTGTTTTAAGTTGAAATAGGCAATCTTCTCTGTATATGCCAGTCACCTATTTGCTCTGTTCCATGTTTCTGCGTAATCAGACCATTTACTTATTTCCCCCACCCCCCTCACTTTGTTTTCACCACTTCTCAAGAAATTCTAATGGATGTCTGTTTTCAGAGCAAGAGAAAATGCTCAGTGTAAAGTTTAGGGATTGTTTTTTTTTCTGATCGAAATTATAGTCAAGTCTAGCAGAACACAAACTGATTTGTGCTGCTGGGAGTAGTGACTTTATAAACAATTCCCTTTGTTAAAGCTGTAGTTCTTTTTATTATTTTTAAGTGTTAAGCATCTTTCCAAGAAAAAATATACCAAACCTTCCAACTCATTTCACACTTTATCCCAAATCTCTATGTGTCTGCTTACTAGTAAGTCCACTGAATCCAGAATTGACTTGCTAATGTGTTCCATATGATATGTAATAGATGTAGTGCATTATCATACTGAGATATTGATATTATTTCTATTTAAAAAATTGCCTACATTCCTGGTATAATCTCAGAATATGGTTGTGCAGAGCATACTAAACTTCAGTTATATGATCTGTGTGATTTAGCTAGCCATATGTGATGCTCAGTTACATTTTTTTCTGCACGTTTTAAGGAGGTTACTTTGGTAACTAATAAAATGATACTTAGTGTTGTCTAGTTCAGCCTTCTACTGAACTGCTATAGTACCGTGTTTCCTCCAAAATATGATCCGGTCTTATATTTTGTTTTCCTCCAAAAGAAGCAGTAGGTCTTATTTTGGGGAGATGTCTTATTTTTTCCCCTGACACCTGCCTCACCTCATGGTGGCTGCAGCACCAACAGCCCTATCCAGCAAGAGCCCACTTGGCCACCGGCACACTTGTGTGGCCACTCGCAGCCGCTTGCGGCAGGAGGCCATGTGGCCTGCCGTGCAGGTGTTGGGGGAAAAAAATAAGACATCTCCCAAAAATAAGACCTACTGCTTCTTTTGGAGGAAAACAAAATATAAGACCGGATCATATTTTGGGGGAAACACGGTATTATAACAGTTCAGTAGAAGGCTGAACTAGGCAACACTAAGTATCATTTCGTTAGGTGCCAAAGTAACCTCCTTAAAATGTGCAGAAAAAAATGTAACTGAGCATCACATATGGCTAGCTAAATCACATAGATCATACAACTGTTTGTTTGTTCCATTTCCAAGCGCCCTATTTGCAAGCAGACGAAGTTTCCAATCTCCCTCAGGGCTAAAAGTGCGTGGCGCATACAGATCACCTGCTTTCCCCCCAGACACCGTCGCCCCCCCCCCCACGTGCTCGGGGTGGATCTTATTTTTGGAGAAACACAGTAGTTTGCATCCCATGTGAAAGTGTCTTTGGCTTAGTTTTTCCTTATCCTGCTATCTAAGATCTCACAACTGGAATACCTAGAGATCAATCTTTGTTAGTCCTTCTAAGTAGCCCAGACAAGAGGCACAACTATAAGCACTAAGTGTACGGTTAGTGTAAGGTTACATTAACAGAAACTGAAGGTATTTCTCTCTCTCCTTTCTTTTTTCTCCCCCCAAAAACTAGGGAGGATCCATTCTGAAAGGCTTCCGTATCCCTTTTCCTTTTGTGGGCAGGAATGACTTTTGCATAACAATTGTCTAATCTGTGGTTCTTCCTCCTGTTTCCTAAAATCATTCCCTACCGTTTCAATCTTGGCCCCTCTTTAAAGCTCTTGTTACCAGAGTTGGCTCAGGCTGAGAAGCGATAGATGGCTGTTTAGAGCAGAGATCAACGATGGTGTCTAAATTTTGGAATATTTTCTCTAGGAGACACAGCACATACCTATTTTTGTAAATTCTGCCAACTCATTCCAAGCTAATTCTTTAATAATGCTAGAGTATGGTATTTTCATTAATTTTATATCTGCTCCTTTGCATTCTATCTCATGGCTGCTTTAACTACATATTAAATTTACCGTTTATTTTGTATACTGTATAATTTCTACAGTTTCATACTGCTGGTTTTTTAGTCTATATTTTTAAAGGTTTTTAGATATGTTTAAAACTACATGGAAAGCCTTTTGTTTTAGAGTGCATTCATACATTTAAAAATAGCAGCTACTTCAGTTTCCCGTAATTCTATGGCATAACATAATTTAGTGCCCTGGAGGAAATTAAAATAGTGCTTGTAAGATAAGATCTGTTCTCCAATCTCATTAAAGAAATGTAGGGGAGGGAAATGTTTGTTGATATATGTATTGGGAGCCTAATGATTCCCAGTATGTTATACTGGTACCCGGCCTGATTAGCATTAGCCTCACCTCCTAATATGTCTAGGAGAAATATTTCAGAGTCAAAGATGTGAAGCTTGCCAAAGGCCAGTTAATGAATTCATAGTTAAAACAAGACTGCATTTTCTTAGTGATATACTGACTGGTTCAGCTGTTCCTAGTCACGCATACATTGCAAAGCATGTACTCTAAAACTAATTATTTCCCTTACTTATTTTTCCTCAATATTTTAATAAGCATATGAACCCAACACTAAAATCAAAATGAGCATGCATTCTTTCTTCTTTCCAGACCATTAAGAGAGGAAATAATGGCATTGTGAAGTAATTCCTATTATAGTGGTAGTCACTGTATTGTTACCAGTTCGTAACATGTAATAGAAGGTCAGTGTACACAGTGTTGAGCAAAATCAGTATTAATGAAGTAATGTAATTAAAATTAATTGAGTATGCTTTTGTGTATTGAACATATTAAAATCAATGCAGATTATTTTGCTGGCCTTTTCTTTTTTTTCTTTTTGGTTAAAATTAAAAGTGGCTTGGAACACTGCTCCCTGACCTGTCTTTTATTCTGTTACTAAATCAAATTAAATAGATTATTCAAGGTAGTAGACAAATGTATTTGATTACATCATTCAAAACTCTTGTTGCACTTAAGTCAACTTTCACAAATGTTGCACCTATCACAGGCTAATGAGAAGGATTTAGGAAATGCTAACATCTCCTTCTTATGTTTTCTCACTAGTGACACTGTCTGCATACCTCTCATCATTTATTCCTAATTTGTGTGATTATTCATTGAATATATTGAAGTCCCGTTGAATTTGACAGGATACATTAGTTATATAATTAATTTTATCATTTATATCTTACATTTAGAAAGGATTGTATTTCCCAAAGTATCAGGCATTGTTTGCAATGTGTATAATTTTTAATTCAATTTTTAAAATTAAGACCTTTATTGTTTTAAAGTTTTATTCTGCATTTCATCCAAATGCACCCATCGTATGGGTGATATACAAGTTTGATAAATACATTAAATATGAACTAACTACAGGCCAAAGATGGGGATCTAAGAGCATGTTCTTATTCTGGTCTGGGAAGAAAGATAAGCAAAATTAACTGTACTGTACTAAAGAGGGGGAAAAAACCTATATTTGGGTTAAACAAAGGCAGGCTTAAACTTTTTCCTTGCCAGTTTTGGCCAGCATGGATAGTGGCAAGAGAGGTCGGCCAGTGCATCAAAAATGGCCATTGTGAATAATGATTTTCTACTGTGCATTATATGATCACCACTGCCCCAAGGCAATGATTTGGGTCAGGTCCCTAGTTGCCATACTGCCTTAAGAGTTACAAGGATGCCTTTCAAAGTTTTCAGTATTAATTCTAGCTGTATGAATTTGGCCAAGAAGCAGATTTAATGCTTGCACAAACCGCAAAGCCCAATGCAGTATTGATATTCTATTGTGGATCACTGAAGTTTCTGTAAAGTTTTGAAAGACAGATGTATGCATGTCAGGAATTCAATATACATTACAAGCACCTGTCATGAAATTTAAATAGCTGTAATTAAATGTAATCCCTGATGAAGGAAGCTTTGCTTATTTATTCCTGTAATGTTGTAGAGGAGCTTGTTTATGAAATCATCCCAAAAATGCCTGGGTGTAAAGCAAAGTCACCCTCAAGTCAGGCTTAGTTTTTGGTAACTTCAGTGACATTGTTTTCTTAGTGGCAATATGGAAGCAGTTTACACAACATCAGATGTCCCAAAGGTGCTTTTTCAAAAGGCAACTGGACTTCCTTTGTTTTTCCTTCCTTCAGTCAGAACTGAAGAAGCTTCTTGGGTGAGAAGCGAAATGTCTTCAAGGAAAAACAAAGAAAGTCCAGTTACCTTTTGAAAAAGCGCCTTTGGGACAACCATGACCGGGATGACTGAGAATTCCCATAGACATTTATTTCAGATTTAGACCAATTTCTTTATTGGCTTGAAATTCTGGGAAACATACTGCTAATTTATCTAAAAATGATCAGATTGGAAAGATCTCAATTAGGTTAATTTTTTTGTTAGAGAAAGCAGAGCTCTGATGGAATCCTCAGGCTACTGTGTGTGTTTTAACCCTAGTGAGATTTTTTCAAGTACCAATAATGAAAAGATGATGGTATTGGGCTTATGCTGGTGAGTGCTTCAAACATTTTTCTTCATCCCTGTTTGATCAACTTTAGCTGTGAGGGATTCACAGCAGCATAGAATAAAGTCATAATGCCTCTGAAAGGCACATCTTTTTTACATTTCTTCCACTGAACTAGTTAAATGATGGGCAATCGTGCTGAGTTTTCTGCTGAGAAGCCAATGAATCATTAGGGCCACAGGAGAGGGTTTTAATAGCTTTTGATTAATCTGTAATCTTACTACTGCTGCAATATCTCTGGTAATGGAATTTTCAATTAGATTGTTATTTGAAACACAATTCATTTCACCTTTCCTTTTTGTTAAAAAAAAAGTGCCCTGTGCAGTTATTTTATCATTAGGTAGCACTTGGTTCAGAGATAGCTGAAGCTTTTGTATTAACATCTCATTTCAGAAATGGCAAAAGACAACTTTTTCTTTGCCTGGCCAATTGTGCTTGGCCAGGCATGTAGAACTATCACTGCTCTCAAAGATTAGCTTTCTTGGATACACATGTTTTCCGTTCCTCTCTTAAGACACCAGTAGTAGAAAATCAGTGTCTTTCAACAGCAGGCATATAAAGTATTTTTTATTTAATTACCCTAAAGCACGGATGTCAAACTTGCCACGTCACGTGACATGTCGCGACGTATCACGACTCTTTTTGCATTGCTAGCAATGGGGTGGGCGCAGCTTCGGTATGATGACACCCCTGCCCTAAAGCAAGGCTGCGTAACTCAAGACCAATCCAATCTTTCCCATGTTGGGAGCTGCACACCAAATTTCACTGGGTCCACTTTGTCTGCTTTAAACATCTGCATTTTTCAAAGTATCTACATTGCTTCTTAATCCCCTCATCTTCCAAAATGATTTAAAAAGAGCTGATTCATTTAGCTCTGTCCACATTGGATGGGACTATGGTAGGTTGTATTTTTTGCAGCCCTGTCCTAGGAGCAGGTGGTAAGGTTTCTTCTCAAGGGGTCTTTTCAAACTGAGTGAAAAAATCCAAGAATGAGATTCTGCACTGCTAGGACCTAGCAAGAAAGAAGAGTCAGCGGCCAGTTGACCCCAGACATAGTAGACCTGGAATTCTTTCTAAACAGTTCTCAAGAATGCTGGAGTCTGATCAAACACCACTAAAAGATAAAGAAATAGAGGACTGTCTGGCCAGACCCTACAAGATTACACAGGAGTAATTTTGATGTCCTAATCTGGGCCTGCAGGAGTAGGCCAGAGTCAGACACTGCCTTGTAGGAAGTACCATGACCTCAAAAATGGTGTTACTGATTTGTAAACATTTCCAAGGCAACCTATCTGGAGGTCTTTCCTTCCAAACTTTTCCTTGTGATATAATTTGGTTTGTGTTCAGATCCCTGCTCTGTTGCTATTTGGATACTATCTCTCAGTGACTCTGCTTATGCTTATGGAAAACTTGGACTATATTTATGAATTTTAGATAAGCCTCATAAATTTATGGTAGCTTTAAATAAGATAAACAAGATTGTTCATGAGGCTGGATAGAAAGCATATAGGGGATAATTATAGTGAATTATTACTATTTTATGTATATTCAAGCACTGTCATTGTGAAAGAGATCCAATTCCTCTCAGAATTTGTGCTGTTTCTTTTACTTAATTTTAAAAAAATGTTTTACTTTTTCGCATATGTTAGTTTACACTAGAATTTCTTGTACAGAAATTACATTAAAAACCAAGAAAGGCTAGAGTACAAAAATATAAAAGAGGATGTAAAACTTACTCATTAAAGGAACAAGACTTTCCTGTTCCAACAAAAGCCTTTTGAATATAATTTAATATTATATAAACTTAGAGAATCAAGGGGTAACTTATGGTAGTTAATATTAGTATTTTCAAGAATCAAACTTTGTTATTTTTTTTTATTCACAGATGGAGAAAGGGATTTTAGTTATCCCAGGTATTTTATGAAGATGTTTATTGTCTGGCAAATATGGAAAATTATACGACCATGCAATGTTTGAAGCAGCCACACTTTTTGCAAAAATGTTGATTTTTTTAAATTAAAAGCTGAAAGAGGCATTCCAACTAGCTAGACATAATTTTGTTAATGTTTAATGTATTTTACAATAGCAATGTATGTAGTCAGAAGTGAGCACCACTAAGTTTAATGAAGCATATTTTCAGGTAATTGTGCATTGAGCTGTAATCACATCCTGTCATTTTCTTAGAGGTCTTTATTTTACTATGTAACTTTGATTGAATTTTTTGAAGTATAAATAATAAAAGCAGTGACAGTATTCTGAACGATCGTCAGTTTGAAGACTATCTATATATCTGTAGAGCTTATCTTGGCATTGCTGTAAGGCAGGAGTCTTCAAACTTGGCCCTTTTATGACTTGTGGACTTCAACTCCCAGAATTCCTCAGCCAGGCACGCTGGCTGAGGAATTCTGGGAGTTGAAATCCACGAGTCATAAAAGGGCCAAGTTTGAAGACCCCTGCTGTAAGGCCTATCATGACGGTCATGCTGACAAGCCATTTGATTTTAATTCTATAAATCTCCTTCTCATGATGTTACTAATTTTCTATATACAGGTAGTCCTCAACTTACAACAGTTTGTTTAGTGACTGTTGAAAGTTACAGCAGCACACTTACGACTGTTACAGCTTTCCCATGGTCATGGGATGCTTGGAATCTGGTTCATATTTATGAGGGTGGCAGGATTCCAGGGTCATGTGATCATACCTGTTGCGACCTTCTGACAAGCAAATTCAATGGGGAAGCCAGATTCACTTAAGAACCGTGTTACTAACTTAACCACTGCAATGATTCACTTAACAACTGTGGCAAGAAAGGTGGTAAGATGGGGCAAAACTCTCTTAACAAATGTTACACTTAGCAACAAAAATTTGGGGCTCAGTTGTGACTGTAAATTGAGGACCATCGGTATTCTGTTCTTCCAGGAGTTGTTGGGGGGGTGTCTTACAAAATTTAACTTTGTAAAGAATGAATGCTACATTGTGTATGTAGCATCCACTGGGTATCAAACTGTCATCTGCAGAGATATTTTTAGAAGGGTCTATATGCCTACAATTCAGCATATGTACTCTTGCACAGTACTGAGAGTACTATGATCCAGTTTCCCAGCTAGAGATATATAGTGTCATGGTTCCGACTGATGAAACTCTTCAAAGAACTTCAAGGCATTGTTTACCTTAAAGAATCTTTATTCGAGTGGCATAGCATCGGCACGTACATAGTCAAAGCCAAAATCTGGATTCCCCTCCCCTGAACACATAGTATCAAAGCACAATTCCCTCCTCTAATTTACGGTCATAAATCACATTCTCCAATTAGTTTGAAATGCAGACTTTCCCTCCAGATCTCCAACCCGCCACTTCTTATCATCTCTTATTTCAAACAACCTTGAATCTACTACACATTACTACAATCTTATTATGTCTAACTAATTCCCATACACATTCTTCCTCCCCCCCCCAGTATCATCTAATTCTAACTCTAAGAGTAATACACAAGTTAAGGAAAATGGCTGCTTCTCCATATGTTGTCAAAGCAAGAACATTCGATGTTAGCAGCGTTGACACATAGGTTCTTTTCCCACGATCAGCCAAAGTTATGAGAAGGATGGATATAAGTAGTGACTCTGCTCCCTCAAAGTTGGCCAATGTTTCCCTAGCCAATTTTCTGATTTAAACCAGGGAGAATCTGTGGAACTCCAGGTTGTAGAATAGCTGCAGGTACAGATAGTCTTCCACTTACAAGCTTTCATTTAGTGACCATTCAAAGTTGCAACAGCAGTGAAAAACATGACTTATGACTGTTTTTTCACACTTACGACCGTTGCCGCATCCCCATGGTGATGTGATCAAAATTCAGATGCTTGGTAACTGGCATGTATTTATGACGGTTGCAGTGTCCCAGGCTCATGTGAACGCCTTTTGCGACCTATTGACAAAACAAAGTCAATGGGGACCCAGTAAGTATTACTCACTTAACAACTGTAGTGATTCACTTAACAACTGTGGCAAGAAAGGTAGTAAAATGGGACACAACTCACTTAACAACAGTCGCACTTAGCAACAGAAACTTTGGGCTCCATTGTGGTCATAAATTGAGGACTACTTGTACCCTACTTTCAATCATTCCTTCTCATGTTGATAAACTACAGATTTTGCCACATTTGGCTCTAGCATTTTTCTATTTGTATCTGTTTTATATAGATGCATTGCCTAGAAAATGTACTCTATTATTGCTATTATTGTTATTGCTATTATTGCTATTATTGTTACTACTAAGATAGCCTTTATTGTCATTTTTTTACTGTGGGCACACCGGCACAGATTAAAAATGAAATTCTGTTGCCTACTCTCAAAAGTGTACACATACATAACACACATATAAACATGCTATATATAGCATATGTATATACCTACACCCAGTGGTGGGATTCAGCCAGTTCGCACCAATTCGGCAGAACCGGTAGCTAAATTTTTGTTGCCCAGGCCTAGAATGTACTTCCGGAAGCGGCATCCACACAGAGAACTGGTTGTTCACATATTTGAATCCCACCACTGCCTACATCCTTACATATAAATATTAATCACTTCTGTCTTGAATACATAGCGGAAAGCAGAAGCTTGAGAGTTCACAAGGTTAATACTGTATGGAACAAAACTGTGACTGAATCTGGATGTTCCGCTTTGGATACCACGAAGCCTCTTCCCAGAAGCTAACAAGGAAAACAGGTCGTGAAGAGGATGTGTAGTGTCCCAGGCAATCCTGTGGACCGTGCTCAAGCAATACTTATATGCTATGTCCTGGATAGAAGGAAATAAACTGCCAATAATCTTTTCTGCCATCCTCACCACTCTGCATCGCCTTCCTGTCTGAAGCAGGACTGTAATGCAATATGACAGGATGCTCTCGATCATCCCTCTATAGAAAGTGGTAAGGACAGGAGAAGGTAGATGTGCTTTTCTCATGCGATGCAGAAAATGCAGGCGCTGCTGTGCCTGCTTCACCAGTGTAAAGTACTACTAAAAATAATAATGCTAGTGAATCAACATGCCCCAATTCTACCCCATATTAAGGGATTACACTGTCATAGAAAGGGAGTTTTTAAAAGTTATACTGTACGTAATACTTAACAGGAGAATTTGCAAATATTTGAGGTACGCTTTTTAGAATGTTATACTGATGATTTGGTGGGGAAATAAAGAATATATATATATAATTAAACACATGTGGGTCAAAAGCCTAACTTAGTTTTTGGGAAATGTTTGCATATGGTCATAAGTGAGAAAAACAGTCCATCTAATGTATTGAAAAAATGCTGATAATTAATTTGGAAACAGTTATGATTTTTTCCCCAGTACATGATAATGGCATAATGTAGAAGGTTACAGCTAATAGATGCCTCTTTATACAACTAATAGATGCCACACCAGCTGGGTGTGAATCTTCTTTCCAGTCTATTTCCTAGTAAATAACCCTTTCAGCAAAGTTAAGCGAAGTGTTTAATATTATGTCAAAAGTCTTAATATGGATTTATAGACTATTAAATTATATTCAGTCTGTTTAAACAGTGATGAAGTTCTTATTAATAGCAGTTGTCTGAACTTTACGTTTATGTGGATATTGTTTCAAAAATGCAAAACAGGCAGGAATAAAGCAAGAAATGATTTGTAAGGGCTTTACTATAAAAATCCAAGGAAAATAATTGAATTCTCATGAGTGCTGCTGCTTCTTCTTTCCTTAAAGTTTAACTTAAACCCAGATTTGAGTAGGAGAATCAAGTCAGTAAGAAAGAAATGTTCAATGTTGTGGAACTAAAAAAAAACCTGAGTTAAATACTAAGCCCTTGAGGAAAAGAGATTGAGACATAATCTAATTGTTGTTGTTATTTCATGTATGCATAATGGGTGTTCAGTGCAAAAATATAGGTACGTGACCTCTTTTTGTATTTATAGGATACAAAGCCAGACAAATTCTTTGTGATCACAACTGGAAATAAATTGAAAAGGCTTTGCATAAAACATATGTGACATCTGAGTGGTATTTTATATGAGATGGGGTCGGCATGCTCTTTAGTACCACCACATGAAGTTCTGCTTTTATAAAGTCTGAATTCCTGACAAGTGAAGGCAAATATACATGTCACGGGATAATGTTGCAGGATCCAATCACTGGGACCAGAAGTTTAGTCTTCCGAGCTTTCGGACTCATACTGGAGCCCATTCTTAGGGAACTTTTCTCTCTATGTGTGTGCACAGGACTGTTCTCTGCATAGTTTTTATATAGAGCCTGGGTGCATGTGGCTTTTGGTTGTTAATTGGAGTGTTGATGGCTGGCTATTAACTTGTTGGTTGTTTCCTTGTGCTGCTGCACCCTAAGCTCCTAAGTACCTGGTAAGCTGGTGATAAATCAGCTTACCAGGTACCAAATTAACAACTAAGAGCCACACACAACCAGGCTCCGCATAAATGCTACACACAGAACAGCCCAGTGCACACACATAGAGAGAAATTAGAATAGAATAGAATAGAATAGAATAGAATAGAATAGAATAGAATAGAATAGAATAGAATAGAATAGAATAGAATAGAATAGAATAGAATAGAATAGAATAGAATAGAATAGAATAGAATAGAATAGAATAGAATAGAATAGAATAGAATAGAGCTGGAAGGGACCTTGGGGGTCTTCTAGTCCAGCGCCCTGCTCAAGCAGGAGAACCTATACCATTTCAGACAAGTTCCCTGTGGATGGTTTCCAGCACAATCCAAAAGCTCAGAAAACTAAACCTCTGGTCCCAATGATTGAACCAGATTGGATCTGAATTTCTGGCTCAGACCAGAAGATGCAACTGACCCTAAAAATAGGATGTCCAAAGTGTGAATCGCTGCTCTTGAGAAATATTGGAGGAGAAACTGCATATATACAGGATGGATTGGAAATTCTACGATGCTGAAGACAAAAGAGTCAGTGTGGTGTAAGAGTTAAACTGGGCAAAGAAAATCCATCATCAAATCTATCTCAGCCATGGATTAGCGATTCTCTCCAATGATCCTTCCCTAGCCAAGCCAACATCCCAGAAATATTGTGGGGATGAAATGAAAGGAGGCTCTGTGTCAACCACCTGCAGTTACCCCCAGAAGTGGGTGCTCCAACACTGGAGGTTTTTAAGAAGAGCTTGGACAACCATTGGTCTGAAATGGTCTAGATTTTCCTGCTTGAGGACTGAGCCAGACTTGAATCTGGAGCATCCTTCTAGTTTTCTTGATAACACAAGTCTAACGTGAATGTGATTTGCCATCAAATCCTTTTGTGTTTTTGTTTTGTTTTGACTTCTTAGTCTATTATATAGGCTTGCTATTTTCTGGTGGGCTCTCACTTGATTTTAACCCAATCTAGTTCTGGTCAGGTTTTCAGAATCAGTTAGACACCACCTGGTTCATGTTACATAACTGTATATATAAAAATATGCCTTGTGAACATACAGATAATTTTATTAATATAGAATTCCTATTTGGTTTTTGGTTAAAATAATTGCCCATGTTATCTATTTTATTGCTCATAGAACTAATATAAGCAAAGTGTCCTTCTCCAAATAGAAATCGGTCATATAAATCCATGTTTATTGGAGAAAAAATAATAATTGAGAAGAAAGGTATACAATTGGCTGCCGTGTGTATATATTGCCCAGGCTATGATTTCACATATTTCCAACACTTCCATAGTGATACAAAAACAGTGCATTAACTAGATGATTAATGTTACTTGCTATATAATCAGATGAATTAAGGACTGAACTTTTCCATTTATTTTTTTCTGTCTTGTCATATTTTCCCCAGCTTTTTATATTGAAAAATCTAAACATTTTGAGATGTGTAATTTTTTGATGTTGATATCTGCTTCATTAAAGTTGACATTATGGCTATTGACTGATTTTATGTAAGCCGAGAGTGCATTAGACTAATTCTGTTTCCCAGGCTGCAGCAATATTTTATTTGAATTGTTACAAATTTACACACTTTTCACCCTCTGTTTCTCAGCAAGTTTATCCTGATTTGTTAATGGTCTTTCAGTTGTGCATGAGAGGCCATTTATCTCTCCTCTTCGCTTAAAGGGGAAAAAAAGAAAACTGATTAACTAATGAAGCTACTTTAATGAATGGGAATTGTAATCAGATCAAATAAGGGAAGCACATAGAGAGCTAACAGCAGAGGTTGGAATATAAATTGATTCTTTCCTCTGGACTTTAATTAGGAATGTGTAGCTTGGTGGAGGTTAAATTCGCTTCACAGAAATGAATCATTCATTGAAAGTTCACTCTCCTGGTTCTTCTCTGATGGTTTGTAACTAAGCTAACTGTCAAAATCAGAATAATCTCCTATTATTTCCCTGTAGTTATATCTTTGCACAGTATTCCCTTACTTGTTCATCAGCAGAATTGTTGTTTTTATGTATTTGACTGTTTCACTAATAACAAAATTATTTCTATTTATAGAACAGCACAAAAAATAGGAATTCTGAGGACAAATGGAAATCTAGTGTTTAAATAGAGTGAGACAGTGATCCTGACTTCTTTGTGAGATTTATGCGTGTATTTTTCTCTGCAGCTGATTGGCACAAACCATCTGTATAGTTATTATTAGTATTATATGTTACATATACATTGTCTGTATACGTATGCATACATATTGTCTGTCAGCCACCTAGAGCGAGTAGATGGCTATATAAATTCTCTAAAACAAATAAATAAAAAATACCTGCTGCTCCATTATTCTGATTCACAGTAGCTTGCAACTAAACAAAATACAATAAAAATATCCATCATAAGAACAAAAACCAGGTATGATAAAACCCCTATGATAAAGCCCCTGTATTTTATTACAGGCAATCAGCAACTAAAATTAACATACAGCGAAAAAATGTCCAGGTAGTAATACAGAATACAATACACAGTAAAAACACAATTTAATGGGAGGGAGGCAGAAAGAAAGAAGGATACAATACCTGAAGACAAAAAAAAATTACCTCACTGCCTTCATAATAGCAAAACCCAAAACAACTCAACAGACCCAACCAATAGAAACAATCACTAATGAAAAATGAGGAACAAATTATTCTGGTAAAAGAACCTTATTCCCAATCCACTCTCCACTTAAAGGGGAAAATTGTGAAGGAAATTGCTAAACTTACTTTGACACCGCTGCCTGGCATGTCAGTTTGAGCAGGGTAGTGCTTGCGCTGTGTGCATTACATTGGCCGCCAATTTCTTTCTGAGTAAAATTCAAAAGGTCAACTATGTCATGTTCTTATTGACCACAGGGATGTCTTTATTGGATCTTGCCTCAAAGGATGTTGGGAATCGGAATCTTATTAACAAGCTTTCTCAGCCACTGGCCTAGCTGTTGCCTTAGCCCCTGAAAATATTGTGGCCCTTGAGATTAAGATGAGCCCCAACATTGCTATTTTTTCAGAAGACAGTGTTGATTGATATTATATCACTGTTTAATATTTCATGACTTCATCAACAGCAAAATACTTTAGAGATGCCAAAGTCTATTGACCAAACTTTTTTAAGTTTCCAGTCTATATAAACCTTTCTCCATCAAAGTGATTGGTATTTTGCTTTTAATATATAAATAGTTTTTCTTCAATTGAAAACCTTGTAGTTGTACAATAGTGATGTTATTTTGTTTGAAGTTTAGTTCTTGGCATTATAGGAGTCTTTATATGAATGCAGGTACTTTTTAAAATTTATTGATTCTGTAGTGCTCTCCCTATTTCTTTGCCAAAGGGAGAAAATTAAAGAGATTTTATGGAGTCAGTTTATAGTTTTAAAAACCCTTGAAAATACAGCAGGGAAGGATGGGGGGGGGAGAAGCCTTACTATAGGATTGCTGATTCGTGGCTGTTCTTTGGTGTCATATTCAGGAGTATTTGCATCAAACACATTTCATTTCTTTTTTAAAATGCAGGCATTTTTTTAAAAAAAGACTTGGTGGTCATGTCAGGACTCTTGTGTTCATTTCCAACCCACTGCTGATTAAAATGATCTTCAGCATCACAGCCAAATGATTATCCAGCTTCTCTTTAAAATGGAGATAATATACCATTACCAGCAGTATACTGAGCTGACCCTAACATTCAAGTCTCCAGAACATGATTGGCATGAGTAACAATCAAACTAAATATTATTCCTCATTTCAAAATAATGCCTAATAGGCATTATTATTAAAAATGAATACAGTAGTCCCACTATATCAGTATTATGTACTGACATGGTCTAATATTATCAAATGTTGTGTAACACCCAAATCAAAACACATTTTTGGCTTATATTGCCTTGACAACATATCTTTTTCTGGACTTCATTGTTAACTTGACTTCTTTTCCTCATGAAGTTTAATATAGTGATTTTTAAAAAAATTCTGTATAGGTACATTAAGGCTTCTCCTAAACAAAATTTTCCTAATTATCTATACTGATTGTTGACAGAAAGCTACTAATTTTTAACAGGTGATTTTTCATTGTGTCCTGTTTCCATAGTGCTTTCCTGGTCATTATATGTTTCCTTTCTATTTGCTTTTCCATTCATGTTCATGTTACAGTTTGGCAATTTAGGCATAAAGTCTTGTGGCCATATATCCAGAAGGTAAAACTATTGGAGACCTAAGAACATGGGGCAAACTACATGGATGTAGATAATTTTTGCCTTTAACTTAAGCCTTTGTGGTTTTGAAACCACTGTGAAAAGTGTGGTTTTCAAATAATTTGATTTTCAACTTTGAGGTTTACAATGCATGTATTTCTCTTCTATAGGAATAGATTCAATTAGTTCTTTAAACAAAGCTGATAAAAAGACTCCTGACTAAAATATGTGATTGTCTGGTGTCAATGCTGGATCCAAGTGGACCTTCAGGCTATGGACTTGTCTTTTAAAAATCATTGTAGATTATCATATCATTTAATATGATGTTCTAGTCCTAATTCTACAGAGCTATAGACCTGTCCGTCTAGTCTTGTGATCTCCTTGCAAGGAGCAGCTGTCTGAACATTTGTGGATGATCTAAAGTTCTTTTCTTCTTCAGAAGCTTAAAGACTTGATCTACTAGCTAGCTCTCCCATTTTTTACCATGATCATTGACTCCACTTGTTTGCTTTCTTCAGCATTGTGGCTTCCTTAGCCATTAGAGTTTTGGTCCTTTCTTTTTTTACAAAATCTTTCTAGTTGTATAACTGTGTGAGAATTGATTGTGTGATAAAGAATGCTGAGTGATGTTTTTCAATTACTTTAGGCTTCTCTTTCCTTTTTCATTATTGTAAAGGATCCTTCCTAGGTTTCCCATTTCCATGTGCATTCCTTTTATACACAGGAACATTATTGATGTGAACTGATATGCCAGCTATGCCAAAAATGGACATTTACAACAAGGCTGTGCTAATCAAAATTTCTGCTTACATGGGGACCAAACAACCCAATTATAATTGACTTGAGTGCATCTGAATAGTTCATAAATGAAGTTATATCTTCCTTTTTCCACTTTGATTTTTGTCCTTCCCTCTCTTAGTGGTCTTTCCTATACTAATGTTAAGTTTTCAAATCTTCAAAGCAGTGATTGTCTTGAAACATAACTACCTCCAAAGTATCCAAGGCAATCTACATTGTCTTACATTTTATTCAAACAATTTCGAGATTAAAAATAGAGGAAATTTATAAATTGTACTAAGAATATTCCATTTTGGTTAAGGATTTGTCATTTAACCTCCTGTGACTTATTCAGTAACCTGGGGAAAAATGAATTTATAGCAACTGAAACATGATCTCCTAGTGAATTTTGTAATTTGCTTAGTACTTGCATTAGACTCTTACTACGAAATATCTTGGCTCCTCTCCTGGTTTTTTTGTTTTAGTGTTCTTATCTTAATCCAGTTTGGTAGTGCTAGTTTTATGTGGAATTATATTCCCCACTGCAATAAGAAATCTACTAGTTATCAGAAGCTTTCCTTTGTTTTCACTGAGATCTCTCAGTGAGATATGTATATGTAAATATTCAGTTTGGACTAACTAATTGGCAAGATAGCAAAGCATTCTTGACCCCTGGTATCACATCTGTTTCATGGGAAATAAAATGGATGTCCCATCATGACCCTTGATTATTTTAAAAATTGTTCTCTCTGCATTAGTTTTCAAATTCCCATAAAATGATGCATTTGGGGGGGGGATTTAAAAAGCCTCCTTGTTATATAAGGCTAACTTGTTAACTCACGTTATTGTATGAGAATGCAGGCAGCATGTATTTGTACAGACAACAAATGGTGCAACAGCGTTCATTATATTTTTCATCTTTCAAGTTTAAGACAGCACAGCCACATGCCGATATCTTGGATGTAAACATTCAGTTTGGACTAACTAATTGGCAAGATAGCAAAGCATTCTGGACCCCTGGTATCACATCTGTTTCATGGGAAATAAAATGGATGTCCCATCATGCCCCTTGATTATTTTAAAAATTGTTCTGCATATTATACACTGCCAATGCAATGTAATTTAGCATCCTGCCATTAAAATCTGCATATCTAACTGTGATCTTAAATATATTTAAATTTCCATTAACAAGCCTTCCATTTATTTTTCATTTAGTCCATTTAATAAAAGAGCAATAACGTGCTTTCAGCTGAATGTTATGTGAGGAAAATTGAGGAAATGTATTTTAGAAGTAACAGTAATTTTCAGTACCATTTATTGCACTTCAGAAGTCATTTACCCTCTGGAACATATATTTAAAGGAAACATTGTTTTTTTCCCTTTTTTATTTTTTGTAAATACGGCATTTGAATGTTCACATTTTTTACAATCCAATAAAAAATTAAAGACATTAGGAGTGACACACCATAGCATAGAGGTGTATACTCTATACTTAGTGCATTCTTATTGATTAATCTATCTTAGCTATGTCACTTGGAATACTTTTTAATTTTCATGAACTTTGGGGAGACATTTAAGAGTGACAAAAAGGATTAGGAGATACAAGTTATTATCTATACCATTGTTAATCCTTTCAACATAAAATTTGTTCTTATGATAGCACTATTATTATTATTTTATTATTATTATTTATTTTATTTATTTTATTTTTATTTTATTTTATTTATTTTATTTTATTTTATTTTATTTTATTTTATTTTATTTTATTTTATTTTTTTATTTTATTTTATTTTATTTTATTTTATTTTATTTTATTTTATTTTATTTTATTTATTTTATTTTATTTTATTTTATTTTATTATTTATTTTATTTATTTTATTTATTTTATTTATTTTATTTATTTTATTTATTTTATTTATTTTATTTATTTTCAACTGATAATCTTGTGGAGTACCCCATATAGATATTTATGTGATTTAGAGGGAAAGCAATGTGCTTTGGAAGAACCAAGAACTATTATGAGGCAAATTTGAATAATATATGCAAGATATGCAAATTTCAGTCTAACAGTTCCCTAATTTGTGGTGGAAACAATCCAAGGATAATCAGTGATTTTTTCAGAATAATGAATTCCATTTATTAATGGAATGCCATTCTGTATCCAAAACAAAGAACTAGTGATGCACAATACAATTAGAATTTGTATATTGCATATCTCTTATCTTATTCATTCTTTTTAACAATGTATAAACGAAGGTTGATCCAAAATAGCAATAGCACTTAGACTTATATACTACTCCGTAGTGTTTTATAGCATTCTCTGAACGGTTTACAACATGAGCATATTTTCCCCAACAACCTGGGTCCTCATTTTAGTGACCTTGGAAGGATGGAAGGCTAAGTCAACCTTGAGCCAATCAGGATCAAACTCTTGACAGTGGGCAGAGTTAGCTTGAAATATTGCATTCTAACCACTTTGCCATCACCATATATTTAGGTTTGTTTATTATATGTAAAAATGTAAGAGCGATGTAATCTTAAAATATTTATTTATTTAAATGATTTATATGGCCACCTATCTTATAACAATGCCTTTGGGTGCAGTACAAGATTAGACAACATTTAACTAAATATAAAGTTTAACAAAAAAAAAAATGAAGTGATTGATAGCATTTTAAAATTGTACTAAAGTCCAATTAGGCCTCTGAGGGTTAATTTAGCATTTCTCCAATGATTTGAAAGCTCACTATATCATAGCTTGACTTTGGCCTAGGGCAGGGGTAGGCAACCTTGGCTCTTTTATGACTCGTGGACTTCAACTCCCAGAATTCCTCAGCCAGCATGGCTCAGCATGGAAACCTCTCCTTTTCTCCTCAGCGTGGCTGGCTCAGGAATTCTGGGAGTTGAAGTCCACGAGTCATAAAAGAGCCAAGGTTCCCCACCCCTGGCCTAGGGTAATCTTATTCATCATAAAGATAACTTTTCATTCTGCAGTTTTCCTAGCTTATTCAATATTTTTCTATCATTTTACTTTCACCTAGGAGCAATACCTTCCTTCATCCTTCTTAGCCAACACGACTTTACAATCCTGTTCTATTTTTCCCTTCATTACCCTAGACATTATCTTTCCATCAACATTTGTTTGTAAACTTTTGGAGCTTGAAACTTGGCATATGTCTAAAAGTGGAATATATTGGTTGCTGCAATCGATCATAGCTACCATCCACATTCAAATAGCAGAAGAAAATTAAAAGACTGAAACCTGATACAGAAAGGAAAACATTGCAACAGCATTGGTGCAACATTCCATTTTTAGATGACCAACAGAGAAAAGATTCTATATACAGATAATGTGATTTTGCTATAGATAGAAAGATTAGAAATGGGTGGCCCTATTTGTTGGTTATCTCAATTTTTGTAGCTGTTATTTGACGACCTTTCAGGAAGACCATCCTGAAACTTGATGCTCAACACTTGGAGCTAAGAAATGGCATGCCTTCAGATACTATATCTCAAACTTTAAAAGAGTGTACCATCCTCTTAATCCCATGTCAGTCTTTGAGAACATGGCTTTGTTGGCATGAACCAATCAGGTTTCTAGCATGCATTCTGTACTTGTGAAACTTTCAAAATCTTGTATTTGAGTAATTCAGCATGCAGGTTAGCAAAACTATTGATATCAAGAAGAGGAAAAGGCCCAGTGGACAATCATGTAAATACGAGCCAGCAGTATCCGACAGTAGCCAAAAAGCCAATGCAATTCTAGGTTTTATTAACAGAGGGATACAATCAAAATCATGTGAAGTACTGGTACCAATTTACAAAGCCTTGGTAAGACCACATCTGGAATACTGCATCCAGTTGTAGTCACCCCCATTATAAAAAAGATGTTGAGACTTTGGAAAGAGTCCAGAGATGACTCAACAAAGATGATTAGGGACCTGGAAGCTAAAACATACGAAGAATGTTTGAAGGAATTGGATATGGCTAATCTAATGAAAAGAAGGACCCGGGGTGACATGATAGCAGTGTTCCAATATTTGAGGGGCAGCCACAAAGCAGAGGGTGGTCAATTTATTTTCCAAAGCACCTGAAGGCAAGACAAGAAACAATGGATGGAAACTAATCAAGGAAAGATCCAAACTAGAACTAAGGAGAAATTTCCTGACAGTGACAGCAATCAACCAGTGGAATGGCTTTCCTTTTGTGTGCTCTGTCACTGGAGGCTTTTAAGAAGAGACTAGACAACCATTTGTCAGAAATGGTATAGGGTCTTCTGCATGACCAGGGGGTTGGACTAAAGATCAACAAGATCCCTTCTAATTCTGTTATTGTGTTAAAATATGTTGCATACTTTTAAACTTTCAGTGCAGAGATAAGTATATTTGTATAAGTTTTGAAATCCAGTAGGGAAAATAGTTTATGTATTTTAAGAAATGTTTATCAATCAACTTTTGTTTCTTTTGTATTTATATAAAGAGATACAGTGATTTCTCCATTTATAATAACTGCATGGATTGCAGAATGCTGAGAAAAGTGTTACAGGTTGACATTTTCTTTCAGCTATTTGAGGTCCCAGGCTCCTGACTCACAATGTGTCTATGTGCCCTCTGTTGTATCATTAATTTTCTCCTTAAAATAACAATAAGCATCTACAAAATGAAAATCTGCTACTGTGGCTGTTTACAACTATCCATGCTTCATCAAGGCAGAATCCCCTTTGGGGGGGGGCTGACCCTCTTCAAAATGTGAAGTAACCATGGAGGGACTTGCTATAGAAAAATTCAGCTCAGAGCAATAGTTTTTGCTCATATTTTGTTTTACAAAAAATGCACTTACACAATGTGATGCATTTTACTAATTTCTATTTTATATATTCTCCATGGAAAGCAAATTTCAAAGCTACTTTATCTTCATCTACCGCACTAATACACTTTTCCTGGGATATATAACTCATGCTGTGCTTGCTATCTGATCCTCCAGTAATAAGGTTTCTGAGTGTGCAGTCATGCCCCTCGTTACCCTTATCCAACCCATAGTGAGAATTGGCACAGGTGTAAATGGATTTCAGTCGAGTAAACAATTTAGGCTCAAAAGTATTCATGAGAGAGTTGAATTTCACTCAGTTCCTAATTTCTGCATGTCTTGGGAAATAGCAGAAAATATTAAAATATACTTTCCTTCCCAAAGTGGTTAGCTATAAGTTAACCTTCACTGAGTGCAGCTGTCCTGGAGGAACATGGAAAATAAATCATCCTTGTAAGTCCCAGTCCTGAGCAATTCAGTGCTTTAAACTTGAAATAACAGGAAAAAATATCTCTTCCTACCTTCTTGGATTTGGATTCTAATTTTAGAAGAGAATATTTGTAGCTCAGGGTTGAAGGCTCAGGACCTTGGTTTTCCATGAGCTTCATTGTTTTCTTGCAGACATTTCATTACCAAACTATGTAGCATCATCAGTGCATTGATATTATCTAATTTAGTAATGAAATGTCAGAGAACACCAAGGACTCCACAGATTCTAATTTTCCCCTGATATTACTTTTAAATCTGCAGTTATAACAGAGAAACAGAGGGAGTTAGTCGGTAGAAAATAATGGAAATGGGGAATAGATCTGCCAGAATATTAGTATTCTGTTGGAATTTAAGGACCCTGAGAATTTGTGATGTGAGATTTCAGAACATATGAAGATGCTGTTCAGAAGTGTGTGAAATGAACCCATGTGGATTGTACTTTTCTTTCCAGACTTTTCCTGTGTTGAAAAGCAAAGGAACAATGCACTGCTGGGCAGATTAGGAGTCAGATAGCATGCAATTATTACAATGATATTTTAGAGCTTATTATACAGACAGTGGAGATGAAGTCAGATAGGTAACGCCTAAGCTACCAAACATCCACATATTCTTCTGTCTTATCATTAGGGAATATGATCTGGGTATTACCATTAAGGTAAAATTTATGCTAAGGGAAATCATCAAAACAATTAAAAAATGAAAGTTAGAATATTTCGGACATGTGATGCGACACCCAGAAAAATACGGCATACTCCATTTAATCCTCCAAGGAAAGATTGAAGGCAAACGAGGTCCAGGCAGAAGAAGAACATCATGGCTTCAAAATCTAAGGCAGGGCTTTTCAACCTTTTTACCGATTGTACCACTTTTAGGATATGGCAATATTCGAGTACCACCTAGCAAGGTGTCAAAAACTTGGTGACAAAAAAAAAACCTGTTCAAAGTTGCAATTGCACTGAAATGACTTATGACCATTTTCACACTTATGACCATTGCAGCAACAGGGTCATGTGATTTATATTTGGATGCTTGGCAACTGATTCATATTTATGATGGTCACAGTGTCCCAGGGTCATGTGATCCCCTTCTGCAACCTTTTGACAAGCAAAGTCAATGGCAGAGCTGCTGGTGGCCAACTGCTAAGGCGGGACTTCCTTCCCTCCCTCCCTTCCCTGCCTCCCTTTTTCTCATTCCCATCTCCTTCTGAAGGAAGAATTTGAACCCCCCCATATTTTCCCTCTTCCATATATTGATCAAACAAGGAAAGGCCTCCAGAGACAGAAAAGACAAGCTGCTGAGTGAACTAGCTTAAAAAGGCACTTCCCCTTTAAGAATTAGCTACTGGCTAGAAAGGAAAGTAAGGAGCCCAGCTGGCACTTAAAGAAGAAAAAAAATGTAAGTACTGGCTGCCGGCTAAGGCAGCCTCCCCAAATGGCTCCATTCATAAGTAAAATCTGCAGCTCCAGAGGACTCTCTCACTGTAAGTCTTTGCCTGTGCTGGCTCTTTCCCTTCCCCACTACACTTGGCTAGGCAGGGCTGCGTACCACCTGCCACTCATTAATGTACCACAAGTGGTACCCATACCACAGGTTGAAAAGCCCTGCTCTAGCTCATATAGCTTGGTGTTTTCTATACTAATTGATAGGATTTTATTTGAAGGTCTTTTCAGTTGGCCCTAGAGATGCTAAGGACTGAGTGTAGGATCATAGGTTCTCTGACATTGACCTACAATCCTGACTGGGATGTATTGTATGCAGTATGGCTACAGTTAGGGTCAACAGCAGTATGAAATCTGTTTTAAGTAACTATTAAATTACTCATTAAAAGTGCCGCCACATTACTGAAGCACCTGAATAAATCTAGATTAGAATGATGCATGTGAATGTAGACCTCCTTTCCCCAGAGTACATAAAATGTGGATAGATATTCACAGTTGTTCCCAAATGCCTGCACATATTTTGTGTCTTTTGCTCTTGATGATTGTACAAAGTGAATTCTATACCCCAGGTAACTGGTTAAGAGAGTTTGTCAATCGGAGTTTGATTGGATTACCACCTGCTGCCCTTTGTCCCAGCTTAACTGCTGGTTTGGAAAGTCTTCAGAGTAACATATCACAGGAGCTAGCAAACTGTCTAATAAATTACTTTATAAATAATTTGTAAAGCTGGTAATGCAGCTCTACAGGAAGTCTACTCTTTGCAGCATCATTACTCAGAATACATTGTACTTGAGGTGTCTACCAGTATAATGTCTTCCAGGTATTTGTTGTGGTCACCTACTTTTAATTGGATTGAGAACGTAATGAGGGACAGATCATCCTAGACAAGGTCTACCTATGTGGTTGGTAAGAGTTGACACCAATGAGATGCAGTGGTGGGATTCAAATATGTGAACAACCGGTTCTCTTTGTGGATGCCGCTTCCAGAAGTCCATTCTGGGCCTGGGCAACAAAAAATTAGCTACCGGTTCTGCCGAAGTGGTGCGAACCGGCTGAATCCCACCACTGATGTGACGATAAAGGATATCTGAGAGAGCATCCTGCTGTTTATGTTTCTATTGCAAAGAAAGCAGGATATTTAATGTTGATCAAATGCTGAGCCGATACTGTAGAATATTCCAGTTTGTGCTTAGCTAGGAGCAGGGGAAATAAGAGAGACTTTGACCGCTTACAATTGCAGTTCCAGGATTATGGCGGGATGTGCCATCAATTATTGAGACTACGCTGCTCGTTGTTTCTTCCAATTACAAAAAGACAAGGCAATTCTATTTTGACAGGAACCAAACTATTTCATCCTGCAGTTCATGAATTATATATATATATATATACCTTCTACATCGTTCCACTCCAATGGTGGTACCATTGCAAACTCAGCAAGTGAAAGTGTGTTTGCCTGTGAGTTTCAGTTTAATGAGAGGCTCCTGAAGGTAATGTACACAACTGCCTGTGCACACATATAGATGAGTGCTTATTTATTTCAGGCAGCTTAGATCGAGGTACGGACATGTGCATATCTCCCTGGTGCTAATTAACCTTCGTGTTGACATGAGAAATAATTTTAGCCACAAGAGAAAATGGCCATCAACAATTTGAAGATAAGTGTATAGTTATATGTAGATGTTTTACATAAAAGGTCATTCTCTTTTCTCCTTTTATAAAAATACCGTTCACACTCTGTCAGTCACATGCACAATAATCTCATTTTTCTACTCTTAAGTAGTTCCCTAAGGCCACATATAAATATTTGCACTACTCCCTTCATGTATGTCTCTTTCTGTCTTTCTCACACAGAGACTAAGAGGGAACAAAATTAAGCTAATAGTTACTGCATTGTACTATCTTAGAAGGTGTAACAAAAGTTCTTTTTCTTATTTTTTTTCATTTCTGTCATCTTAATATTTTTTAAATGTAGCTAGCAGACAGTAGTAAAAGACAAGCAAACTGACCATTTAAGTTATATACTAGATAAAAATTCCTCTTTAATTTCATTTCATTTCATTAAGAGTGCATTGTAATACTAGGTCTCCTGCTTCCTCAAATACATATTCAATACAATATTTTTAGCAGAATGGTCCACAAAATATTTCACTGCTTTTATTGTTACCATTTATTTAATGATTTATCCTTGCTTTAAAAATAAGCCATTTGGGGTATCCCCTGCTGGAAGGAAGGGATAAAAAGTTGTATCTGAGATTACAGCATTTAGATGTATGTGAGTATTCATTCTTAAATTTGTGTACCACTAATTTAATGTGACTCATGGGGGATTTGCAACATCTACAACAATGATAATAAAAACAACATTAAAATATTCATAGCAAACAATAAACCATTGAAATATCCACCAGAAACAATCAAACATTAAAACAACCCTGGTATGCCACAACAGTAAGACATTCATGATCTAGTAAAACAAATAGAATAACACTTTACTATTGTAAAACATTAGTAAGCCTTATTACACAATCCCATGATAGTTAACACTTGATCATGACAATGACAAGATAGTAACAAGGCAACTGTCATGGTTCCGACAGACAGAGACAAATAAAGCAGAACTCCGAGGCTTGGAAATTCCTCAAAGAACATGTTTATTAGTTACAAAGTATCGGCACGTCAAAAGTGAAACCAAGTCTGAAGACACATGTAACAATTCCCCAATACAAAGTTAAGAAATCCCACCTCTAAAACTATGCAAGCAACTACGTTCCCAAATACATCTTCTTGGCGGGCTTTGCACGAAACGCCCAGCCAATAATATAGGAGGGACATGAATGAATGAATGAATGAATGAATGAATGAATGAATGAATGAATGAATGAATAAATAAATAAATAAATAAATAAATAAATAAATAAATAAATAAATAAATAAATAAATAAATAAATATGTTCACTAAGTTGCTTATAAAAATAATAAAGGCGGAATATGAATAAATTAAAGCAGCTGATGACCTTGGTTCCCACGGGACAAAATATTATTTTGACTATCAAAGCATCTGGCAATCACCCCTCCCCCCTTCAATGTGTCAACCGAAAATGAGTAGGGAAAAATGGCTGCAGCCATGCTCATTTTCAAAGTTAACAGCAACATTTGCAATGAGGAAAGTGAACGTGGCACATAAACATTTGGTTTAGATAAAGAGAAGCTTCTAACTCAACCTTCCACTGCTTGTTTGCCCCAGATGTCTTGGGATCATCACTCCCAAAATTCTGATAAAATAACTGGTTTGATCAGAAAGCTACTGTAACCCCAGTGAGCTACAAAATAAAATAATAATTCCAGTCTTAAATCTGCACAGCCAGACCATTCCACTGGGAGTCTAATTGCTCTAGAAACTGGAGAAGCCTTCTACATGTACTGTATATGTATAGTTGTATATATAATGTTATGGGGTTTTGTATATTTAATTTTAATTTATTCATATTCCGCCTTTATTATTTTTATAAGCAACTTAGTGAACATATTATTTATTTATTTATTTATTCATTCATTCATTCATTCATTCATTCATGTCCCTCCTATATTATTTTTACAAATAACTCAAGGCAGTGAACATATCCACTCTCCTTCTCCTATTTTCCCCACAATAATAACACTGTAAAATGAGTTGAGCTGAGAGAGAGTGACTGGCCCAAAGTCACCCAGCCAGCTGTCATGCCTAAGGCAAAGCTAGAACTCACTTTCACCTGGTTTCTGGCCCAGTGCTTTAACTACTAGATCCAGCTGGGTCTCAATATATAATGTCATGATATTTCTTTCCTGACATGGTGATTTTTGTGTTCTTTACTAATTTTTTTCTGTATTATATCATTTCTGATACTACCCATTTTTCTGTGGTTATATATATTTTTGTACATATTTTGTTTTTGGGACAACAAATGTACTAAAACATTCTGATTATCAATAATTAAGAATATTCATATTCAGATCCCTACCTTAGTTGAAAGTGTGAATTTGACAGTCTCTTGTGTTGATGGCTATCACTTGATTTTACATTTCATAGCCCCATAACAACAGGAACAAAATTGAAACCCGATAGCAAGGCAGTTTTAACATTGTAATGAGAATTTGTGCAGTATTTTAAAGTGCTTAATTATGAACTCACAAATTTAAATATTAATTGCTTTAAAAAAAATTCCAGTGGAAGATCTAGCTGTGATTGGCAATTTACTACCTTCTATTAAAATTGTTATGCTGCTGCTGTGATATTAAGGTATTATTATCATGAAGTTGCCTTTTTATTGCTGACTTAGTTTCAAAAGCAGATACTTGCGAAATCCAACTGTGATATTGATTACCATTCTATTAAAGTGTTAGGTTTTCATAATTATACCAAGTATTGAAGATATTATGTATCCACAGATGCAATCCAACCAAAATTATTTTATGTAAATATTACCATTTTCAATGCTGTTTGGACCTAGTGGATAGGATTCAGACTTTACACATTTTATCTGTATATTGTAAGTAATTTCTCATCATTAAAAAAAGATGAATGCTTATTGGATGTACTAACTGTACAATTTTTTAATTAAATGCTATCATGCACAAATTTGGGTTTGCCATTAGTTACTTCACAGTTCTTGGATTTAGTCCTTCTGCAATGCAATCCATAGCTATGGTCCCCAAGCTTTTTGGCACCTGGGACTGGTTTCTTGGAAGACAATTTTCCCACAGATCAGGGAAGGGGAAGAGGAGTGCACCACCTAGATTCTTCGCATGCGCAGTTTACAGTAGGGTTCATGCTCCTATGAGAATCTTAATGCCTGATGATCTGAGGTGGAGATGAAGCATTGATGCTAGCGCTGAGGAGCGGCTGCAAATATAAGGTTGATCGCTCACCCGCTACTCATCTCCAGCTGTGCAGTTCCTATCAGGCCACAGACCAGTACGACTCCATAACTGGGGGTTGGGGACCCCTGGTCTATGGAATCAACAAGAATAGAATAGGACTAGGTGAACATTTCCTTGTTATTTTTCATTAAAAGAACTCATCGCTTGATTGCGTAGTATTTTAATAGGCTAATTAGTATTATAAAATAGATATAAGATTCTCTTACATTCATGGGGGAACAAGAAGCAAAAAACCTAATAAAAGAATTATCCATATTTTCTGATCATTGAAGCTGTAAGAGTTTAGTAGACTAAATAGACCTATAAACTTTATCTGTATTTAATGTTGTACTTTGATGCGCCAAATATCTGGTCGTTTTTCATTTCCCTCTAAATGTGTTTATATAGTAAAAAGGTTTATATGGCCAGAGAACTCAGACAAATGCGATTCTGGACTCTGCAATAAAAAGGGTGTTTTAAGTGATTTTTTTTTAAGGTCATGAGAAGCCATATAGCAAAAGAATGAAGATAGACCTTGCTTAGCTACCACAATTGGGATCAGCAACCTGGTTGTTAAGCAAAGCGGCTGCTAAGTGAAAAAGTGACTGTGCTTGTGATCCAACCTCTGCTTTCCTTTGCTTTACAGATCTGCAAAGGTCATAAATGTGGGGATTGGTCATAAAATTGCTTTTTTAATCACCTTTGTAACTGCAAACAAGGACTAGTATAATATAAGGGAGTGTACTTTCATCCATTAGATTGTAATGTGATCAAAAACTGCTTAATCTTTAGGATACCATCAAATTACTGATATTGATTATGGTGATAGGGATAAGGAAAGTTCTACCGGAACCACTTTATTCATTTGTCCAGAAAAGTTAAGGTTAGGATATTTCCAATCCTGGAGTAAAGTTACATGGTCAGTCCAAGTGCATTTTTTTTTATTATGAGGGGCCTTTTAGGTCTCTTCCACAGTGTCTATATTTTTCAATCCCCACATCTTTAGGAACTCTTCTAAACTGAGTCTATGTGCCTTTGCTGCTTGTGAGCATCACATGGGTTTATCAGTGTCATATACAGCTGACCAATGGAAGAATACAAAAACTGGCATCCTGCCATCCACCACATATTTGTAAATCATGTTTTATATCTAGCCAGTGTATTATCCCTATCAGCAATATAAAACCAGTGGCAAGTCACTAGCATAAAAATAGTCTTTAAAAGGAAGCACAGGAGCCTATGAACAAGAAGACAAAGTTAAGACAACTGTTCCCATCAATGGGGAAATGATCTTCTCCAAAAGTCCCCCATTTCTATTAGAAAAAACAGGTCTAATGTGATTTTTGTTCTAGTACAGCTGTTCTCAGCTATTGGAGAAGATGGTGTAGGTCAGGGGTAGGCAACCATGGCTCTTTTATGACTCGTGGACTTCAACTCCCAGAATTCCTGAGCCAGCCATGCTGACTCAGGAATTCTGGGAGTTGAAGTCCACGAGTCATAAAAAGCCAAGGTTGCCTACCCCTGGTGTAGGTACATAGGAATGCAGAGCCAGTTCATGAATGGTGCAAATGTCATATATGGAAATACCCTTAGTAATACTTCTTAAAACTTCTCCATCCTGGCAATCTCCAAATGTGGACTTCAACAGTATTCTTCTGATTTATAAATTGGTGCTGATAGAAATAGTTGCAATCACAGGTTGGTTCACAGTGCAGAATTCTGTCTTCAAATATATCAGCTTAACGTCCTTTTAATGGATCTAAGTGTTGGAACAAACAAAAAAGGTGGGGAATAAATTCAATTATAAATTAATAAATAAAATATGGAGTGTGCTCATAAATGATTAATTTGTTAATTTTCTTCTCAGTATCTATGGGGTAATTATGTTTGTCAGTTTGTTTATAATTTTGATTTATAAGGCTGCTGTATCTCACAGCTGACTCTGAATTTTGCTGTCATTTTTCTTCTGCAGTTCATCATTGCTTTTTAGGAAAAAGCTTTAATTTCAGGGCAAGTTTCCACTGAGAATTAGGAAGCTAGGATATCCTGAGAAAGATGAACAATTAGACACAGAAAATAGAAACCAACATTTTTTTTTATTTTACCTCTTCTAATACAACATTTTTCGGTGCATTTCTGTCTCACTTTGCTTATAATAAAAAGAAAGATAAATCTTATGAGACAATATTTGAATGTTGCAACTATTATTTGTTCTTCATATTTATGACTACAGAAAATTTATAAATGAAGTCCTTTACACATATGAATCTAAGACATTTAAATTTCCCTGAACTGTGACTCTGGCCTTGAGTTAATTAATACATCAAATGTTTGTGTTATGTATTATGGAACATAGAATAACAGATTTGGAAGGGACCTTGGAGGTCTTTTAGTCCAACCCCCTGCTTGAGGTGGAGACCCAATCATTTCAGACAAGCAGCTGTCCAGTCTCTTCTTTAAAAATGCCAGTGATAAAGCACCTACAACTTTTGAAGGCAAGCTGTCCCACTGGTTAATTGTCCTCACTGTTAGGAAGTTTCTCTTTAATTCCAGGTTGCTTCTCTCCTTTATTAGTTTTTATCCATTGTTTCTTGTCTTGCCTTCTTGTGCTTTGGAAAATAGGTTAACTCCCCCTCATCTTATACATGACAATACTTCATGAAATATGGGTATAATGTTATGTCTTTACCACAAACTATTATGAGAGTTGGAACACAACCACAGTTTCAATGAAATAATAAAAACATATCTACCAGAGTTTTGTAAATCATGATGATCAAAATCAATCTCATCATTTTCAATAACACACCTTTGGGATTCTTTGATGGTAAAATGAATAGATTACTGGGGAAACAGATAAGTGAGCAGGGAGAAAAAAAATAATGGCAATGAAAAGTTACGTGTTAATTACTTTACAGTTGAAATATTTTGGGTGTAAAACATCTGACAGTGTTCAGAATCAACTGGTAAAACAATTTGTGCTTACATCTGAGTAGCTTGATGATTAGGGGACTGGAGGCTAAAACATATAAGGAACGGTTGCTAGAACTGGGTATGTCTAGTTTAATGAAGAGAAGGATGAGGGGGGACATGATAGCAGTGTTCCAATATCTCAGGGGCTGCCACAAAGAAGAGGGAGTCAAGCTATTTTCCAAAGCGCCTGAGGGCAGGACAAGAAGCAACGGATGGAAACTAATCAAGGAGAGAAGCAACCTAGAACTAAGGAGAAACTTCCTGACAGTTAGAACAATTAACCAGTGAAACAACCTGCCTCCAGGGGCGGTGAGTGCTCCAACACTGGAAGTTTTTAAGAAGAGACTGGACAGCCATTTGTCCAAAATGGTATAGGGTTTCCTGCCTGAGTAGGAGGTTGGACTTGATGACCTCCAAGGTCCCTTCCAACCTTCTTATTATTATTATTATTATTATTATTATTATTATTATTATTATTATTATTATTATTATTATTATTATTATTATTATTATTATTATTATTATTATTTTATTATTATTATTATTATTGTTGTTGTTGTTGTTGTTGTTGTTGTTGTTGTTGTTGTTGTTGTTGTTGTTGTTGTTGTTGTTGTTGTTTAATTATGGGAGTTGGTTAGAAGAGGTCTTGAACAGTGAATTTTCATGGCTTCAGATTTATTTATTTATTTCTGTATTCATTATTTATTTATTTATTTTAGTTCGTATTACTTAACTATCCCAACTCCCTCAGAGTTATCCAGGAAGAAAGTTTGCTAAATAGAGATTGAGGTCTCTATTTACTTGAAGTGGATGGAGGGAAAGGGAAAAGAGAAATGTCTCCCAGCCTCCTTCGTTACTGCACCCCATTTGGGTGGGACACCTCTAAACATTTGCCAGTAATTGATGAGGTTTATCCTAAGACAGGGGTAGGCAACCTTGGCTCTTTTATGACTCGTGGACTTCAACTCCCAGAATTCCTGAGCCAGCATGGCTCAGCCTGGAAACCTCTCCCTTTCCCCTCAGCATGGCTGGCTCAGGAATTCTGGGAGTTGAAGTCCACGAGTCATAAAAGAGCCAAGGTTGCCTACCCCTGTCCTAAGAGAAGATCACCCGGATCTTCCATGTTCCATGATTCATATGAATCTGTCAACATTTAAAGTTGTTGACAGCTGAAAATATTCATGATTTAATCAACATTATCCTATGTTTGCAATGTTCTGTTCTGTTATCTGGAAAATAAAAAAATGCACCGCAAATCAAATATTTTCTCAGGGAGTTGAAAACAGAGTATTCTCATCCAAAAACCTAGCCAACTGCCTATTTTTAAAAAAGATAACCTATGATGTGCATGCACAGACACAAATTATAGAATGTGGTGTAGTGAATTAATTTAGCTTACTAAAAGTATAGCTCCCAACACCATCAATCTAAAACATAATTAAAATAGTATTGGTGGTGGTCTAAGCTAAGCTTTCTGGGAATGATAGATTGCATTAGTAAATTTTGCAGTAATCCTTGTTTTAATGAATGCAGAACTGATTAAATCCTTCTTTCCTCATTTGGACAGCAACTGGGGAATCTTTCAGCTAACGCTCATGCATACTGCATTGGCAGAAAACTGATTGACAGCTATAATAAATAGATGGCTGCAGTTTTGTAACTAAACTAAACTAGATCTTAAAGGCTAGTGTTAAAAAAACAGTTTGCAGTTTGAGAAATATAAATTAATATTCTTTCTATTCTTCTCTTGCTTTACCAGCAAGGAACAATAAGGAAATTACTTATATGACTTGCTAAAATTCCTGTCCCATGTCCACAAGAGGTTGCTGTTACAGTAGGTGTTTATGTTGTCATGTAACTTCACATTTGTTTTAGCATGCATCAGTGATGTAGTACTAAATTGTAGTTAGTCAAATGAAAGAAGCTGATACATATATTCCACCTGAATAGTGTCTAAAATGTATTACAATCTATATTCTAGGAAATCTTAGCTTCTTGCAGATCTTGGGCAGGGGCTAAAAAATAAAAAACCCTAAGATAAATGCTGATGAGTATTCAAATAAGAGTTTTCAAGGATATTTCAGTGTTGTCAGCTAGATTGGAGAGTTGAAAAAGTATTTCTAAAAGAAGACAGTAGCAAGCCATGTCTATTGCACTGTCAAGGAAGTTACATGGATTTCGCCATGTAGCCTCTAAGAAATAAACTCAGGTTATGGAAATCTTTATCTTTATTGTCATTACGAAAAAAATTTCTAGCAGGATCTGGACAAAGTTTTAATGTGGAATGTTCCCAATTTAGCACTTCACTGATAAGTTCCTTCCTTGGTCTTCCCTGTACACTCTTTTTTTTTTTGCTTGTTTGTTTACACTAATGAAGTAGATTCCATATCCCCAGGATTCTCTCTGGTGATGTCTGACTTTCACGAAGAGGTTTTCCTTGTTCTGAAAATGATACACTGCTTTCTGTTGAGTTGAGTTGAGGAACTTCACCTGCTTCTCTGCCCTCTGTCCCCAATATGGCTAGAAGAAGAAAAAGTATTTCTGGAGAACCTCTGTTTTTACGAGTCCAGTCTAGGTATCTATGTCATCAATTAAGTTTTTGTTTCTTGTTCCAATCAACTTAAGTTATTGGGGAAATTATGCTTTGTCCAAATTAACTTTTGGACTATTTTGGCCTAATGCATACTCCAGTGTTGACTTACAAATCCTCTCCTAAGGCATGGGCAACCTTTGGGGCCCCTAGAAGGGCCCACTGCTGTTCCATGAGCTGCACTGGCTGCTGGTTTGCTTCTGGGTGGAATTCAAAGTGTTGGTTACAATCTTTAAAGCCCTGCATGGCATGGGTCCAGGTTACCTGAGGAACTATCTCATCCCAGCAGGATGGGCCTGTCTCACCTGTGCAGGCAGAGGGGATGTGCTGTGGATCCTGTCACTCAAAGGAATTTTGGCTGGCAAGGTCCAGAAGAAGAGGTTTTTCTGCTGTGGCTCCTGCCCTTTGTTACATATTCCCCCCAGTAGAAGCCTTGGACCTGGCTCTGCCACTTGGCTTGGGACTCCAACAGGAGAACATCATGCTGGAGGTGGTTGATCGACCAATAGCAAAACCCACCTCACTTCCCTTCCTCAGCCTTCCATCCTTCTGAGGTCGGTAAAATGAGGACCCAGATTGTATGGGGTTAATGTGCTGACTCTGTAAACCGCTTAGAGAGAGCTGTAAAGCACTGTGAAGCAGTATATAAGTCTAAGTGTTATTGCTATTGCTTCCTCCCTATCTTTTTACCATACTTTTTAATTATAATCCATATTTATACTGGCAATATAAATATAATATATACATTGGTAATATAAATATAATATATATATATATAGGTAATATGTTGGTAATGTATTGGTAGGTAGGTAGGTAGGTGATAGGTAGGTAGATAGGTAGGTAGATAGATAGATAGATAGATAGATAGATAGATAGATAGATAGATAGATAGATATATATAGATAGATAGATAGATAGATAGATAGTAGAGGTAGGTAGGTAGGTAGGTAGGTAGGTGGGTGGTGGGTGGGGGGTGGGTGGGTGGTGGGTGGATAGATAGATAGATAGATAGATAGATAGATAGATAGATAGATAGATAGATAGATAGATAGATAGATAGATAGATAGATAGATAGATAGATAGATAGATAGATAGATAGATAGATAGATAGATAGATAGATAGATAGATAGATAGATAGATAGATAGATGAGGGAGGGAGGAGAGACAGAGAGTTTTTATTGCTTTTAATCTTATAAGCTGAACAGAGGCGCAATTCGAGCATATTATTAGAACTTGGAATCACTTATAGAACAAACTTATTGCTATTTTAAGAAACCTTTTGCCATATATGTACACAAATAAATGTAGGAAATGTGCATATTCTTTATTTAACTTTTTCATAAAATATGAATTTCATTTTACTTCAGTGCATATATTTAACATAGGAAGGCAGTCACAGAGGCAAATGGGAACTGTTCAAGTGTTTGTGGAATCAACTCTTTCTCCCTGGAATGTGAAAATGTCTGCAACCTTTAATTTACAAGTAGAAAATCAAAGACAATGTCATTGGCAAGGCTTTATCCAGAGCATAGCTCAAAATGAAGGCCACGAGGTCACCATTCACAATATACTATATGTCATTTCCCTGAAGGAATGGCTTCTGCTTCTTTGACCAGTGCGGGAACTGCTGCTAATCTTTTCACTTTTTTGCAATGAGTGCAGAAAACATGGAGGTGTCAAGGTCAGCTGTGTGAATAAATTCACTGAGATGCAATGGCAGTTGTTTTCATCTTTGGGAATGGTTAGCATCAAGAATTCTGTGAAATGATTAAACCCTTTGTCTTTTTTTTGTATATACCCATTCAAAATGCATTCATTCTTTGTGTTCAAATGGATGAACACATATGATGTACAGAACTAGAGATACAACTATTGCAACTGTTTTTATTAGAATGAAATATTCTGTTCTATAAGAACTTAATGGATAATGGATGGAAACTAGTCAAGGAAAGAAGCAACCTGGAACTGAGGAGAAACTTCCTGACAGTTAGAACAATTAACCAGTGGAACAACCTGCCTCCAGAAGTGGTGAATGCTCCAACACTGGAAGTTTTTAAGAAGAGACTGGACAGCCATTTGTCTGAAATGGTATAGGGTTTCCTGCCTGAGCAGGGGGTTGGACTCGATGACCTCCAAGGTCCCTTCCAACTTTATTATTATTATTATTATTATAACTTGTTTATAATGTTGCAGAGAAAGGAGATGGAGTTAAGAATATAAGGTAAAATGTTTAGCATGTGGTTTTTCAAAACAAGGTGTTTTTTTTCCTTCCCATTGTGATTAATCCTGAAAAAACAGCTTCAAAAATGTTTGTTGTAATAGTCCCAATGAGCAACCAGTAAGAAGTTTCACCTAAATACACCTAAACACCAGAAAGAAACTAAATGACCTTCCAAAGAATGGGAGGCAAAATATTTGCAGGGTTACTAATATAGGCTCTCTGTGCAAGTTAATTAAGCCATTAGTCATCGGAAAGAAGAACTAAACCATTTATGGTGGACATGTGATAAAGCAAAGAAATATTGGAGTAGGATTCATATTTTAATGCAGAAAATTCTTAAAGTGATTATAAAGATTAAACCAGAAACTTTCCTTCTGGGTCTAATGGAAAAAGACCTGGAAAAAAAGTTTGGAACTCAGATTTTATATATGGTGACGGCAGCAAGACTGCAGCAAAAAATGGAAGGATGTTTCAACTCCCACCATGGATGAATGGCTACAAAAGCTGATGGAATTAGCAGAGATGGCTAAACTGACTGTTTTGATGAAAGGAAAGAATATAAGTACTTTTGTTTCTACTTGGAAAACGCTTCTGGACATTGTGTCTGAGGTGGAAAAAAATGATACTATGATTTTGGGTCTTATTGATTAGACTGATTTGTTGATATAGAAATGGCTAGTTCATACTACTATAGAAATGTGAAAAGTTGAGATTTGATGTTAATGCCTTATTTTACTGTAACAGGGAGTCGGAAGTCAATGCCTCCCCCACTTTCCTCACTTCTCTTTTCCCCCTTCCCCTATCATTGTGTTCTGTCCCAGCCTACATGAGTCCTTGTTAAGCTCACAAGGAGAAACCCCTCTTCCAACAAGCAGGCTGGAACCGCAGGAAAAAACCAATCCCCTTTTATTATTCACAGACCTGAGTCAATGTCCAAGGCAAACAAACACAGTTCACAGAAACTCGATTCCTTAACATGAACTGTTGCCTTTGGCAACCAGCACCTCCCACACCTTCCCTTTTATTATGCAGCCAAGGTGTGGCTTCCTAATGCCTTCTCCTTTGCCTTTGGAGCCACCCCATTGCATTCCTCTGTCCGACTCTCTTTTCTTGTCGGCGTTTACGGGCATCCTGGATAACTTCCAGCTGTGAGTCATCACTGTCCAACTCAGACTCCCAGCACAGCTGTGTCTCAGCCTGAGCGCAAGTAGAGGGGCCAGGCTCCTCGTCAGACTGTAAGTCTGGAAGCTCCTCAGAGCCTTCCTCTGACTCTGATGTCACTCCAGGCCCCTCCTCCTCTGATTCGTCTGATTCAGCTGCCGGGTCCACTGGCTGGCGAGGAATCACAACACATTGTTCCTTACTGTTTGCTTTTGTATTTCTGTATTTTATATTATAACTTCAATGAAGGAGAGCTTGGAATCAGAACTATTGGGATTTGTGACCAGGCCATTCTTTTATCATATGTTATTCAATGACAGTGTAAAAATAATAGTAATGACAACATAACATGTACTATTGTTGTAAGGACAACTGTTGATGGTAGTAGTGATGTAATATGCTTACCTAATACTTTAAAACACTTTTTATTCTTTTTTTTTGGGGGGGGAAGCAGAATGTGGATATGTTGTAGAATTTAAAAGATGGAAATAAAAGCAGGTGATTGTTCCCTTAGGCATGCTTGATTGTATTCTGCCAAGATTAATTATTTTAGCATAGAGAAATGAGGGTGAAAGGTGATGATCCACTGGACCTTTTTGCTTACACCTTTCTGTCCATTGGAGGATTGCAGCCTGTTCATTTTCCATTAACTACTGCCCTCCCAAATTTGGACCATCCTTTCCTTACTGAAGCATGGCTGGCTGAGGAATTCTGGGAGTTGAAGTCCACAAGTCGTAAAGTTGCCAAGGTTGGAGACCCCTGTTTTAGGTGACCCAATGAATTAATAAAATAAGAAAGAAACAAAGGAGATTTTTTCCCCGTGGTGTTTTTTTATGTCTTTTTAAAAAATGTGATTATTGAGAAAGTTATTGCAAATTTTTAGAATGATACATGGAAACTGATGTGGTATATTCAACATATTGGCCTGTTCTGAAGCTTGAATTTCCATAATGTGACCCTTGATCAAGCTAGCTCAGTTTAGACCAGGGGTAGGCAAACTTGGCTCTTTTATGACTCGTGGACTTCAACTCCCAGAATTCCTGAGCCAGCATGGCTTAGCTTGGAAACCTCTATAGCCAAAATAACCTCTGCCTGCATATTGGTCTACTGATTTTGAGGCTCTGATCGAGAATGTCTAATCTATTGAAAACTTCTGGATATATTCCTTTAGATTCCCCCTGTTGTAACTCCAAAATTGTAGCCATTATACACAACAGCTTATGTCAATGATCAGCACTAAGAATGCCTCTAAAATGCTCCTCTCAGCTCCTCAGACAGAAAAAGTGTTAAATATGTAGGTTATTGCAGAGAATTAGGAAGCCATACATACAAAGATGCTTGGTGAATAACAACACATAGGAAACATGATGCATCCAACTCTCTCTGCCTCCCTCTCTCTCCCTTGCTCAATTTCTCTCTTTCCCTATTGAAGAAACATCAATTCCTATTGTATCTGCACAGTGCAGAGGCGTTTAACGTGATATGTTCCTACCAAGCAATATGGGCATAGACTTTAGGCCTAGACAGTTTTCCAGGCCATTTGTGGACAATGTTGCTCCCATTTGCCATGATGCTGGATAGTAAGATCTCATTAGATGACATTGGTAATATCTTGAAAGAAGATCTGAATTTTTTTCATGCCTGTTACTCTCGAAGAATGGACAGGGTCCTCTGTGATATACGTTCAGCAACCTATAAATCAGATCTGTATTCCTTCTGGCAGATATGAGTCACCAGAGAAGGAAAGGGACAGAGAATGATATAGGGTGTGATATACTTGAGAAAAAAGTATGTGCTGCCTGTGTTGAGTTTGAAAGTAGTGATGTGAACTCTTCCTCAAGAGGCTACTATTTCTTGACACTTATAGATTGTTTTCCATTTTTTTTTTATTGTTTTATTTTATTTTACTTTATATTATTTTATTTTATTTATTTTATTTTATTTTATTTATTTTATTATTATTATTTATTTTATTTTATTTTATTTTATTTTATTTTATTTTATTTTATTTTATTATTTTTTATTTATTTTATTTTATTATTTTATTTTATTTTATTTACTTTATATTATTTATTTTATTTTATTATTATTTTATTTTATTTATTTTATTTTATTTTATTATTTTATTATTTTATTATTTTATTTTATTATTTTATTTTATTTTATTTTATTTTATTTTATTTTATTTTATTTTATTTTATTTTATTTTATTTTATTTTATTTTATTTTATTTTATTATTTTATTTTTATTTTATTATTTTATTATTTTATTATTTTATTTTATTTTATTTTATTTTATTTTATTTTATTTTTTTATTTATTTTATTTTATTATTTTATTATTTTATTTTATTTTATTTTATTATTTTGATTAACTCCTGTCAACTATGTGAACTAAAGTTTTCTTGGCAAGATTTTTTGGGAAATGATTTGCCATTTGCTCTTTCTAGGGCCGAGGCAGAGTGAGTGGCCCAAGGTCATTCAGTTGTCTTTGGGCCTAAAGTAGGTCCAGAACCCAATTTCTAGCCAGGTGCCTTAACCAAGCTGGCTCTTCTCCAAATTATTTTGGTTTTTAGTTAAGATTATGAGATGGCAGCTGAGCAACAACTACAAAGGATCCAATATGAAACAAATTTTCAAGATGTCTTTCATAGGACAGGTTAGGCAAAGGACAGAAACTATATTGGCCAATCTTGTAGATCAACTGTGGGATTTGAGGTTTGCACCTTCCATTGCTATTGATACGGTAACATTTTGGACTCTTGCAAAGGTAGGGGACATTATTTTGCAGTGATTCTTCTCTTTCCCTAGTTGGAGGAGAAGAACAAGGCCCTTAACACTCTGTGACTTGGGGTGCTTCAAGAGTTGGCCCTCTTTCCAATTTTGTCTATCATCCCTACAAAGTTGCTTGGAAAATCATCCATTGATTTGGGATTAGAGATCATCTACCTGTAGAAAAGTATTAAGGTACAGGTATTAAGATGGCCTTAATAGACACATGGGGCTAAAACATTTAAACCTGTAAAATAATGGGTTGAAAAATAACTCTTATTAACCCATAACATACAATATCATGGTTCAAAGGAGCTCGCCTCCCTGATTCTAGGTGGAGAGGAGATACAGCACAATCTGACTTGCAAGATCAATGTGAGCCCCACTGGTAGATCAAAGCAGGAAATCAACTTCACAAAAAGGCAAAAAATATGTTTATTGAGATTGGCTATAATGACATAATCGTTCACGTCTCACTGTGGATAGCAACATACATGGGGAGTGAAGTAGAAGTATTAGGACAGTTTTATATTAATACTCTAAACTGTCTAAAGTCCTGTGAATTGAGCTGTATATAAATCATTATAATACATTTTAAAGAGTCAGTTCCAAAGTTCAAATCGTGAAACTTTTCTCCTTTTTCTTGTTAATCCTTTTGGTTGGACTTTACTTAGTCTCAAAGCTCTCTATTTAAAACAAAAACAAAAACTTGAGAATGAGGGGCTTCTATTACCATCCTCACCATTTTCATTTAAGGCTGATTTCTGCACTTATATCTTCTTTAGACTCAAATCCAACACTCAGCACGTTCTCTTATTATGTTTAGCTTGATGTCACAATAACCTGTTTTCTTGTTTCCCACAGTCACTTGTTTGTGGCAGTTGCCATATTTATCTAGGCATATCTAGTTCCCAACAGATCCTGAGTTCTACATCCTCAGAAGTAGGTGGAGGTGATTATCTTGAAAATCTCAAATTGCGCATCATTTTACAACAAATAAAATAATACATTTTATTAATTTTACTGATTTGTATATCTTCCTTTGCCTTTTTGCAGTATTTTCTGCTTCCTGTCCTAAAGGATTGGGGGAGGGGAGGGACTTCCAAAATGAAGATTGCCTAGCAACAAAGGAATTAGAATTGCTCATATTTTTCATTTAAGCAGGGCTACTTTGCATCCATTAAGTGAAAACCATGAAAAATTCACATGCACTTGTTTTTCCTATTTTTTATATGCAACTCTAAAGAATTTAAAGATTAATATCCTATCAAAATCATCTTTGGTTGGGGGACAGGAGCGGTCTGTAAATGTCTATAGTTTCAGGAATGAAGGCAAAGATACATGTCCCAGGATAATGTTGAGGGATCCAATCTGGGTCGCTCACCGGGACAGAGGTTTAGTCTTCCAAGCTTTGAGATTTGTGTTGGAGCCATTCTTCGGGAAACTTCTCTCTAGCCTTTCTATAGTTTCCTCATGTCACATTTGTGGGAAAATCTGAGTTTCTGTGGAGCAGAAGAATTTGTACTTCAACTAATTAGAGATCAAATGAAGGATGGAAGAAGAGAAAAAGAATAAGATGAAGGTATATTTGAACTGTAGGATCGCAGATCACTCAAAGCAGTGAAGATAAGCCAGAAATAAAACATGTTATTGCACTGGGTCGCATAGCAGCAATGATGAACGTGAGCCGAATATGGAAATGCAAAGTTATTAGGCTGACAACCAAATAGAGGTTAGTCTGCTTTATTGTGTTCCCTGTAGCTACCTATGGTTGTGAAAGTTTGACCTTAAGAAAGCAAGACAGGAAGAAAATCATTGAGCTGTAGTGCTGGAGAAGGCTCCTGTGTATTTCTTGGACAACAAAGGTGACTAACAAGCAAGTACTGGAACGCATAACACCAGATATGTCGCTGGAAGGCAAAATCACAAAACTGTGTCTCACTTATTTTGGCCATGTCATGCAGGGGAATTCACTGGACAAAGCTATTATATTTGGACGAGTTAGCTGACACCAGCCAGAGCATAGAAAAACCTCAAAGAGGTAATGTAAGATTAGAAGGTATGGAGACACTTGGCCCATACAATCACAAAGACTCATACACAAACTGAATGGATAACATCATTATCAAATTTGAACTGACTAAGTCCCGGACAAAATAATATGTTGAGAGAAGCTGTACAACAAGGGCCAATTTTTTTATGTGCTAGGGACCAACCGTCTCCTTGGCATTAATGGGCCAAAATGTTTTCTCACAAGATCAAAAATATGAACAAGGCTGTCAAAAATGTAAGCAGAGGGCAAAAAAAGGATAAGATAAACTTACGAGCTTTAGTTTAAGATACAAAAAACAAATATTTCAGAATATTTCCAGGGCATGATGGTGCATCTGGAAGACTTGAGTGCTACTGGGATAATATTACGTATCATGATAGAAACTGATTTCATATGCATTAAGTTAAAATTGTTCTTAGAGCTGCAGTGTTTGGATTTTTGTATTTTAGGAGCATTTTTTTCTTGTGACTCATTTATAGAATTTACTTAATTGCTGAACTAAATCTGTTCTCTGTGAATGCATATTTTTTTCATTTTGTTCAAAGCACATTTCCGTTCATATTTAAAAGTTAGCATTATCTCAGCAGGCAGTCCATTTTTCTTTAAAAAGAAGTATTTTCCCAATTAAAATCTGCAACAATGCTGAAGGCATTAAATGGATAGGATTTAAGTATCCAATATCTTCCAGGAATGTCATAACACACTTGGGATATGCCAGCCTTGAATATCTTCTTTGATAAGTTGGTACAGTCAGTCATCATATGCAGTAAAATCATTAAAAAATGCTTCCTATGACAAATGTAAAGAAAGAGATAGGAGACAGGCAGAGAGATGATAAATTATTAAATGACTAAAGAGTTTTCTAATAATTAAAATTCAATTAAATTGGCTAATTGGACTGAATTAATTGGTTATAAGATTAAAACACTATTGTATAGTGCATTTAATGTGTAGATTTTGGGACAAAGGAACAGAAACAGAAGTACTTAGTCTAGCAGTTGTCATCTAATAGTGAATGAATCAGTCAAAATGAATTGAATTTATGAGGCTATTTAACACACACACACACACACACATACACTGCAGCTACTAGCAAAGGACAAAGCAGAACAAGGTGTGAATTGTGAGAGTCATGAGAAAAGACAGAGAGGATTAAAAAAGGAATTTATTCATATTTACAATATTTCTTAGTTGCCGCCATTAAGTGAAGACTGCCATTTTGCAACAAGTGATGTGTTATGAAGAAAGAACCACTGATGAAGTTAAAGGAGAGAAAATAAATAGAGGGCATTTAAGGCAGATAGAGAATAAAAGGGCAGATGCAAAGCATAAAGGAATGGCAAGAAGATGGCAAAGAAAAAGGGCTTTCTTTGTATGAGAAGGACCATGTTTCACATTGGGGAGAGTTCCATTTGAGTAAGTTTATCAGATTATTGAAAAAAGGCAAACATAACTTAGTTTGCTTGATCGGAGGACTGCAATAACTGTTTATCAAAAGGATAGATTTGTGGGCTGTTCGGTAGTTTTGATTCATTGTCCAAAGTATATTTTGAAGAGTAACTGTCATGGTTCTGACAGATGAAACTCTTCAAAGAACTTCGAGGCATTGTTTACCTTAAAGAATCTTTATTTGAGTAGCATGGCATCGGCGCTAACACAATCGAAGCCAAAAACTGGATTCCCCTCCCCTGAGCACATAGTATCAAAGCATAATTCCCTCCTCCAATTAATAGTCATAAATCACATTCTCCAATTAGTTTGAAATGCAGGCTCTCCCTCCAGTTCTCCAGCCCACCAATTCTTATCATCTCTTATTTCATTAACCTTGGTTCACACACTAAGTCCAGTATTATTATGTCTGTCTAAACTCTCATGCACATTCCTCCCCCCCACCCCAGCATCATCTAACTCTAAAAGTAAAACATAAGAAGAAAATGGTTGCATCTCTAACTGTTGTCAAAGCAAAAACATTCGATGTTAGCAGCGTTGACAGTAACAGAATAATAGAGCTGGAATGGACCTTAGAGGTCTTCTAGTCCAACCCCCTGGTCAAGGGGGAGACCCAATACCATTTCAATATCCAATCTCTTCTTAAAAACCATCAGTGATGGAGCACTCACAACTTCTGAAGTCAACCTGTTCCATTGATTAATTGTTCTCACTATCAGGAAATTTCTCCTTAGTAATTAATTAATTAACGAGTTAAATAATTGAATTTTGTGCAGAAAGGAATTGGACTTATTATACATTTAAGTGTAAAGCAATCGTAATAACAATGGCAATTGCAACAAATTTAGTGACCTTTCCACAAATATCCTGTCACCCGTTAGCCTTTTAGAGTTTGAATCTAAAGTGCCATGCAGACTCTATATGTGTTTGTTTGTCTTTCTTTAAAGACAAAGTCATTAAAGTCAACTAGCAATCTGAATAAAAATAGCAAAGAAACAAAAGTTATTGATTTAAATAAATAAAAATGGTTTTAAATTCTCTGGCTATCTAAGACACCTTGTTCAAGAAATATTTAAATGTAAGTTAACAAAGAGACCAACTACCTAAAAGAAACTTGCAGGTATAAGAGATACATTGAAAATCATGCCAATATTTGTACAGCAAAGCAATTTTCTATAGTTTAATCACTTTTGTGATGATCCTTTCTGTGATGATGCACTGGTTGGAATGCAGTATTGCAGACCAACTCTGCTCATTGTCAGGAGTTCAATCTGATGGACTCAGGTTTCCATCCTTCCAAGGTCGGTAAAATGAGCACAATATGTTGGGAGCAATATGCCGACTCTGTAAACCGCTTAGAGAGAGCCTCAAAGCACTATGAAGTGGTATATAAGTGTAAGTGCTATTGTTTTTGCTATTTTTCACTCTCCCAGGGAGATATTGGTAAAATAGTCTGACATTAATTAACAGTTTTCCATTCATATTTCCAATTCATATATTGCATCTTCTGTGCAAGCTGACAAAAAATAAAATAAAATAAAATAAAATAAAATAAATAAAATAAATAAATAAAATAAATAAAATAAATAAAATAAATAAAATAAATAAAATAAATAAAATAAATAAAATAAATAAAATAAATAAAATAAAAAAATAAAATAAAATAAAATAAAATAAAATAAAATAAATAAAATAAATAAATAAAATAAATAAAATAAATAAAATAAATAAAATAAATAAAATAAATAAAATAAATAAAATAAATAAAATAAATAAAATAAATAAAATAAAATAAATAAAATAAATAAAATAAATAAAATAAATAAAATAAATAAAATAAATAAAATAAATAAAATAAATAAAATAAAATAAATAAAATAAATAAAATAAATAAATAAAATAAATAAAATAAATAAAATAAATAAATAATAAATAAAATAAATAAAATAAATAAAATAAATAGTAAAAATAAAATAAAACAAAACAAAACAAAATAAAATAAAATAATAAAAAAACAAAATAATGTTCCATTTGTCCCTTGGTTTTATTACCACTGTTTTCTCCCATTATTATCCTTTCAGTCAGTAACTTTATCAAGCTTATTTCTTTATCTCAACAACACCCCAGTGTCATATTGCAACAACCTTTCTTGGCAAGACAATAGAGAAAACAGACAGAACAGAACATTGTGCACCAGAAGGTTATAATAACCAATACAAATGATATGGGAGAGTTTAATTCTTATATTTTTGTTGAACTCAATGAACATGTTGTGCTTATTCAGTGGTATTGCTTCCAATGCATGGTATTAAAATTACAAAATAGACAAAAATAGAACTTGAATAAGAGAGATGCTTGGAACTGAATGATGACAGCTAAAATCTGATCACCCAACTGACAATTTATCTACTTTTACGTGACTTATATTGTAAATTTAAGGTGATTAAAACAACATGCAAAAACCAATCATAATAATAGCAGTATTAAATTAATATTAAAATAGAATGGAGTTAAATTATTATTGAAGGGAAATTAAATAATAATAATAATAATAATAATAATAATAATAATAATAATAATAATAATAATAATAATAATAATAATAATAATAATAATAATAATAATAATAATAATAATAATAATAATAATAATAATAATAATAATAATAATAATAAAGTTGGAAGGGAGCTTGGAGGTCATGTAGTCCAACCCTCTGCTCTGGCAGGAAACCCTATACCATTTCAGACAAATGGCTGTCCAATCTCTTCTTGAAAACTTCCAGTGTTGGAGCATTCACCGCTTCTGGAGGCAGGTTGTTCCACTGGTTAATTCTTCTAACTGTCAGGAAGTTTCTCCTTAGTTCTAGGTTGCTTCTCTCCTTGATTAGTTTCCATCCGTTGCTTCTTGTCCTGCCTTCAGGTGCTTTGGAGAATAGCTTGACTCGCTCTTCTTTGTGGCAACCCCTGAGATATTGGAACACTGCTATCATGTTCCCCCTCGTCCTTCTCTTCATTAAACTAGACATACCCAATTCCAGCAACCGTTCCTTATATGTTTTAGCCTCCAGTCCCCTGATCATCTTTGTTGCTCTTCTTTGTACTCCTTCTAGAGTCTCAACATCTTTTTTACATCGTGGTGACCAAAACTGGATGCAGTATTCCAAGTGTGGCCTTACCAAGGCATTGTAAAGTGTTATTAACACTTCATGTGATCTTGATTCTATCCCGCTGTTAATGCAGCTTAGCACTGTGTTGGCTTTTTTGGCAGCTGCAGCACACTGCTGGCTCATATTTAAGTGATTGTCCACTAGGACTCCAAGATCCCTCTCACATTTTCTACTATTGAGCAAGGTACCACCTACACTATACCTGTGCATTTGGTTTTTCTTGCCTAAATGTAGAACTTTACTTTTTTCACCTTCCTGCCTATAATAATCCTTCCTGCCTATAAATTATTGCAGGGGACACAAATCTCTATTCAGGAGGAATGGGAAATGTTACCATTTCAAGAATGGAATATTCCAGAGAATTCTGATTTGTGCCAGCCATCATCTGGACAATTCCATTTTGGGGGTAATTCAGTTGTTTTCAGAATTAAGGCAGCCTACATTATCTGGAACACCCTTTATAAGAAATTTGGAACTACTTCTAATTTAAAAGTTTTATTTCTGGAGGTAACCCAAAAAGTGCATGGTCCTAAGGAAATTTGGTATGTTGCAAAAAGGGAATGGAACATTCAGTATGTGAATTTGTGCATTGCTTGAAAACCCTATAAGCAAGTTTCTCTATACTAATGGGAATTAATCTGCTTTGTGCAATGGGTTGGACTTTTAAAGATACATGCAATCTCTAAATATGTCCAGATGGGAAGATAAATATTTCACATAAGCTGATCCTAAATACATTTGTTGCTGCTTTGTAATATGTTCAATTAATGGCAAAATGAACTCAGCATAAAAATATTGTCAACATCCTAAAGAAACAATATCCGTCAAAGTGGGTCATTGTTCTGACTGTCCATAAGGTAAAGATTCCTTTTCATTGTCCGTCTATCATCTCAAGAAATCATGGCAGAGAAGACAGGATAAACTGTAAAGTTCTCTTTGGATATGAAACACAAAAAATAAAATGGAAGCAAGTAGCGCAGAGTTCTAATGAAAATGGAGAGAGGAAGTAATTAAGATTTTGAGGGACAGAGATATTAGAGCAACAAAGCAAACATTAAGCTGCATGAGCTGGCTATCACAGAAGATTATCTGTATCCCCGTTCAATATTTTTCTTCTTTCATGGTCAATATTTGAAAATGATAGCAGGTTGCCCTCTATGCCATTCTTTTTGCAAACAAAAAATTAAGGTTATTAATGCCACTTTTCATCAGCTGGGAAAATAAACCTGCACATGAATCTGATTATGATATGTCAGAACAACTCTGGTACAGTATTAGGCACTTTTGCTTTGCTCTGCACTTGCCAAGCCAATCAATTCTACATGACACAATTTAATTAAATGAGTTGTTGGCCAGGACTGCAGTAAATATGTTTTCAACAAGACCGCCACTGATAGCTAATGCAGTGCAGTTTTGTAGTAGCCTGGGTCTCTTGGGAGGGCATTACCTTTATTACCTGTCTATTGCTCAGTGCATAGTACAGATGCCTAGCAAATAATGAACTATTCTCTTGTTTGCTATTAGGTTCACTTAATATTGTGTAAAAATTGCTGCTGATTTCAGCACAATTCCAGAAAAAGGGGAAATTTCACCACAAAGAGCAGTAGAAGCAAACTGATAATCCTTAATTATTCTCATTAGGTCAAGAGTTATAACAAGTGATAGATATAACAGCTCATTTAGTGTTTAGGGAAATGCATACCAAAGATAAGAAGAGTAAGAGAGTAAAACATGTCCAGAAGAGGTCAACAAAGGTGATGAGGAATATAGAAGGTCATGTCTTATGAGGATAGATTCAGGGAGTTGAAAGAGTGTTCGAGAAAGAGTGGATAGGATTAAAAGGCAATATCATTGCAAAAGGGAATATTAGAAGGGAGGGCTGTTATACAGAGATTGGAGAATATTTGGTTTTTGCACAAGAATGATTATTTGCTCTCTTCCCACCACCAAAGACTCACACGATTTTTACTGTGAAATGGAGTGAGGAATAAGAAAGGGAGATACTGCAACCTTTCCCCCTAATTACAAATATATGACATTTGCCTGTCATTCCACTGGTAAAATTGGTTTGGCAGATTTGAGAAAGAACAGATGCAACACTCACTCCATATGATTTTCAGACCTATCAGATATGAAGGCTGTGCATCACTTTGGAGGAACAATTCACTTTACTGGAGCCTGAATAAATCCCCCTTTTTGAAAGGGAAAAAAAGGAAAGCCGTGTTGTTTCCTTTCATTGGACATCTCCTTATTTTGAAACAAAGTTCATTGTCGAAAAAGATGAGCTCTGCTTTGACTTTTCCAAGTGCATAAAAGCTGTATAGGCTCAAATGAGGAAGAATCATTTTAGGGTGATTTGTTATCTTTAACTCTGTCTGGGATGATATTTCCCAGCCTGAGCTGGTGCACAATCTGGATTTTCCTGGAATCTCAACTCGTTGTAGGCCAATTGTATCCTTTCCTAGATTGAGGTGAGGGAGAAATGCTCATGGTTATTCATGACTGAATCATCTCCCAGATGATGTTAATGATGATGATGACGATGACGATGACGATGATGATGATGAGGAGGAGGAGGAGGAGGATGTTATCCTTTCAGTTGAGTCCAACTCTTGGCCAGGTCTCTCCACATCTTCCAACCTTCTACTTCTTTGAGTTGTTCTATGCTCTGGCTGGTGTCAGCTTTGATGGTGTCCAGCTATCATGTTCTTTGACAGCCTAGTTTCTTTTTACCACTAACTCTTTCAAACATAATTGCTTTCTCCAGTGAACTCCCTCACATGACATGACCAAAATAAATGAGACACAGTTTTGTGATTTTACTTTCAATGACGTGCCTGGGTGTTATGCACTTCAGTACTTGCTTCTTAGCAGTGGTGGGATTCAAATATGTGAACAACCGGTTCTCTGTGTGGATGCTGCTTCCAGAAGTCCATTCTGGGCCTGGGCAACAAAAAATTAGCTACCGGTTCTGCCAAACTGGTGCGAACTGGCTGAATCCCACCACTGCTTGTTAGTCAACTCTTCTGTCCAAGGTATCCCCCATGTCGACTACTGCAATGTGCTGCACATGGGAGTGTCATGCCTCTGTCCGAGCCTGACTCTGAAGAAGAGATGGAATTCTCTGTTGAGGCCCAAGAGGGGGTGTCTGTAGCTTTGGAGGATTGTAGGCAGGAGCAGGCTGAGGCAGGCCAGGGCCCTTCTGGTTTGGAACAGGGAAGGCAGAGTTCAGGCGAGGAGCAAGCCCCCCCACACCTGATCCTAGAGCAAGGAGAGCAGAGAGGAGGAGAGAACAATGGAGGCAGGCTCACTTGCTTGGGAGGAGAGCGTCCCGCCCCACTCCACAAGGCACACCTGTGGAATAGGATTTAAGCAGACGCTGTGGGGTGAGGCATTTGCCGGGAACAAATGTGGGATCTTGATATTGTCGTGACTTGTGCTCTTGTAACCTGGACGCTTTGTATTCTGGACCAGTTTGTTTCCTGCTTCCTGATCACAGCTTACATTCCTGATCTCTCCTTGCAGTCAGCAGTTTGCAGTTCACAGACAAGCCGAGAGTAAAAGGACTTTTTACGTTTTGTTGTTATCTGTCTTGTCTTGAGAATTTTGTAAACTTTCCTGGCTATCTTGGTTGAACTCTTGCCAGCATATGGGGGAGCATTTGGGTGAACATTGGCAGTGATTCCAGGACTGTAGCTCTTGCCAGCCAACTGCCTTGCCTCCATTCGGGGCCCTGGGTCATCACAGGGGCTGTCTTTGAAGAGCATTCAGAAACTGACCTAGACTAAAATGCAGCAGCACAGATAATAGTAGAAGCACTTCAATATGGCCGTCCAACACCACTGTTGGATGAGTTACTTGGCTTTCAGTAGACTTCTGGCTGCAATTCAAAATGCTAGTTGTCATCTTTAAAGCTTAGATGGCATGGGACCAGGTTATCTACCTATCCCTAATGGTTTCTGGCCATTGTATTAGATCTGGCAATTTGGGCTGGCTGCTATGACCATCAGTCAAACAGTGTCTTCTAGTGGGGCCTCAGAAGCATGCATTCTCTTTCACAGAACCTCTCTTATGGAATTTTGTATTGCATTATGTTTTATTTTCTTCACTGCCCAGACTTCCTTCTGATAGATAGGTGGTTGTATAAGTTTGTTCAATAAGTAATAATAATAAAAAAGAAATAAAATTTGGTGCTTTGCTCTGCTGAGTATTAGAGTTTGTTGGAGGGTCACACTATTTCTGTTTCTCTGAAACTGTCAACCCAAGAATGACATGAAACAATCCAGCCAATGTTCAGTTCTTTATTTACATACACCATAAAAACAGAATCTTGCCAGATTAAATATATGCTACTGTAACCTAATAGATATACCCTGGGAGATTCTAGGAAGTAGCCATCCTAAATCTTTTCCTTTTCCCACAGTCCGTCTCTAGACAGACTATCTTTTCTCATCCCCCTCTTGGTATGTGTAGACTCCTTCCTGGGAAACTGTTGTGTTACTGGAGTCCATCAAATCACTTCCCCCTATATAGACACATTCCATCAAATCAACAATTTCTGGGACCATTTTATTTCTTTTCTTTTTTTTAAATGATGGAGACTAAAATGAAACATTTTATTTATGTCTATGTAACTGTAGTGATTGAAACTCAAGTACTTTGGCCACCTAATGAGAAGGAAGGACTCATTGGAGAAGAGCCTAATGCTGGGAAAGATTGAGGGCAATAGAAGAAGGGGACGACAGAGAATGAGGTGGCTGGATGGAGTCACTGAAGCAGTAGGCGTGAGCTTAAATGGACTCCAGAAGATGGTAGAGGACAGGAAGGCCTGGAGGAACATTGTCCATGGGGTCGCGATGGGTCGGACACGACTTCGCAACTAACAACAACAAACTGTAGTGATCTCTTCTGAATTAAACAAACTTATACAGTACAAACCATTCATATTGAAAAAAGTAAGCTTCTGACATTAGTTGATTCATGTTCCTTTTGGATTGCTCCAGAGTCATGGAATATGATCATAAACCTACTAATGATCATGGACATTAAAATGTTCTCAAAGCCTTGGAGAAATGAGAGAGAAGTGATGGGGCTGCCAAGTGTTTAGAATATTTTAAGTAAATTAGCTGCATCCCTCTCTAAGAGCACACATGCATACATGCAAATGTAAGTCATTTAATTGTGGCAATGCTTTTCTTGAGGCATAGTTGCATAATTTCCTGTAGGAATAGGCTCCAAACAGACCTGTATTAAAAAGAGAAGGAAAAACACACAATGATAACTTACAGAAGCTGTCATTAGCACTAAACATCCTTTTGATGGGTACAACCATGATTAAATTATTAATCAAAATTTGGAGTGCAGATGTTAATCGGCTAATCACATTGATTAATGCTTTCACTAGAACTAAAGAATAACATTTTTTTTTTAAATAGCTGCTTGTCCTCCCAACCTATTAAAAAGGAGACACAGAAGCATCCATCTGGTAGTAAAGAAATTTCTTGTTCCTCTCCCCTGCAATGTTTTTCACTGTATGTCTGCCATACCATCTGGGTCTGCCATTCATTTTTAATTGGCTGCGACATACAATATCTGATGAACTGCATTTCACAAAAATGAAATACAATGTGAATTTGCATACCTGCCTATTATTTTGCTTAAGACATTGGCAGATAGGAAGGGAAGAATAAATTTCATGACACTTGCAGTGTAGATCAGGAATGTTTAACTTGTGGGCCTAAGGCTAAGTTGGTTGTCAATGCCCCTTTTTGCATCTATTTGAGGCTCCTCAGATATGATGGTTGCAAACCAACAGTACAGCTTCTCACCATTTTGAGAACTAGTGTAGAAATCTGAAACTGGTGTAATCCTAAAACAGACATCTTTTACTTAAGAATCAAAGAAAACCTACAACCAACCTCCAATGCTGCTCTACTTTCATGTCTGGAATGCCCCTATCCACTTTTATTCTTTTGTAGCTTCAAGTCAGTGTTGACCGCCTGGTGACCAGAGTCTGAATTCTAATTTGGACAACTCCCTGCAGTTTTCATGGCAAAATTTCAGAAGTGGTTTGAAGTTGCCTTCTTCCTAGGGCTGAGAGAGAGTGATTAGCCTAAGGTCACCCACTAGCTTTATACTTAAGGCAGGACTAGAATTCATGGTCTCCCATTTTCTAACCTAATGCCTTAGCAACTGCACCAAGCTGGCTCTACTCTTGCCAGAGAAAATGAAAATAACAACCCACTAACTTTCATGAATATCCTCATCAGCAGAGAAATAATAGCAAATTAGAAATGAAAGTCTACCAAAAAAAACAACAACCCACACTAACCAAGTGTCCCTATCAAAGTTACAACCCAACCTCCCACAAGAGGAGCTGTGTAAGAACATTATTCAGAAGAGCAGAATAATACAAATGCACTGCAGCAATTTAGAACACCAGAAAAAGGAAACAGACTGCCTATACCAGTGATGGCGAACCTTTTAGAGACTGAGTGCCCAAACTGCAACCCAAAACCCACTTATGCATCGTCGAGTGCCGGGTGGGTGTGGCCCATTGGCTGGGTGTGGCCAATTGGGTGGGCATGGCCAATTGGGTGGGCGTGGCTGCGGTGGTAACGGCAGACAGGGTGGGACTAAAAAGTTCAATCAATCAATTCCAACTTTGCAAGATCTTTTTTTTCCCGCAAGAAATCGAAATTGACTGATTGAACCTCTTTTTTTTTTTGCACACGGCGGCGGAGGCCTAAAGTGAAAAGGTTTTATAAAACCCAGCTGAAGGCCTAGGACTGGGGCGACAGCACGTGTGCTCACAGAGAGGGCTCTGAGTGCCGCCTCTGGCACCCGTGCCATAGGTTTGCCACCACTGGCCTATACCAACAAAATAGATACCCATGCACAACCAACACAAGCTATGAAACAGATAACATTGCTATACATCCAAAATATCTCGGACACTCTTATAACCACAAGGCATTCCTGTAGCTCACAAACCAGATAAAGCCCTCCAAAACATCTTAATTGCAGTAGCTCCAGAAGAAGAAAAAACATACAGTGGAAAAGAAAGTCAACTATAACATACACTGTAAGGATTGTAACCACCACCAAGGCATGCAGAAGGTTAACAGAGTACATCCATGTACACCAACTAGCAGTGAGAAAACACACTGAAAATTCCCCAATCTCACAATACATGGACAAACACGATCATAGTTTCAACTGGGAAACTGTGGGCATTCTAGACAAACGGAATCCCAAAAGCTAAGAAATTCCTGGAAGCTTGGCATTCAGACAAATCAGCCATCAATAAACACCTAGAAACAAAACACATTTTCACACCATTCAAAAAAAAATAAACAATAGAAAGCTAAGAAGTAAACAAAAAGACCAGGACACATTCTACACCCAGATAAGCAGGAATTAACATCAGACAAACTATCAAGTAGAAAACAATACCCTAATCAAGGAACTACCAAGGAGAAAATCATACCCTCCATCAACACTGGCAGGGCAAGCTACTGTATGCAGTATAAAGCTAGTACTGATGAAGCAATTATGATTGTGTAATGAAATGTCTGCAAGCAAACAATCAACTTCAGACAGCACCAAGGACTCCATGGCTATAGTCTTAACCAAATATATTAAACATGTCCCTTGATTACTGTTGAAACATTTAGGGGTTGCCTTTCATCAGAGGTTGGATAAAGAATTATAGGAGAAGGGCAGACAGAGCTGCTTTTAGGTGTTAAACACGTCACTAGCTTAGAGTTGTTATGTTGCCACAAACAGCCCAAGCCCAACACCCCTTGAATTCCATTGACCCTTATCTGGTGCTGATTTAGTATTGATCTTTAGTTGACTAGATTCTTGTGTATAAGCTGAGCATTACATCTTCGAACTGCAAGTTAAGGTATGGTCTTGATCCTTTGTGCTTGACATGAATGGACTATTAGATATCTTAAAAATCACCTAAATATGTGGCAATATGTGGTAATATATAGCATGAAGGTATTTACAAGGGATGGTTGCAAAAGTAAGATTACTTCTCCCTCTATTCCTAAATATGCTGGGTAGTTATGAAAAAGGGAAAATGAATTTAGAATTTAGAATTGATATTTCTGAGCTTTCTAAGAACACTGTCTGTTCACAGAAGCACCATTTCAGTAAATTCTTCAGTCTTTCAGGACGGATAAACAAGTTTATCTAGAATAAAGTAGCAAATTGAGCACCTTTTGTTCATCATTAAAAGGATTTTGTTTGGTTGACAGCATTGGGTTGTTACAATTCTAAAATCTGAACCCTTATTAAATCAAATTAAACTTGATTTAATTTGATATGCCTTTTTCAGTTGGGAGGATTAGAGTTAACATTAGGATTATGATTAAAACAGCAGAAATGCAGATAAAAACTTTTTGGAGACAGCTAAGGATTCAGCACAGGCAATGAGATAATCTTTAGTAACATTTTAAGGTGGTTCCATTATTGTCAGTGATGTGCAGTTGCTATACTTACTATCTAGGTTTGTGGTTTGTATACTCTATTTTTTAAATAATATTTTAATTTTCTAATAATGATCGTCCATATTTTTATAATGATTGTATTTAGAATGATTGTTTTTACATTGTTATTTTACTTAATTGTTTTATACAACGTAGAGTCATTTCTGGTGAGATGGGCAGGAAGGAAGGAAGGAAGGAAGGAAGGAAGGAAGGAAGGAAGGAAGGAAGGAAGGAAGGAAGGAAGGAAGGAAGGAAGAAAAAGAAAGAAAGAAAGAAAGAAAGAAGAAAGAAAAAAGAAAGAAAGAAAGAAAGAAAGAGAAAGAAAGAAAGAAAGAAAGAAAGAAAGAAAGAAAGAAAGAAAGAAAGAAAGAAAGAAAGAAAGAAAGAAAGAAAGAAAGAAAGAAAGAAAATAGTGGGTAAGGAGTATGCTGAAGAATCTAACCCTAAGCTAATTGCTAATGTAAGAAATTCATATACTATGGTAACTAACTGTTACCAAGCTACAGTTAAATGTATGTAACCCCTTTTGACTTTTTGTAATTAAAACTTGATCCCCAGTTGCTATAATCTTAAGTACTGCCTACATTCTATAGCTGTTGATTTCTTAAGCTTGTTAAACTGCTGTCCTGAGAATTGGCTATAGTTTTCCAATTGAGTGGAATGGAGTAGTGCTTCTTTCTTTACTTTCTGATTATTTTGTTTTTCGCAGTAATACTTCAACTACTGTTGGCATAGTATTGCACAAGCAGAAAGTTTGGAGAAGGCCAAAGTTGCATTGGTAAACCTCAATATGTGTGGAACGGTGGCGGCGCAATGGTTAGAATGCAGTATTGCAGGCTAATTCTGCTGACTGCCAGCAGTTCAGCAGTTCAATTCTTACCAGCTCAAGGCTGACTCAGTCTTCCATCCTTCCAAAGTTGGTAAAATGAAGACCCAGATTGTTTGGGGGCAATATGCTGACTCTGTAAACCATTTAGAGAGGGCTATAAAGCACTATGAAGCAGTATAAAAGTCTAAGTGATAATAATAATAATAATAATAATAATAATAATAATAATAATAATAATAATAATAATAATAATAATAATAATAATAATAATAATAATAATAATAATAATAATAATAATAATAATAATAATCATAATACTAATAATAATAATAATAATAAAGTTGGCAAGGACTTGGAGGTCATCAAGTCCACACCGCTCAGGCAGGTAACCCTATAACATTTCGACTAAATGGCTGTCCCAGTTTCTTCTTAAAAACATTCCAAGTGTTGGGCTTCACCGCTCTGGAGGCAGGTTGTTCCATCTGTTTCTTGTTTCTAACTGTCAGGAAGTTTCTCCTTAGTTCTAGGTTGCTTCTCTCCTTGATTAGTTTCCATCCGTTGCTTCTTGTCCTGACCTTCAGGCGCTTTGGAAAATAGCTTGACTCCCTCTTCTCTGTGGCAGCCCCTGAGATATTGGAACACTGCTATCATGTCCCCCCTCGTCCTTCTCTTCATTAAACTAGACATACCCAATTCCATCAACCTTTCCTTATATGTTTTAACCTTCAGTCCCCTAATCATCTTTGTTGCTCTTCTCTGTACTCTTTCTAGAGTCTCAACATCTTTTTTACATCGTGGTGACCAAAACTGGATGCAGTATTCCAAGTGTGGCCTTACCAAGGCATTGTAGAGTGGTATTAATACTTCGCGTGATCTTGATTCTATCCCTCTGTTAATGCAGCTATTGCTATTGCTATTTTGTCCTGGTCTGTGAATAGATTGACTACATGTTTTTGTTCTGTTATTAGTGAATCTGAGTAGGCAATTTGGCTGCAGCAAAATCTATTTTTCTCAAAACTGAGAGATTGCATCCAGGTCCAAATCTGAAGCTGTACATAATAAGCATTCCAGTTATGGATGAGTCCTGCACCTTTTACTTAAAAAAAAAAAAAGCTTCTTGCAAGTGCCACTAAATCTGGAAAAGGAAAGTGTGAGACTTTTTTTCTATGATTGAGAGGTGGACATTAATCCTTATTGCATTTTCTTACCCAAACCATACATAATTTTTTATGTCTCCTAGGATATGGATTAAAATATACTATAGCACTTTTTTATTGAAAGGAAATGTTCAGTTCCCTGAATATTAAGTAAAAATCTTGTGATTTATGCCATATTGGTTAAATAGTTGGAAATTGTTAATTGAACCACCCATGTGTTTCTTGTAAAATCAACATTGATTTTCCTTTATACTACTGTTTCCCATACTATTTAGACTTTATTCCTTTATGAACAGGACTAAATTATATATTAAGGTTTTATATATATTTAGCGTAATTCATTTTATGAGGGAATTGATTTAGCAGAATGTACTTGCTTTTTATATAGATCAAAAAGGAAATAAATATGCATAGTAAAACTAATATATATATCACCTTTTTATTTTACAATGAACATGTCAGTAGTACAAACCATATTGGTCCTGTATATTTGTGCCAATGGAAATAGAAAACCAAGACTACTAATTGTGTATAATTTTCACATATTAATTTTATCACTATAGATGCAAAGTTAGAAAATGATCAACATAAAAAGAAATAAAACACAAATACCCATACATAGGATAGGCTGAGATAATTGGTGTCCCTGCTCATTCTTGGATGCTTAATCTCCCTTCATCTTAAATTTGACTTTACCTGGACAGTCCTTCAAAGAGAAGACTTGACATAGTGACTGTCCTCTTTCAGCTCTTTGAATGGAACAGGAATGGCCAAGCTCTTTGTATACAGCAATTAAAGGATATTCCATTGGGGGCCAAATGATAGGAGAGATTAAAGAAAAGGCAAAGAAGAACAACTGATTAAGGGCCTGGAGACAAAAACATATGAAGAACGGTTGCAGGAATTGGGTATGGCTAGTCTAGAGAAAAGAAGATTTAGGGATGACATGAAAGCAGTATTCAAGTATTTGAAGGGCTGCCATAAAGAGGAGGGGGTCAACTTATTTTCCAAAGCACCAGAAGGCAAGACAAGAAACAATAGATGGAAACTAAGCAAGGAGAGAAGCAACTTGGAATTAAGGAGAAACTTCCCAATAGTGAGGACAATTAAACAGTGGAATAGCTTGTCTTCAGAAGTTGTAGGTGCTTCATCACTGGAGGTTTTTAAGAAAAGACTGGACAGCCATCTATTTGAAATGGTATAAGGTCTCCTGCTTGAGCAGGGGGTTGGACTGGAAGACCTCCAAGGTCCCTTCCAGCTCTATTCTGATTGATATTGGTTTGTTGGTGGTGAGTAGGGACAGCTGTGTTTTCCAATGACACCCCACTGTTTTTTCTCTGACATTTGTCTCCTCTAATGAAGCAGGATACTGCAAAAGGGTAAGCATCTCTCTGTGGTGAAATGAGTAACACAAAGGCTGCATATACTTCAAGAGATATAGTTGCCCATCATGAAATAATATCAAACACAAAGCAGTAGAATGACACTATGAATTGATCAAGGTTACTTTATTGTTGCATGCCTACTTACAAGAATGTTGCCAGATGGACTGCATTCTCTTGGGAACAGTCAGATAAAGGTTTCAGGTATTCTGAGAAAGTAAGATCTGTGCCACTTCCTGCTGTTCAAGGACTCTAAATTCCCCCCCTTCACACCTCCCCCCCCCCTCTAGCTGGAGATTCCACTACAAATATAAATCCATTAGTTGTATTTGTAAGTCTCAAAGTAGTCCAAATTGGATGGAGTTTCCTGGAAATTAAGAAAGAAATAATGTCTATGTAGAAGTGCTACAGTAGCATACCCAATAGCTTCTGGTGCTATATTTCATTTCATGTAGCCAGAGGTGGTTGAATAATAACACTATTTTCTTTGTTGCAAATGTCCTTCTTCTTGTAAATTGCTACTCAAGAAGCAGACAGGAGACAGCAACAGCTTGGCTGTGCATTAATAAGAACAGAGTTGGCCACCCGAAATGCAGATGCATTTTAATCACAGCTTTCATCAAGAGTGTCAGCAAGGTAATTTAGTGTGTTTATTTGTGATACACTTCCCATTAGAGAAGCTTGAGGAATTGGATCCTGACAAATTTCAGTATATACTGATACAAACTGTACTTCCTAGATAAATGTAACAATGAAAACTTAGCTTATTCACCAGATTTTCCACTTCCCGAATGACCTAACAGATTAAAAAAAATGTCTTTTGAAACAAAATATACCTTGCAGTGTATATTTAATTTTTAGAGAAATATGCCTGAAAAAGGAGCATATAATTGCATATGTTTAAATATATAATTTCATACATTTACAGAAAAACTGGATTTAAGGAAAGTGAATCTAAATTTAAGCAAAAGCAATAAGAGCAAGAATGTGACTGGCCCATTGACCTAATTCTTTTATCCTTATATTATTACTATATTTAATTGTAATACCCTGGATTAAATTTGCTTGGAATTTCTGTAATGTCACCCCTTAGGTATAGGAAATGAAGAATTTTTTTTTGCTGATCCTCTTGACTATTTTTGGATAATTCTCTAGATTGTCTTATACAAGAAGAATAGGAGGGAAGCCATGTTCCTTCTCTATTATTTGACCCTAAACTTTCCCTTTTAGATTCTCTTGCTGGACAAGCTTTTATGAATAAATTGCCCAGCCATCTGAAACTCCATGTTTTTTAGTGCTCATACAGTTGCAGTAAATGTTTTTAAAACAGGCTTTTCTATACTGGGGAATATTCTGAACATTAGGAGTAATATAAGAAATTCAGCTGAATTCCTAACTCTGTGCACATAGAACATGTTAAGTAGCCTGAAAATAAAGCTCAATTTATGACTATTCATTTAGTGACCATTCAAAGTTAGGACTGTGCTGAAAAAAGTGACTTACAAATGGTCCTCACACTTATGACCATTGCAGCATCCCTGCAATGATTTGGGTACTTGGCAATTGTTGTTCATTTACAGTGAGTGCAGCATCCTGCAGTCATATGATTGCCATTTGTGACTTTCCCAGTTGGTTTTTGGCAAGCAAAGTCAATGGGGAAGCGAGCAGGGGAGGTTGTGAGTCATGGCCATATATATGTAGCTTAATGAATAGAATAGAATAGAATAGAATAGAATAGAATAGAATAGAATAGAATAGAATACAATACAATACAATACAATACAATACAATACAATACAATACAATACAATACAATACAATTCTTGACAAAATGTGATTGGACACACAAGGAATTTGTCTCCGGTGCATAAGGTCTCACTGTACATACAAACAATAAAGTAATATAATCATAAGATACCAATAGGAGAAGATAGTAGAAAATATGAGAAGGATAATAGTAACACAGCCATACTATATGGGTAAATATCCTTAGACATATGACAGTACTGTGATAATTAGGTGTTCAGCAGAGTGATAGTATAAGGGAAAATAATTGTCCCTGTGTGTAGTTGTTTTGGCCCGCAATGCCCTCTAGCGGTACCCTTTTGGGAGGAGTTGAAAATGTTTATGTCCATTTTATCGGAGGGGTCTGTGGATATTTTCTCAGCCTCTTTCTAATTTGCTTAATGACAATAACAAAAAAGTTGCAAAAGTGGTCACTTAATGACCACACGACTAATGATGAATTTTCCTTCCCAATTGTGGTTGTAAGATAAGAATTACCTGTAGTCTGATTAGAATTTATCTAAAACATTTTGGTGCAAAGCTGAACCACAGTCAAAACAAGTAAACTGAAGAAACAAATAAAAAACAGACATCTGACAAATAATATTAATGATGCAGTCTTATTTCGCTATCATTGGTTGTTAAGATTAGGATACTTACTTCATGAGATGCAAAACAGTTGAGTTTGAAAACATTTCCTATTGCATAAACAAGAAGGAGAAAAAAGAGACAAAAATGTTAGCATTGGTAGCTTTTGAGGGATTGCAAAAAAATAAATAAATCCGATTGAAAGTAATCATACACGAAAGTAGAAAATGATGGAGAGACGAAAGGAAACCAAGAAATGTGATTGGAAAATCCCTCTTAGATAAAGCTACCTTTAAAAGACAGCTGTATTTGGAACAGCTTGCATGCTGCAATGATATCTTTAACACTATCAAGTAACAACATCTGCCTATCCCAGATGCTTAGGAAGGACTCAATAGGTGGATAAAAATACCAAATCAAGTCTAAACATCTGGCTGTATGTGCAATGAACTGTGCAATGAATCCTAATTTATTAATCTTGCATCCGACTCCCAATGATTCTGGCCGGCTCGAAAGAATCAAACAAAGAAATTGCAATAAAATCAATAAAGGCTGAGAAATGACAAGCATGATAGACCAAAGTGATGAAAATGGTTAAAAGAATTTTTTTTTAAAAATATATATATCAGTGTAGGACAGTAATATGGTAAAATGATTTTGTACATAGCTGTTATGCTTCTTAACATATTGAGTTTAATATGTTTTAGGTTACACAAATTATTATACAGGTTTCTCTTTTTCATAAAGGTACAGAAGAATTGCAAGAAAGTAGATTTCCACTTAACAAACACAGCAATGGCAATGAAGTATATTTTTACACTGTATTGTGTCACAATCCACCAATGCGTACAAAAATTAAAGTATAGAATATTTGGATTGTCATAATTTCAGGGCCCAGATATAAACTGGGTTTAAAAGAAGGAATTTATAGGACCAACAGAAATAACATTGGGTCATGCCAGAGACAATCCAGGCCTATACACAAACTATAATATTCCATCCCCAGCAGGATTAATTTTAAAAAAAACACCCAAACTCTGAGTATCTTTACAGATTTCCACTCCTGGCACAACAAGCCTTTGAAAAGATGAAATACTAGATACCAAGCTAAAAATCTGCACCTTTAAGATTTTCTACTTTTCAAGAAGTGCTTGACTTCCAAGATATACAGCAGGGGAATCCAACCTGAGTAACTTTAAGACCTGTGCAGTTCAACTCCCAGAATTCTTCAGCCAGCATGGCTGATTGGGAAATTCTGGGAGTTGAAGTCCACAGATCTTAAAGTTCCCAAAGTTGGACATTCCTGACACACAATAAAAGACTTTGTTCCAATATTTTTCAGAGGAAGTTATGCTGGAACTGTCCATGGTGCTATTAAAGCCAGAGCAGGATAAAGAAAAATGTTTTAGCAATAGATATTGTGTTTGACCTACTGCTCTGGAGGGGAAAAAAAGAGTTTCTTTCCTGGAGGGATTTAAATAAACACAGACAGATGGTTATTTGTCAAGATGATGTAATTGTCTTGTGCATTGCAGATTTGACTTTGATCAATCATTAAAGCCACTGAGATCTTTTCAACCCTGGGACTGAGTTTTCCTATCATGCTAAGTTAAAGCCAAATGGCTTGATAGAGTCTGTGAAACTGTTATGATTTAACTTGAATGATGTTGACTGTGAATGAAATGTTTAGAGGAATGAACATGTTTATGGCTCAGTTGTCATTAAAGTGCCAGAATCTCAGTCTTCTGAACACACATATCATTTGCCCTTCCTTTTATTTATATAGTTTCCTACAGGCAGAAATGGGCATTAATTTAGGAACCCAAGCTCAATTACTAATGAGCAAATAGAAATAGAATCTATCCTTTGGATTACTGACTCTTGAGTGAAGAGCTTATTTGGCAATGATACTCTCTATTTTCTGCAAAAAGACTTGTGCTCATTTATAATAAATATTGGCATCCATAAGAAAGGGTATGGCATGAAACATTTCAGCTCCCAGCACAGGAATAATTTGGACAATGTAGAAAAGAAATATATGTATGTATGTATTTAGACAGCAGACTTTGTTGAAAACAGATGGATATAGTAACCAAAATAACTAATTATTCAATCATTTGTTTGCCAACTAGTAACCACGGAAGAGTCAGTGGAAAATCATGTGTAGACTACAAATAAAAATGCAAGAATAAATAATTGGAATTCCAGTGCCATCAACATATTGTTAGCTTCAAAGGCAGTTATTAGGAATTGTCCCTGTAATCTAAAACTTTTCTATACTTTTCTAAAACGAGAAACTTTCAGGTATGGGCTGCCCTCACTGACTAATATACTGTATTGATTTTGATAGCTGAATAATCTCAAAGGTGCTTTTTCAAAAGGCAGCTGGACTGTTTTTTCCTTGAGGAGGGAGAAGAAGGCATTTCCCTTCTCATCCAAGAAGCTTCATCGGTTCTGGCAGAATGGTGGGGACGATGGAAGGATTAGTCCTGAACTGAAGTGAATTTTTTTTTCCTCCTCCTCCTCCTCCTCCTCCTCCTCCTCCCTCCTCCTCCTCCTCCTCCTCCTCCTCCTCCTCCTCCTCCTCCTCCTCCTCCTCCTCCTCCTCCTCCTCTCCTCCTCCTCCTCCTCCTCCTCCTCCTCTCTACATTCCTCTATACTGACTGATGTGTACCTATTTTTTGGGTCAGGAAACAACTAAACCCAGAGATCACCAGGACCCCACAGTCATCCTCCTCCTCCTCCTCATCCCTCCTCCCTCCTCCTCCTCCTCCTCCTCCTCTCTACATTCCTTCTAGCACTGTGATGTACCTAGTTTGGGTCAGGAAACAACTAAACCCAGAGATCACCAGGACCCACAGTCCTCCTCCTTCTCTCCTCCTCCCTCCCCTCCTCCTCCTCCTCCTCCTCCTCCTCCTCCTCCTCTCCACATTTCCTTCTAGCATTGATGATGTTACCTAGTTTGGGTCAGGAAATCAACTAAACCAGAGACCACCAGGATCCCACAGTCTCCTTCTCTTCCTCCTCCCCCTCCTGCTCTCTCCCTCCTCCTCCTCCTCCTTCCTCAAGGAAAAAAAACAGTCCAGCTGCCTTTTGAAAAAGCACCTTGGAGACAATTATGAATCTGGATGACCGAGAATCTCCACAAACAGATAGCTGAATTAGTTCAAATTAAGTACCATAAGGGCCCTTAATTGTATGTGTGACTCAGTTTTCTGTGCTATTTGACACAGGATTATAAGAACCTGGAGCTCCCAAATTAATAATAACAAAATATCTTGCTGACTGTTGTGGTGAAACCACAAAATAATATTTTAACACTCTTTTTATACATAACTCAAGATAGTTCTATCAGTTGAGTATAGATAGTAATTGTACATTAAAAACCATAATTGGAACTGAATTTTCATCAGTAATTAATGTGGTCCTAAAGCATGACATTAAGACTGTGATGTTTAGCAATGAAAAATTCTGGCACTGTGGTTATCATGATAAACAAGTCTTGCAATGTAACTAAGTACAAAACACGGTAAATCAATTAATGTTAGCCATTTTGAGAAAAAAAAAACCTAGATTGCAATATGTGACGTTGGTTGGCAATAGGAAGTTTCTTAGTAAATAGAAAAATTCTGTTTGAAAAACTGAAACTCTCAGACTACATTCTGAAATGGTACCACCAAACCGTATGTGCAAGTGAGCTTTCTTAGAAAGATATTAATTCATACTTTAAAGTGGATATACTATTATTAATATTCCTTTGGATGGTAATCAACTTTTTAAAAAAAACAACTGTTTTAAATGTACATGGGTATGATGAATGTAGAGACTTATTGGTATGATTTTGATCTGCTCTAAGTATAGTCTGTTCTAACTCTGACTAATCTAAATCTAAAAAGGTTTCAGTGTCCTGCTATCAGGGAATTGTTGCATGATTGTTACTGTTGTTACTGATAAAGAATAGAATGAACATGAGAACTGAATTAGCAATAAATTATTTTTAAAGTCTGAGAAGAGTTTATATAAGAAAAGAGGACGAAAGAAATACGTGTTGGTCCATACATTGGAGACCTAGAGAATGAAGAGAATGAAGTCTCAAAAGATGTTGAGACTCTAGAAAGAGTGCAGAGAAGAGCAACAAAGATTGATTAGGGGGGACTGGAGGGTTAAAACATATAAGGAAGGTTGCTGGAATTGGGTATGTCTAGTTTAATGAAGAGAAGATGAGGGGGGACATGATAGCAGTGTTTTTCCAATATCTCAGGGGCTGCCAAAGAAGAGGAGTCAAGCTATTTTCCAAAGCGCCCGAAGCAGGACAAGAAGCAACAGATAGGAAACTAACCAAGGAGAAGCAACCTAGAACTAAGGAGAAACTTCCTGACAGTTAGAAACAATAACCAGTGGAACAAACTGCCTCCAGAAGCGGTGAATGCTCCAACCTGGAAGTTTTTAAGAAGAACTGGACAGCCATTTGTCCGAATGGTATAGGGTTACTGCCTGAGCAGGGGTTGGACTTGATGACCTCCAAGGTCCCCCTTCAACTTATTATTATTATTAAGCAAAAGCCAGTATATTATAGAATGTTTACTGCTGTGAAGACAATAAAGAAGTGAGGTTTTAACAATATAGAGCAGGGGTGTCAAACTGTTTTATGTGGTTCTTTTTTTAGGTGTTTCTATTTTGTTCAACTCATTTGCTTCTTTTTGCATGTCATTTTTTTTGTCATTCTCAGTGTGTGCCCTATTTCTTGACATTTATTTCTGGTTGGCTTTACATACTCTTCCTAAGCAATCCCCTGCATCAGCACTGTTTTTATCAATTTCATCACCATATGCTATTTGATAATGTAAGCTTCTTTCTCAGCAAGAATATTCTTTCATGTTAATTGTGCAAATGGCTCACAGCATAGTATCTCCCCCTACTTCAAAAGAGCAACATGTGCTTTGTAGTTATGATGGGGATGTTTCCCCACTCTTCAGAAAGCATCTGATGTTATTAAAACAGAATAGGGTAACCCATGGCCATCAGTTTGTCTGCATGTATAAAAATTGGATGAGGTTCAATGGGAATTCGAACCCCAAAACATATAGAGAACTACAGTTTCCTCATATTCACTCTAGAATCCTTGGAGCATTTCAGGGCTTTTAAGTAAAACACTGAACTGTGTAGGCCCGTATTTATCCACTTTTCTTATTTGTTTGTGTATTAGATTTATATAGGCACACTTGTTATGCAACATAACTATGGGCAGCTCATGAAACAGTAAAAAACAACAACAACACAGAAACACAGAAACTCCAGAAACACATTCTTACACAAAGAACTTTACTGGACTTCAGCCTCACACTATCCCTTGCCCTTGAGAAATTGTGAGAAAATTTCATTTTCCTTATGGAAGAAAGATTAACCTATGTTTTTCTGTTCACAAATCTAGTGGAGCATTTTGAAAGGCTATTTGTAAAATAATTTCAGCATATGCTAACCATAGTTTGTGACATTCATAAGAAAGAGAGAGAGGTTTTGTCTTGGTGCTATACCAGCACTGCTTTTCTAGATTTATCTTGTCAACATATTAGAAAAATTGTATTTTTTTTTACTCAAGAGCTTTGTCGTCCTTATATTTTCAGATTTACAAGAATTAATTGACTGGCCTTCAGACATGAACATCTTTTTAAAGGGAATGACAACAAACTTTTAGTAGAGCTCCAACAGAGCAAACAATGACTTCGTAAAAGCCTTGATGTTTCTCTAATGATCAGACAGTAATGAGAATGATGAATATGATCATTTTATAGACAAAAGCTGCCCACAGGCTGCAAAAATAAGAAAAAGGAATGGTGCCTATTTTCTAAACTTTTATTAAATATTTTCGATGGGTCATAATGACTTTAGACAAATATATTTTGACAGCTTCAGCTTTGTAGGCTGTCTTATCCATCCATAGGTATTGCTTCAAAAGTATAAACATCAGAATAATAAGAATAATTCCAACAAGACTGGTGCAACTGTCAACTGCCTTTTTCCATCATGAAGAAAGAATGAAGTTCTGTTCTACCCCTTCTTCCCTTGCCTCCTTCATTCCCTATCATCACAAGGTTGTTCCCAAGGTTGTTCCCAACACTGGAAGTTTTTAAGAAGAGACTGGACAGCCATTTGTCTGAAATGGTATAGGGTTTCCTGCCTGAGCAGGGGGTTGGACTCGATGACCTCCAAGGTCCCTTCCAACTTTATTATTATTATTATTATTATTATTATTATTATTATTAGATCCTTTTTTCTTTCTTGAGCCTGGGTTGTCATTGTGGCCAAAAACCTAACTTGAATAGAATCATATGGCTGGAAGGACGTTGGTGATTTTCTAGTTAAATACCCTGCCCAAGGCAGGAGTACTTATACCATCCTGGACAAATGGTTGTCCAATCTTTTCTTGAAAACCTCCAGACATGGAGTGCCCACAACTCCAGGAGGCAAGCTGTTCCACTGATTAATTGTTCTCACTGTCAAGAAATTTCTTCTTATTTCCAAGTTGAATCTCCCTCTGTTGAGTTTCCAGCCATTGCACTTGGATTGTTGTTGTTAGTTGCGAAGTCATGTCCGACCCATCACGACCCCATGGACAACCTTCCTCCAGACCTTCCTGTCCTCTACCATCTTCTGGAGTCCTGCACTTGGATAGATAAGATTATTTACCTTAGACAATAAACAACGACTGGCAAGTAACGATTTAATTGCATATATTGTACATACATGTTCCAAGGTTTAAGCTTCAGCATCTTTTTCATGTTCTTTTGTAACTGAATCATTCAATCAGAATAGAGCTGGAAAGGACCTTGGAGGTATTCTAGTTCAGCCCCCTGCTCAAGCAGGAGACCCTATATCATTTCAGACAAGTCTCTTCTTAAAAACCTCAAGTGATGGAGTACCCACAACCTCTGAAGGCAAGCTGTTCCACTGGTTAATTGTCCTCACTGACAGGAAGTTTCTCCTTAATTCCAGGTTGCTTCTCTCCTTGATTAGTTTCCATCCATTGTTTCTTGTCTTGCCTTCTGGTACTTTGGAAAATAAATTAACTCCTTCCTCTTTGTGGCAGCACCTATAATACTGGAATACTGCTATCATATCCCCCCCCCCCAGTCCTTCTTTTCTCTAGACTGGCTATTCCCAAATCCTGCAACCATTCTTCATATGTTTTAGTCTCCAGGCCTTTAATCATCTTTGTTGCTCTTCTCTGCACTCTTTCCAAAGTCTCAACATCTTTTTTATAATGGGGGTGGCTAAAACTAGATGCAGTATTCCAGATGTGGTCTTACCAAGATTTTGTAAATCAGTACTAGTACTTCACATGATTTTGATTCTATCCCTCTGTTAATACAACCTAGGATCGCATCGGCTTTTTGGCTGCTGCCGGATACTGCTGGCTCATATTTACATGATTGTCCACTGGGCCTTTTCCTATTCTTGATATCAATAGTTTTGCTAACCTGCATACTGAATTACTCAAATACAAGATTTTGAAAGTTTCATAAGTACAGAATACAGGATACTTGTGGCCTTACTAAGGTTTTATAAAGCGGTACTAATAGTTCACGTGATTGCTTGCAGTTCTTTTCTCACTGTGACCAGGTTGTTGTACCCTATCCTTTATATACAAAATAGGTTCTAGGTTGCTTGTTTTTTGCTTTGGAAATACCAGTCCTGAGTTTATCATGGTTTATCAAGATTAAAGCACCCAGATAATACTAAATCCATAACGTGCTGGTTATCATTGATTAAACCTTATGTGAACAGGGGCATGGTTATTTGCAGCTCATTACTTGACTCTGATCACATAGCACTCATGTCAGAAGCACCAAAGTGAAAGGATTAGCCGGTGACATCACCATTGCCCAGGGGATGCCCAGTTGGGGGCTTCTTTCATGTCCCTGGCACTAGCTGGAACACAGGACAAGAGCTCACCAGCACTTGGGTCTCGAATGCAGGCTTGCTAACCTCTAACCCAGTGCCTGGAACACAATTAATGTTGCTAGTTTTTAGGCAAGGTCTGTTTCATTTGTATATATTTTAATCTTGTATTTTATATTTTATGTCATATGGTATGCCTTATCTTAATTGCAATTCTTTTGACATGAATAAATAAACTAACCACATGAGCCACCATGCTCCTTACCTGATTCTGATTATCTCTGCTCATCCACCAAGATCAGCAGAGTTGGCATATTTCAGGTAACTCTCATTAGGAAATATCATCCTCTGGGACCTAGCAATAATGCCTTCTCTGATGCAGTGCCTGTCTACCAGACTAGATATCACCTTGAAGTGTTGAAGACTGGCCCCACAAGCATTTGGGCTGGGAGTTTAAGCCAGTTGATTGCTTTGCTTAGTCATTGTTTTATTGAATTGGAATTACCATAGACATGTTACACTGGTTTGGATGTTTGTCTTTGCAAATTACAATGGTTTTGGTTTTAACCCTTGGGTACCATATAAACTTAGTATTGTAAGATAAGATGTTTTATTAAGATTCCCCAAAATTGTCAATATCAACCCCCAATAGATTAATAGAAATATTATTTTTATTTGTAGTACTGGTAGTTTGTTGGAACATTTTATCTCCTACCAAATTTGTTTCTAAGCTGGGATCAGGAAAAAAGGCAGATGCATGAATTAAGTTCTTTATTCTTCACCCAAGATCAAGCAGTTAGGGGGGTGGACACAACACTACCCTCCGTCCAGCACAGTTTATGTATATGACTGTCAGCTCCTCCTATAGAATACTACCCTTTACCCAGTTGCTAGTTTCTCTCCTCACATCATTCCATATGAAAACCTTCCTTCTTTGCCATGGACTTTAAGTTTTCTGAGCACAATTAACTAAGGAGAATCCCTGGGATGTAAAGGGGGGGGGAAGCTATGCTTGAAAGTATGTGGATCAAACATTTAGTCCAATGTTTTTTAATTTTAATTTTACATACGCAGAGAGTATAGTGGAATAAGCTGAAGCGTAGCTTGGTAAAATGACAAACTTAGCTTGGCAAAATGGATAAATCAAGCTTGATAGACTTTAAGGTTCTGCAAAGCAGTCCGAAGGGTAATTTCCCAAAGAATATTAGCATGAACAAAACTCTTTCTTGGAATATGTGTGACTATTTTATGCTGCTCAGATATATGCATGTACAGTTCTCTCTCTGCTGGTAGTGGAAGCAGATAGATGTTCTCTATTCACATGCATACAGGTAGTTTTTGAAGCAGCCCCAGATCCTCAAGGATATAGTGGCTTTATTGTTTCAAGTGGGGTGCTTTGCTCATGCCAGTATGCTTTGCTAACCCCTCTTTTTAAATGCTTTACATGGCCTCATTAGACTCATCCATCCTTTATTGTTGACTTGTTCAATTTCCACTTGTATTAAGTTCACCATTAAAACGAACTTAAGAAGCAATCATTGTAAATTGAAGTAGCTGGATTTAATCAGTGTTCATATTACTATACAGAAGATGAAATATCCATCTCCTATCAGCTGATTCCACTTTACATTTTTAAAATGATTATAAAGTCACTAAACCGCCCTAAAGTCACTAAAGCATTGAACCATCTTCCTTTTCTTTTCTTCACTCACTGATCCTTAGTCATATATATGAACTTTATCTATAATTGGGAATGTATTGCTGGATGTTTGGCCAGTGATTTACTTGCTGTGTTATTCCACAGACAGCTGAAATGAATCTCACAATGTTTCTGACTACAGGAAGGCAGCTATAATTACTCACTTCTCCACGCATTGTAAGCACCATTGATTATTTTTTTTAAAAAAACTAGTTAACTATGGTGAGGTTGAGACTCATAATTTGCTTTTTTTCCTGCCTGTCTTTTTTACATTTAATTTGTGTATACCCCAAAATCCTGGCACCAACGTGTGTGTGTTTGTGTGTGTGTTTGTGTGTGTGTGTAAGAAAGAAAGTGAACTCTTAAGGTGAAACACCCACTTCAAATGGCTCATAACAAATCTGAAAGTATCCCTTTCATAACTTTGCAAAAATTTAGCATATTAAAAGAATGGAAGAATCTTTTCAGATGGACTATTCCTGGGAAATTATATTCTGTAATTTGACTAGTACAAATAAGGGCAAGTCCCAGGACAATGTTGCAGGATCCAATGTGGGTCAGTCACTGGGACTAGAGGTTTAGTCTTCCAAGCCCATCCTCAGGAAATGTCTATGGAGATTCTGAGTCATCCAGGTCATGGTTGTCTCAAAGGTGCTTTTCCAAAACTGAAGTTGCCTTTTGAAAAAAGCACCTTTGGGACATCCTTAGGGAACTTCTCTCCCACCAGAATGTGTGTATTGGACTAGTCTATGTGTAGTATTTATGTGGTGCCTGGTTGTGTAATCTTTATCACATGGGGGAATAAAAATAACAGGAGAATGCCTGAAAGTTTGGAGAAATAATAGTGATTCTGAATTGAAATAGATCACTTATAGTGATAAAGTCTCACATTATTACCATAATTTTGTTGATGGCTTTTCCCTTTTACTTTCCTTAAAGAAATTATAATAAAAATATTGAAAAACAATCCTTATGTGGGCAACTCATCTCTGGCATTCGGTAATAATATCAATTTAGATTTCTATGTCTCTGCTTCATTTCATTGATGGGATGGCTTCATTGATGTTAAACTGGAGACAAGGAAACATTTTCACATTCTTAATAGCATTTTCCTATTTAAGGACATTTAGGAAAGACATAACGGAGATGTAAATTACGCTGGCATCATTAGAACGCCAAACTAACCAAATGGACTGAAAGCTTTAGAAGATGGAACAATTCTGCAATGCAATGACATATAAAACAAAGGTAAATTAATAAACAGTAAGGATATGCTCAAATTAGGTGAGAGTGATGTTTTCCCTTTCTTATTCGCAATTCAGTTAGGAACTGTTAAAAAGCACCACAACTTCAAGGAATAAATAGATAAAATGCTTAATTTCCACTTTATCATCACTAGCAGCAATGTCTGAAATTTTTTTCTTTAGAATACTGTTGTGGTCATAGAACTAGAGTGCACTTCGTGTTGGATTGTAGTCCACTTCCAGAATCTGAAATCACAGTGTAAATATTCTGCATCTAATAAATTATACATATTTCTTTGGAAATGTGGCTCAGCTTTTTTTTTTTTACTTGAGATGTAAACCTGACATGCAAATAAAAACAAGGTTGGCAAACTTCCTTCATTTCTTCATTGAATTGGCTTTAGTTCTCACCCTCTTTATATGGAGCACACATCACTGTGGGTGAATGAAGGGTTTGTTTACATTTCAGCAGTCCACCATGAAAAGCTCCATGCAGGGCTCATGCTGTCTTTCTATCTGATGTCCTACTTCAAGGACCCCTGCTGGATTTACAAACATGTATTTTCTTTTACCTAGCTTTCAGTTCTTTCCACATTCAACAAATCATTGATCAAAAAACGAGTTACTCCTATTTGTCCTTAATTCTTCGTTGGATAATATTTCATTTTTTTAGGATCCTCAATCTTATAAAATTAGTTTTGCAGGCTTTGTGAGAAAGTGTCTGAAAGATAGAGTGAGATGGGAAGGGGGAAGAACAGAAAGTCCCTATTTTTAAAATCTAATTTTTATTACCTCTCTGCCCCTTTTCTGTCTTTCAGAGATTTCTTAACAGGATGTTGGTGTATTGCCATTAATATAATTAAGCTAAATAGTTCAAATTGCTGAAGAAATAGGATAATTTGAAGTGGTTGATAAATAGAAAAAGTCTTAGTACTTGAAGGTAGATATGACACTGTTGCCATTGCCGAAACGTGGTGGGATGAACACCTAGAGAGATTTAAATTGTTCAAAAGAAACAGATGTAATAAAAGAGGAGATGGAGTTGCATTTTATATAAGAAATAGCTGCACTCCTATAGAAATGCAAAAAACAAAATCAATTAGGAAAATCTTCTTGAATGCACTTGGGTTCATATAAAAGGAAAAGGGAATGACAATACCACAGGTCTATGCTATAGACCACCCAATGAAAAAGAAGAAATAGATGAACTTTTTGCTAATCAGTTGGCTAAGGTGTGCAGAAAACACACTGCAATAGTAATGATGGACTTTAATTATCTTGATATCAACTGGGAGACAAACTTTGCACCTAGTGGAAGATCAAACGGTTCCTATTGAACCTAGCATACAACTTTGTCTTCAAAAGGTAGAGAAGAGAACTAGAGGGTCAGTATACTGGACGTAATTCTTACTAACAAAGATATAGGAAGGTATTCATATATCCAGCTCTAGTTTAACCATCACTACCTTTGAAAGTCATGAATTAGGAATAGGATTAGAAGGAAGGAAAAAGTATCTTGGGATAGCTATGTAATTTGGAAGATGGAGAAGAGGACAGGGTGAGAGAAGCTGATTGGTTATTTTGCCCCAAAGGAGGGAGCTGGAAGAGAAAGGCATGAGACTCTGTGCCAAATCTCATGGGAAGGGGTAAGAGTTGGATTGTTAAATATGTATTAGAAATGTAATACATCCTTAAGAAAACGTTCAGTTTGCTGTGTAAGAGATGAGTGATATCTCTTAGCTTGAAACCACTAGCTTAGAATTTCTATTGTACTTGCATTTTCATGTAGCTGTATCTAGATACTATTTGTTAATGATATAAGCAAAAGCTGCAAAAATCACAATTAGAGGAAAGCTATTTTTCCTTATTAAATGCCCTAGAAAGGGCAATGTTGGCAGTTTCTGTTTTGGAAATTTCCGGTAGAATCAACTTCTGTGTTACTCTCAAAAGAAACTTGAACGTCTAATCTGGTCACTAATCCCAAACACACAATTATTATGTTTTTCCTCCAAATTCTCTCCAAATTCTCTTATTCCTTTTTAACAATATATTTCCGTTAAGTTCAAACATCACACTAAAGCAACTAATTTAATATCCCAATAGTGCACACTTCTATGTCATGATATCTAAAATAATCAATAATCCCAGTATAATATAGATGATAATCCCATTTTATCATGTTGAGGTGATAGCAATGAGATTGTAGACTATATCTTCAAAATAAATGTAAACAAAAGTATGCCACTTCTGACCAAATAAATCCATTTTCAAGTTGTGTCCTATTTTATTTAGTAGCAAAATTCTTTAGTATGATGAAAAATGGATTATGCAATTGTATTAATAGTTTCAGCATGTTCACCTGATTCCTTACTGATTAAATCAAGTTAGGTTCAGCACTGACCGTTGGGATACTTTTAACACAGACAAATCCTAAGGGAAGCTATACTATTTTGCAGTCTCTTTTTTGAAAAGCTAAAGAACTCCCAGTAGCCACTTACATTTAATGAATGTGGTGCACTGATGTACATCAGGAGCATAGAGTACTCATGTACCAATCTCTTAATTAAGAAAGGTAAATGCTCACTTAATTTCTGCTGCTATACCCATAGAAGGAAAATACTTGCTTTTGCAGACACTCAGAAAATAACAGGGACATAGCCCCAGTTAAACTGAAAATTGTTTAAATAAATGACAGTTAGTGTAAGACAAGGGTGTCAAACACGCCACGTCACGTGACATGTCGCGAAGTATTGTGACTTTTTCCCCCTTGCCAGAGCTGGGGTGGGCGTGGCTTCTGCGCGACGCATCCGGCCTGTTTGACACCCCTGGTGTAAGACAAATAATTATTACAGAAGATACACTGCTAGGATATTGAATTTAGTAGCTAGAACAGTAAAATGTACAATAGGCCAGAACATCCAGTTGTATTTGATTAGTTAGAGAGCGCTGCCTTATGCATGCATTGTAGCAATCTATGCTATGATTGGCTGCCATAAATATAAAGGGGGAGTTTCCCTTTTTTCCTGCCTTTTTATTCTATGTATTCTAAATACTGTTTAACTTGCCTCATGATATTCCTGTTTTCCTGACTATCTTGTGTTTTTTTCTTCCTGGATAATGACAAAGACTGATGAAAGTTTGAATGATATCTCTATCTCTATATCTCTATCTCTATAAGTTTGTATTAGTGTGTCCAACTTCATCTCAACAGCTGCTATGCAATTCCTTGACATATACAGATTTGATAGATAGATAGATAGATAGATAGATAGATAGATAGATAGATAGATAGATAGATAGATAGATAGATAGATAGATAGATAGATAGATAGATAGATATAGATATACACATCTATATCTATCTATCTATCTATCTATCTATCTATCTATCTATCTATCTATCTATCTATCTATCTATCTATCTATCTATCTATCTATCTATCTATCACACACCCATCCACAAACATACATGTTAGAGCAGTTATGCTTCAGTTTTCAGTCCTAGATTTAGTCCTGCAATTTACACCTACTAATGCGTATGCAGGCAGCTATTTATTCCTAAATGTTCAGCAACCAAAAGTCATTTTATACAATTGCCTTATCACCTCTAGCATTTACCTACATGGTTTCAGGCTCTTTCTGTTTTGCACTGTACTTCCTGCAGTTCTTATTGCAGTTATCAGTGCATGTTGCATTGAGGAATTTGATTTTTACAGCCAGCTTGTGGCAGAGTCTAATGCTGATTTCAGCTGAGATGGACTGGCCCAAGGATCCAGCTGGCTTCCATGCTAAAAGAGGTCTGGTACCTATGTTTCCCCACTCCTGTTCCATCAACTTAACTACTATAACTCACTGGCTACCTGCGTGGTTATTAAAAGTGCTGGTTTTTTGGGGGGGAGGGGTGATAAACAGTGTTAATAGCTCTTATTTTAAAAATGTTTCAATATCACATGAAATCTGCATTTTACAATCTTTGTATTTCTCATGGGAATGCGGCATTTATATATAAATAGGTAATTTTAAACTTTTGTAGCCAAAGAGTGCATCTGAAGAGATATGGATAATGGTGTTGCAAATATAACATAATTTTGGTACCAGAATATAAGGCACTATAGTCTAGAATTGGTGTGAAGGGGAAGGTAAGTGGATTACAAAAAGTGTAGGGTGGGATCAGAATAGTAATTCAACACTAGCATTTGTATGTCAGAATATATTCTAGACTGAAATAAGCATGTTGAAACTTAAGGTGTTCTCATTTGTCTTCCCCTTCTTTCTCTTGTTTGTACACAGTGCCTGCATATTGCTCTTTTTATAGTTCTAACTTTACATAATTTTGTTTGCTACAAAAAAAATATCATGAAGACAATACCAACAAACTCCATTTTGTCCCTTTGTGTGTGAAAATCCATACATTTCCTTAAAAAAAAAAACACGGTGTCCAGAACAGTGAAGCAGGAAAGGAAAGATAAAGTAACAATTGTGTATCTGAGTTTCCCAGCCTGATGCCACCATTTATTTAGTCCAGGGCGTAAAATTACTAGCTATTTCTCTTCGTTTGCTATTGCTGCTGGTGCTGCTAATATGCATTTCTCTTGGCAAGCAGAAGTGATGGAAGGAAGGAAATGACTTCTGTCAAATGTGCTGTGCCCAGACAAGACTAAACTTCAACTTCTAAATTGAAGATTTTCAAGCTGAGACTTTCACCAATGAGGCAGTGGTGGGATTCAGCCAGTTCGCACCAGTTCGGCAGAACCGGTAGCTAATTTTTTGTTGCCCAGGCCCAGAATGGACTTCAGGAAGCGGCATCCATACAGAGAGCTGGTTGTTCACATATTTGAATCCCACCACTGCAATGAGGTGATATAGGATCTCATCTTCGTATTGAACTATGTGGAATAGGTTTTGCATTTGCTGGGATAATATAAAACAGAATAGAGAAATTTGGGAGAGAAAAGAGGGGGGGGAGAGAAAGATTAATCTCCTGAAGAGCAACTAACTGTATTACTGCAAATATAGTAAAGCATTTTTTGCATCTTGAACAATAATTTAGAATATCATCAACTTGGCCAGAAATGGTTAAAAAAATATTCTTTTTTTACCATTTCTGCCCTAGTTGATGTCATCATCAAAAAAATATGGAGTTAAGCAAATTCAGGAAAGACAATGATAATAATGAAAGAGAATATTTGTAGCTCAGGGTTGAAATGAGGGGTCCTTGGTACTCTCTGAGCTTGCTTGTTTCCTGTTAGTGCTGTTTGCTGTCAATTTATATTCTGGTGTCTTGCCTGTCTGTGTGGATGGAGGTGGTCTTAGGGATTCTTTGGTTGGGCTGTAATACCCCAATCAAGAAACCGCCACAGGGCCATTAGTAAACAACCCAACGAAAGAATCCCTAAGGCCGCCCCCACACCCAAACAGGCAAGACACCAGAATATAAATTGACAGCAAACAGCACCTCCTTACTAGCACTGATGATGTTACCTAGTTAGGGTAACAGAGAGCACCAACGACCCCTCACAATGATAATAAAGAAGCGATATATACATACTCAATGTTCGTATATTGTATTGTCACTCAGGTTCAATGCTTTGTAAAAAAAATAACATTTTTTAATGTTTAACATAGTTTCCTGAATTTATATTCTCAAAACCCTTCTTTAAAAATAAATAGAAGTGGAGATGATAAGAAGCATATCAGTAGCATGGGGCATAATAGTTTCCTTAGAGCTTCTATACTGAATCATGGAGATTATTGTGCTGCAAGGCAATTGGAAATTAAAGATTTAAAGCAAAGATTAAATCAAGAAAGAAGGGATTTCCAACAGATCTAGGCAGATGTTACAAGGATTTAGGCTATTTTCAGCAAAAGAGGAAGTCAGGTAGCTAGAAGTAGAGCTGAAATATAAATATATAACAATATTCAGTTTGGATGAGTGATGAGAAGTATTCAGATATGTTAAAGCAAAAGCTGAAGCTGTAGATTCAGGGAAATTTCTAGAAAGAAACACATGCTTTTTTAAAATCCTTTTAGCAATATGTTAGAAAGTTAAGGGAGTTATTTTTATAATAGAAAATCTTTGGTTTAAATCTGTTATTGGCTCCTGTCTAGGGTTTATGCAAACTAAGTTTCTGATTTCTTCTACATTTATTGATGGAGATTTTTGTTCAGTCTGAATGTTTAAGCAAATTGACTTAATTTACACTTTCATCCTAATAGGTTAGAATGCATTTATATTTCAGATTGAGCTGTTCTCCAGCTTGAAGTGTGTATTTTAGCAAAAAAAATATATTAAGGGAGAAATGCAAGCCAACAGGAACACTTTGAGTGCAAAATGCTCTAAAAATGCTTATTTTAAAAATGAAATAGAACAAACATCTACAAACCTATATGTCTTCTCTGAATTAAATTCTGCTGCATTCAGTGGAACATATTCCCAGGAAGAGCTATAGAGAATTGCCTGTTTTTGGGTTGACTTACATTTAATCTCCCGTTCTTTACCCTGCTCCTTAGATGATTGTTAAGCAACAGTAATAAAGACATTTCATAAAATGTGCATTGGTATGTAAGCCAATGTACATCACTTGTTGATTCATATAATGCCATTGATTCACATGATGCCGGGATTTAAATTTCTGTGTGGAGGTTACGATTCTCTTTTTTTTTAAAGCATTAATTTGACTTTCACTGGGCATGCTTAAGAATTTTGAATTATACTACAGTAGCCCTTGATTTATGACTACAATTGGAACCAGAATTTATGCTGCTAAGCAAGGAGGTTGTTAAATGTGTCTCACCCAATTTTATGACCTTTAACGACCTATGGTTGTTAAGTGAATCCAGCTTCCTCCATTGACTTTGCTTGTTGGAAGTCAGCTGGGAAAATCACAAACGGCGAGCACACGACCCTGGGATGCTGCAACTTTTGTAAGCACATGTTGGTTGCCATGCCCCCAAACACTGATCATGTGACCGTGGTGCTGCTAAGATGCTTGTAAGCACGATGATTGGTTCAAGTCATTTTTTTCAGGGCTGTTGTAACTTTGAATGGTTGCTAAATGAATAGTTGTAAATTGAGGACTACTTGTATCAAACTTTCCTTGAGATGATTCTGTGAATCAGAAAGTATGGTTTGCTGGCATACAAATGTATCACAGATTAACAACTTGCAAACACTTCATTTCAAGGTTCTAGAGCTGGCTTAGCGGGGCCTAGCATTTATCCTATCCGTCTGTATTTTTACTGCCTTTAAAATAGTGGAAGCAAAAAGGGATGACACTGTCTATTTTTTCCCATTTTTTACATATGTGCATGCAGTGCATGTTTAAAAACATGAACCTTTGATCACCTGATCATGCTTGTCATTTTAAAGTCAGTGTCCACAAAGCCGACTTTGGTCTACTGGTTAAGACACTAAGTTAGAAACTGGGAGAGTATAGAGTTCTAGTTCCACCATAGGCGTGAAAGCCGGTTGGATGAACTTGGGCCATCTCACAGGCTTGCTGTTGGGAAAATAGGAGGAGGGATGAGTATGGGTATGTTCCCCACCTTGAGTTATTTATAATAATAATAATAATAATAATAATAATAATAATAATAATAATAATAATAATAATAATAATAATAATAATAATAATAATAATTAATAATAATAATTAATAATTAATAATAATAATAATAATAATAATAATAATAATAATAATAATAATAATAATAATAATAATAATAATAATAATAATAATAAAGTTGGAAGGGACCTTGGAGGTCATCAAGTCCAACCCGCTGCTCAGGCAGGAAACCCTATACCATTTCAGACAAATGGCTGTCCAATCTCTTCTTAAAAACTTCCAGTGTTGGAGCATTCACCGCTTCTGGAGGCAGGTTGTTCCACTGGTTAATTGTTCTAACTGTCAGGAAGTTTCTCCTTAGTTCTAGGTTGCTTCACTCTTTGGTTAGTTTCCATCCGTTGCTTCTTGTCCTGCCTTCAGGCGCCTTGGAAAATAGCTTCACTCCCTCTTCTTTGTGGCAGCCCCTGAGATATTGGAACACTGCTATCATGTCCCCCCTCATCCTTCTCTTCATTAAACTAGACCTACACAATTCTATACAGGCAAGAAAATAAATAAATAAATAAATAAATAAATAAATAAATAACCAACCAACCAACCAACCAACCAACCAACCAACCAACCAACCAACCAACCAACCACTGCACCTATTTCCATACATTCCTTACACTTTCTTTGCAGGTATACTGACTGCTATGCAAGAATGAACGAAGCCATTGATGGCGAACCTTTTAGAGACTGAGTGCCAAAACCCGGCCCCACCGCCCGCCCCATCCCACCCACCCCACCCCCACCCACCCGCAGGACCACTCACCGCCTCCATGGCCCCCCACAGATTGCCCAGGCGGCCCACCAGCCATTACAATAACAGGTCGGTGACTCTTAGTTCTACTCATAATGGTTTCATCTTACATATGGGTTCAGGTTACACTAAGGCAGTGGTGGCGAACCTATGGCACGGGTGCCAGAGGCGGCACTCAGAGCCCTCTCTGTGGGCACGCGTGCCGTCACCCCAGTCCTAGGCCTTCAGCTGGGTTTTATAAAACCTTTCCGCTTTAGGCCTCCGCCGCCGTGTGCAAAAAAAAAAAGGTTCAATCAGTCAATTTCAACTTCTCGTGGGAAAAAAAAGATCTTGCAAAGTTGGAATTGATTGATTGAACTTTTTAGTCCCACCCAGTCTGCCGTTGCCACCGCAGCCATGCCCACCCAATGGGCCACGCACACCCAATGGGCCACACCCACCTGGCACTCGACGATGCATAAGTGGGCTTTGGGTTGCAGTTTGGGCACTCAGTCTCTAAAAGGTTCGCCATCACTGCACTAAGGAATGCAGCTTCTCATTAAATGCAGCTGCTTCCTATTAAAAATGAACTGTAAGTTTCTTCCTAGAATTCCTTTTGTTTCATTGACCTATGACCAAATGCTTCTTCATGGAGATTTTCTATATTTGATTTGCTATTATTCTTATTTAAATGAAATAGGACAAGTGGTGCTTTCTCTGTCACAATCATATTTTCCTGGGATCTACCATCTAAGTATTAATCAAGCTTAACCCTGTCTATTTTTTCAGCCAAGATTAGCTAGGTGCTGCCACCTAGCTAAACTGCAGTTTTATGTACCTATGGTCTGTTTAAATTAAGCAATAGGGACTTTCAAGCCTAAATCACAATCGGGTCAATGGCAACTTCTTGCATTACACTAAGCTAAGGAGAATCGCATCTGCTGTCTCAGAGACAGAGGAGCACTAAACAATATTGGATAGAATAATGCAAAGTGATATAATCTGGAATGGTATTTGCAAACTGCTAGTTTATAGCTTTGAAGCTGTATCTACCATGCTGTTTTGTCCCCTGATGGTTTTCTCATAATAATAATTTTGGCGCAGCATGTGGTCAAGTCTGACTGCTAATCGTTGTTAGATATTTATATATTGTGGTGTAAGTTTCATCTGGGTTTCCTATCTATGGCCATAATATAGAGCAGAAGAAATTAAAAAGGAGCTGTGAAACAAGGATGAGGGCTCTAGAACAAAACTAATCATACCAAAAGTTTTTATTTAAGCATTACAGATATTTACAAGTTGCATATAAAAGGTTGATTAAATAAAGGTGGAAAGCTAAAAGTAAAACTATTACCCAAGACAATAGTAAAGATTAAAAAAATAGATCTTGCTTTCAACTTTTTATGTAGAACTGTTCCTTCTTTGGACATTATCTCAACATCTTTTTAATATTTTCTTTCTTTCTTCTTACTAGTAAAGGTTTTTTTTATTTGCTTTTGAACAAAGTCTTCACTAGATAATTTTTACTACTTTTTATTTTTTGGTAAATTTCTGCTTTCTGGGCAAAGAGCACATCCTATGGGAATTGAATGATTAAAGTTTCTTCCCACATGAAATAGTTTTTTCCTGCTCTTCCTGAAGGAGAAGACTCTGTGTTATTTTTAAATCAAAAGTTGATCCTGTATGCCAGTGCTGGCGAACCTTTTAGAGACCGACTGCCCAAAAACTGGCCCCGCCCCATCCCACCCCATCCCACCCGCTTCGCCCCTTCCCTGCCCGTCCGCAGGACCATTCACCACCTGCATGGCCCGCCGCAGATCACCCAGGTGGACCAGCAGCGCCATGGCCACGCCCTCTGCCTGTGCACCGCAGCAGCATCGCGCGACGGGGCGCGAGGGCGGAGTCTTGCTTTTTACTTCTTCTTACTTACTTACATACTGCATTTTTTAGAAGAAATAGAAGAAACAAACAAAGTATAATAAAGGTCATTTATTTGTTTCCTGAACCCTCCCCACAAAATTAAATAAACTGTGGCTTAACTTGATGTAGAGATTAAGCTATTGAGATCAACCCTATCCTCTTTTCCTTGGCTGATACAGTGCCTGTTTTAATCACAAATGATTGCTAAGGACATGAACTGTGGTTCATAGTTTGATTACCTGAGGGAAACATTAAATAAACATATTGAAAACAGTACTATGCTTATAAAATATACATATACACACACAAACACATGCGCAAGCACACAATTGAATGCACAGCAATGGGTGCCTTTTCTTATTCTTGAGCAGTAAGTTAAAAACAATTGGTTTGCTTGCCTCTTTATTAGGATTATGGCTGAAAGTGGTTGTCCTATGATTCCTTCAAGGCTTATTTATTTATTATCTAATGTTATATAGTTACCCATCTCATTAAAAATTACTCTGGGAAGCATTCAGTACTGCTAACACCATGAATAAAGTAATAATGAAAAATTGTTATTACCAACTTTAATGATGAAATCAAGGTGCGAATGTCCTATTCTCCAATCTCTATCATATTGCACTAAAGTATTTGCGGCTGGTATACCAATTTTGGCAGAAAATAAGGATAGCAGTTAAAATAAAAAATCAATAACTGCTTCATGTTGGCCTCAACTCCTACCAATCATATCGATAGATTTTCTGCATAAGAATCTGTCCCCAACCTGGTCTTTCAGGTCTTCCATAGTATAGTCAGTGTCACCACAACTCCTATAATTGTAACTCTTAATGTTCTTCCACCTTTTCCAGCTTTAAAGCCTTCTCCAGAGAGTTAGATCTTCATATAATGTATCCAAGATAGGATCTGAACCTGGTCATTTGTGCATCAAGTGAGAATTCTAGATTGACTAGTTTGATGATCCACTTGTTTCTTTTCCTCCCTGTTCATGCTATTCTCATGAGTCTTCTCTAACACCATAATTTAAAATTGTCAATACTCTTTGGGATAACTTGTTTCTTCAAAACTCAGCTTCTGTTTCCATAGATTCCATAGAGGCTTTGATGGGTTTTACAGTGTTTGTAAACCAGTAGGATCCCTAAGGATTGGTAGTATAGAAGTGCTATGAGTAGATAATTACATTACATTTTTATGTCAGAAACAATTTAATCAGAAATACTAGAGATTTATCTTAAAATCTTCTCCATGGAAAATATGCCTTCTACTACTGAAATATCCTACTTGTGGTAAATTATGCTCTTCACTTTCTATTACACCTGATCATTATTTTATTTATTTGCTAACTAGCTAAATTATAAAATTATTGATAATGCTTTCTTGAAGCTGAGTTATCATGTTTCCTAGCAAGAAATGAAACACTTAAAATTACCTGTAAGATCAAAGGAAAGGTCATCCTTTAAGGAAAAGACATGCAGGAATTTTTAGGTAAAATATAATTTTGCATATGTTCCCATTACACTACATAATAGTAGATTTATTTTTAAATATGTGTTTTTTTCACTTTTCACTGTGAGACAATTACAAGGTAAGCATCCATGAGTATCTCCAGTTCACTACTGGTCATGTTTGCTCGGGCAGGCTGAGAAGATTCAAAGAAGATTGCTAAAATAAATAATGGATTACTTGTAGTTCTACCACTTGTGCTCCATCTTTCTATTGGTGCTTCCTTCTGAAACTTTGAAGAAATCATGAATGAATTGCTAGCAGCCTGGTCGGTGCTATAGCTCAGAGAGGAGCATATGCACTGAACATTGAATATTATTCAGATCAATCCCTGGTATCTCAAATTATGCATGTCTGACTTAAAATTTAGGAAATGTATAGCTTGTATCAAAAAAATTAACGGGGATGAATAGATTAAGTTGCCTTTTCTATGCCATGGTCTTGATCCAGATAAGGCACACCTTTTATCAGTTCTATTTAAATACTAATTTGCGGACTCATACACACATAGATGTGCTAAGCTAGTATGAAAACAGTGAAGTTATAAACGTCAATCTTTTCCCTCCTGTTTGATACCTTTCATAGCAGCACCAGTCATATACTCTCCTAGAGTAAATGGATCAATAATCCATTTAATACAATCATCCCCACATGTTAAATAAACTCTCCTTCTCTTACTCCAAAAATTACAACTTCACAGCAAGTGTTAAAGAGTTTCTGAGGGCTATAGCCAAGGCTTTAGAAAGTGCTGCAGTTTTATCTGAGGATAGCAATTGGTTTGTAATATGATGACATTACTATACATGTGGGAATCTGTAGCACAACAAGTTTAAGATCATCCAGGGCATAGAAGCTCTTATTTATACTTGTTGACCTTTAGCCTGATTAAATTGGAAGGAGTAAATTGCTAGGGGTAAATTTTTGTGGTTTATAAAGCATGAGAAGGACTGAATCTGCAAATGTTTCTCTAATTACTCTAGCCACGTTGTGTAATATGATACTGACTTCGCCAGTTGAGAGCTCTGGCAAAAGTATCATTCATTTATAAAACATCGCCATTACTTGTAAATGCACAATATTCACCACACTTAAAACGAACCAAAATCCTCATAGTGCTATAAAAATATTTCCATAAGGCAGGGGATAAAGTTTTAGGACAGCCACTTATTCGGAGTTGCAATACTGCACCAAAGGATCAGTCTGAACCATAACAATGCCAAAATGATACATGCATTGTGATGTCATGACACAAACTCTGTTCACTCTACACTTGCAACAATGTAGCCAAATTCACAAAGGACAAAGTTTGTTCCACTTCTTGCAGTTGTTTATTTGTATGATGATGTTCTCCATTCAGTTGTGTCCAACTGTTGGCGATTCTATGGGCCAGGTTTCTCCACATCTTCCAATCTTTCACTACTTATTTGTTCTGTGTCAGCTTGGATGGTATCTAGCCACCATATTCTTTGGCAATGATCTGGTTTTTCATTTACCACTAACTCTTCTAAACACAACTGCTTTCTCCGGTGAATTCTTCTGCATGACATGGTCAAAAATTTGTATAGTTATCCTTAAATAACATTTCATCCAAAATAATCTGAGATTTGGACCACTTATGATTATCTGGTGTCACAGGGTCCTTTTGTCTATATCCAATTCAGTGGACTCCACATCCAGAGGACCTATCCAGATTCCCTAGATTTTAGGCAACCCATACACCAGCAGACCCTTGGGGAATAGTCCCACTTTGTTTTCACATCTTCCCCAGGTCTTCTGCTACTCCTTACTATATGGAGTAAACTACCATTCTCCTTAACTACAGGTTGTTTCTGTTTCCTATACAGAATAGTGAAACTCACAACCTTTCTCCTTCCCAGAACCCTTCAACACCAACTGCTCCACAACCACCATCAGACCACCATCAGGACACACCCTACTGCTATGCAACAGGGAGAGAAAGATGGTAGCTTATCTCAGGCAGCCTGCCTTTTCTCATCTGGTTACTTCCAAACAATTTATTTTGGTGCATGTAATAAAATATGTCTAGATTTAATGCAAACTTTTGGTGGCGGCTATGACAATCTGCACAAGCAAAACTTTTGCCTAATTTTTATTCTTTTTTTTAATTGTAGCATAATTTGTCCCACCATTACTTCCTACTTTACAGGTTTTGTGGGTCCAATACTTGATCTTTCTGAACGAAGTCCTAAATAACAATAGAAAAACAATACTCTTTTTCTTTCTTTATTCTTCTTTTGCTCTTTCCTTCACAGATTATCTCCATTAAATCTCAGTTCTACATGTCAACCCAGTAACATTTATAATTCAACACATTTCTAGACTAGACTTTCATCACCACCTGCCAAATTCATAGGATCTACTCCATTTTCTCCTTTGGGAATTACAACTTTCCCGTGTATATTGTTCTCTTTTTCTGCTTGTTTCATGGTTCTGCATAGTAACTGTAGATCCATATTTATCTGAGTTTATTTAACCAACTTCTTGGTTTTGAATCAAAGCTATGGGTGATCAAGAAGAGAAATTAGCATATTGGCAGGAAAGTGAAAATTTCTGGAGGAGAAAAAGAAATCAATGTAGCATCCAAGTAGATTTTTTTTTTTTACATTATTGAGAAGATTGAGAAAAGGGACGAATTTAAAATATGCAAATAGCATACAGAAGAAGGATTTGTTTGTTTTAAACTACCTCAGAGAATGAAACGTTTCTACATGAATATGTTTGACAACCTATAATTATTTTTTGTGAGATGCTGAGAGTACAGTTGAAGAAAAATTGTTAATATTTTTGAAGCATATCATCAGCTATAATAGGCTTTTTTACTTCTTCTTACTTACATACTGCATTTTTTAGAATAAATAGAAGAAACAAAGAAAGTATAATAAAGGTCATTTATTTGTTTCCTGAACCCTCCCCCACATCCTGTCTTATTTTTTTCTAACAAAAAAAAATCTGTGATAACGGTCATTTCAGGTAATTGAACAATTTAGTATTGAACTAGTTTCTTACCTCAGAAAGGGACCTTGGAGGGTTATTTGTAAACAACAGCTGACTTCTTCACTGAACCTAATGGAGTTATTACAGTGTGTTATGCTGAATGATGATCTATTCTAATTCCTGCTATGGCCCTTTTTCTAGACTTGAAATAGTTCCCAGAAATTCAATTCAAATTCTGAAGCATAATCATTGGAAGTGTTGTCAACTTCTAATGTTGATATAATGTCTTAGTAAAACTGCTTCAGCTCCTGGCTCACTAGATTGGGTAGAAAGGACCCTAGAATTTTAAGCTGATAAAGTCATGTGTTTTAGGCTGGGATGAAGGGCTTCAATTGCAGGTAGAAGAATCTTTTCTTCCATGACATTTACATATTTTCAAATACTATAGAAGTCTTTGTAGCTAATTATAAACCATGGAGTTTGTTGGAAGTGTGGGAATCATGGAATGTCCTCAATGTCCTCTGGCTGTTTCTCCATTCTCCAAAGAAATTCCAAATTCAGGGCATGGATATAGTTAAATGTAGACATAATTTTTTTTTCTTTTTATGATCCTATAATCCCTTGATTTGGGGTGCAATTGAGGCTACTGAATTGAGCGTTTACTGGCTGGATGCCCTTCCTGACGCCTATGCAGAGTTCACAACAGATATTTTTTCCTTTGCACTCTTATAGAGAAACATTTGTTGTTACCAAGGATTGAACTGTCAACCTTCTGAATGGGAAGCGAGTGTCTTCACCTCTAGGCTATCACACTGCTCAAACGTACACATGAATGTCTTTGTGTAAAATATGCCTCAATCTGATTTTTCTTAGATAGGTTTTTTCCACAGAAAAACACAAAGACATACAAACAGCCTTGAAACTATGTTGTTCCTCATTTGTCTTTGTTAAATCTGGGTAGTTTGGTAGCTTTTATTCCTGATCATTACAGCATGGCTACATGATTGCAATCTGCAACCTGGTTTTCTATAAGCAAAGTCAGTGGAGAAACTGGCAAGAAATTGAAAGTCACGTGAAGATCTGGCTTAATGACCCAGGGCAATTCTCTAAACAATGGTCACCACTTGTTGCTGAAATTGCTATCACTGACTGCATTACTTAGTGATGGAAATTTGGTCCTAGTTACTGTTGTTAAATGAGGATTACTTGTATTTGTTTTAATTGCCCCTGATTTTTTTTTCCTGTTGATTTTGTTGTTCATTTGAACATTGTCTTATGGACTGTTTGTTTAATGTATTGTTTTTAGCTGTTTTATGTTTTTTTTATAGTTCTGTACACTGCCCAGAGTCTATTGGCCATTGAGTGGCCAATAAATTTAGATTAATAATAATAATGCTTCTTTGGGGAATATTTTCCCAATTTTAGTCCAAAGTGAACAAAACTGCAAAAACAGGCATTAAGAAACAAGCAACAGTTAAAAGCTCAGATTCAGTTCAGTCTTTTAGCACATTGCTAGATGTATGAAAACACCATATTCCATTACCTTTTCAAGGACTCTATCTCCCTCTGATGTTAGTGATTATATTAATCTGCTTCTTTTCACATGCTTTCTCTGCTAGCTGAATCCCAACTGTTTAACCACTGCACAACTTAGGGAACTTAACTTGTTCCCATTTTATATTATGATTAGTTCGCATTATTTATATTGTTAATAGCATTGTATTAGTATTGCATAACTTTTCTTGTTATTATTGTTTAAAAATGTACAAGCATTCTTCTATAAAATAATAATAGCATCGCAATTAAAAATGGATGCAAGGGTTTCTCATTGCTTACTATTCCTAAAATGCTGAGGGTTTTTTTTTAACAGCAGATGAATACTATATCAACACTTTCATGGAACTGTTCACCCTTACTCTAAATAAATGTCCCCCTGAAAACGCTCCCACCAGCCATATGGTTATTCACTATCTAATAGTTTTTATGTAATTATGATTTAGATTCATATGCATCCATGCTGTACAGGTAGTCCTCGACTTACAACCACAATGGAGCCCAAAATTTCTGTTGTCAAGTGAGACATTTGTTAAGTGAGTTTTGCCCCATTTTATGACATTTCTTGCCACAGTTATTAAGAGAATCACTGAAATTGTTAAGTTAGTAACCCAGTTGGTTAAGTGAATCTGGCTTCCCCATTGACCTTGCTTTTGAGAAGATCGCAAAAGGTGATCACATGACCCCGGGCCAGAACACAGCGACCGTCATAAATATGAACCAGTTGCCAAGCAGCTGAATTTTGATCACATGACCATGGGGATGCTGCAAAGGTTGTAACCAAAGTCACTTTATTCAGTGCCATTGTAACTTTGAATGGTCACTAAATGAACTGTTGTAGGTCAAGGACTATCTATATATCTGTGTATGTATGGTCTCTTTTTCTGTCTCTCTCTCTGTCTGTCTCTGTCTCTGTCTCTCTGTCTCTGTCTCTCTGTCTGTCTGTCTGTCTGTCTGTCTCTCTCTCTCTCTCTCTCTCTCTCTGTTTGTGTGTTAAAATCTATTCTCTCCAATGTAGAACTTATTTATATATTAGATGAGCCACAGGAGAGCATTTAAAGAGTATGGAAGCCACATCAATCATGTATATAATAATAATTATCAGAGTGGTAATTATTGATGTATGTATCACTGAGTAAAATGCACTGTGAGTGTTTAAGTAAACTTCAGCAGAGGCTTCTTTGCTGAATTTTTTTTTTTAAATCTTATTTGGCCTGAAGATAGGTGACCTTATAATATAATGATACAATATTGGTGATTTTGATTAAATACAGCTTGACATATTTTCAACCTGTAAATTAACCATCTGTTGTTGGGTGCTTAAAGGCATTTCATCCGGACCTTTGTTTTGTTTGGAATGATAGAATGCCCTGTGATATTTAATATGTATGAAGTAACACATTAGATAGTGGCATCAATAAGCAGAGAGTATCATTTTATAATTTCCACTTCTAAAGTTTGATAGCATATCTAGGTTAAGGACATGAACGATAATTATATTTAGTGGAAAACATAGTCCAAATTGATGTTTGTCTGATTCTGTTGCATGAAGCAAGCTAGCTGTTATCTATTAATGAAGCTGAGTTTATTCTGAAACAAAGAACAACATAGGCAAAGATAATGGCATGGTATCTGATTATAAAATGCTTTCAGTGTGATTCCCCCCCCCCATGTTTCATAGATTAAAAAGTTAGCATAAATGACAGCTGAAGAGAAACTCAAAATGTAGCCTTCCTGATCTAGTATTCTTTAGAGAAATTAATGACTGCAATTTATGGAATTACTAATTAAGAAAACGTAGGCTTTGGTGCCATCTTTGAACACTTTTGGACAGTGCAGAGATACAGTGTTATAACAAGCTGGATGCTGAGAAAGGAAGAAAGAAAGAAAGAAAGAAAGAAAGAAAGAAAGAAAGAAAGAAAGAAAGAAAGAAAGAAAGAAAGAAAGAAAGAAAGAAAGAAAGAAAGAAAGAAAGAAAAAGAAAAAAACTTTCCTTTGTTAAATACCTTTTTATTGTCATTGCACGCTATTATTTTCCCCAAAATTAATGGGGGTCTTTTGGATAATTTAATGTAATTACTTTTTAATCATCACTGCCTATGTATGGTATGCATCCTTCACTTATTCCTGAAGCTGATGCCAAATAGTTTAGTCCAGTTATAATGATCAGTTAATATGACACTCACCTGTATTGTTTCATGGCACCCAAGCAAGCAACCAGTCCCCTTGTACTTGCTTTAAGGTTGATGAGAAAGAATAAGTTGCAATTAAATCTAGGCAAGATGGAGCTCTTATTGATTAATAGGAAACTGAACTTGGACACTGGAAATCTATCTGAGCAGGGATAAATTGTAAACCTATTGTAGTATCCAAGTTAACATTCCTATTCCCCCCCTACCCCTGCACAGCTGTTTTATTGCCTTGTCGATTTATGTTTTTAACCCTCTTGTAAACTGCCTTGTCAGTAATAAATTGGCTCCATAAATGAAATTAATAAATGAAAGATAAATAAAAATTATATGAAACATTTTCTCAGTGGTCCACCATTTAGCAGTGACTAGATTTAGACCAGTATAATTTCAGCAGAGCTTATCAAGTAATTTCAGAGTATAAGAGGCAGAAAAATTAAGATTTACTTATGAAAGTTATGCATATTAACATCATAAATGGGTGTTGACATTTTCATGAACTACGGCAATGTTTTTGATTTCTAATCTTGTCCACATACAAATTCATTTATTCCACCAATACTTTTTCTGCATGTCACCTGTTTGAACCTACCTTTTGGAAGGATGTTTTCATAGCAACCTCATAATTTTGTCAACACTCAGCATACTAGGACCTTTAAGGAATATATTTATTTATTCAAGCTTACTTAAATACCTTCAAACTGCCCAAATGAGAGCTAGGACTTCAGTATTTAGGAAGAATTAATTACTTGGGGAGTTTGTATTGGCTAAAATGAGGAATGACCTTAGCTACAACACCTTCAATTCCATAGAGCAGAGTTTTTCAACCTTGGCAATTTTAAGATATGCGGTATGGATTTCATCTCCCAGAGTTTTCCAGCCAGCATGCTTAAAGGTGTCAAGCTTGAAAAACCCTGAAATAGAGGATAAGAATAATTTATAAATAATAAAGCAAGGTTAAATATTTAAAATTTATAAATAAAACACTACAATTAAAATATTATAATCTATTACTGTAATCAACTAGAAATAAGTAGCATTATCAGGGAAAGCCCAAACTAGCAAATAATTGTTTACTGGTAGAAATCATTTTAGTTCCCAGCTTTCAATTTTGCAATACTGCATATGATTATTTGTCTTGTTCCTACTCTAAATCTGCAACAAGCCCTTGTTCCTTCAGAGACGCAAGGAAGATATTGGGTGTATATGCCTTGGGTGTTCAGTGCAAAGTATCAGAACCTGGTTATTATTATTAGCTTGTGGCATTGTTACAATAGTCAGGAAATCACAATGCTATTGCTGAGTAGTAGATTGGTACCAGCCCTACTATAGGACATGCTTGCCCACTTCCCAAGGTGTCCCACAGGAGAGCGAGCTGGCTTTGCACCAGAGAGAAAGTTGAGCAGCTCTTCCTGCAGCCTTACTGAGGGCCCCCCCTCCCTTTCCGGAGTTGCCTCACAAGCAGACACCACAACTGGGAAGGCATCAGGAATCTAACTGCTTGCACACATCACCACCTTGTCTCCCCACAAAAGTGGTACCTATCTATCTACTTGCATAGAACATGCTTTCGAACAGTTAGGTGGACAGAAGCTGAGTGACAGGAACTCACCCTGCCACGCAGTGCTTGGGCTTAATGACCATCTTCAGCGTCATTAAGCCACTGAGCCACGTGCTTCTAGATCCCAGTTGAATGGTGATAATTTCATCAACAAGACCATATATTCCACAGTGTTGCGATTATTTACCACAATATAGCTGAATCAGATCAGAAAGAAGAAACACTAAGTTTAAAGTTCTGATTCCTTCATAAATAATTTACAGATATTCTGAATTCCATTTTGAAATGGATGGCATTGTATTGTTACGTTAGTGCACATTAAACACCTTTGCAGGGAACTTAACCTTGTTCTAAAAGGGGTAAACAAATTAATGTCTGTTGCCTTGCAGACGCCATGAGAGCCATTCATTAAATTCTACAACACAAGGCTAGAATTTTACCATAGTACAATACAAATTCAGCACTAGAAATTGTTGCTTTAAAAAAAGAGAAACAGAAAAGGGGGGGAAAGGCAGAATGAAACATGCTATTAATATTGCCCTCAGGAGGAGGCTGTTCACTTCAGAAGACTTTCTTAAAAGGTCATCACTCAGGAACCTGTGCATTTTATTCAATTTAAAACTACACCTGCTGTTCCCACAATGATTTCTACTCAATGTATCTGTTTTTATTCAAAGAAGCTTCTAGAAGGCTGGCACCTATTATTTCATCATGATATTTACAGTTTGGGATAGAATTATAACAATTATACTATTTTTTTCAAGCAAACATATAATTATTTAGTCCTGTTGGAATAAGCAGTTGGAACCTGGTTGCTGTGAGCATTTTCAATCATTTCAATTGTTTCACTTCTGATAATTAACTTTCACTTCATTTCTCTAGTGCTAGAAAGGTCAGTCTTTCTGCTTCCAGAGACTTCAAGATTTTTTTAAGAAAACAAAAGGGCAGAGAGTAATGTTTTTGAGAAAGGTAATGAAGTATAATCAAGTGCCATCCATAAGAGTATTTTTACATATATCATCCATACCTATTGGTTATCTGTGCTGAGATCAGCCTTTTTCTCACATCCATGTCCTATTGTTTTTAAAAATAACTTTTTGGTGGAATAGGTAAGGACAGGAAATTTGGGGGGACAATGTCTGAAAAATGAGAGGAGGAGACATTGTAAAGACTGGAAAAATAGAATAGTCAAGTGATTGTCCACTAGGACTCCAAGGTCCCTCTCACAGTTACTGCTTTTAAGCCAGGTGTCGCCCAATCTGTACTTGTATCTTTGATTTTTCCTGCCTAAATGTAAAACTTTGCTTTTCTCCACATTGAAACTCATTTTGTTGGATAGGGCCCACTGTTCAAGTATGTCAAGATCTTGTGGTACCCCACGGTTCTCCATGTGGATGTAGTGCCATTGAGGACTACTCATTGAGTACAGTTTGCCAGCCAACTACAGATCCATCTGGTGGTGATGTTGTCTATTCCACTTTTTTCTAGCTTACCAAGGAGTAGGTTGTGGTCTACTTTTTCAAATGCCTTACTGAAATCTAAGTATACTGTCCACAGCATTTCGCTGATCTACTAGTTTAGTCACTTTATCGAATAATGAAATAAGGTTGGTTTGGCATGATCTGTTTTTAACAAACCTGTGCTGGCTACTAGTTATGACTTTGTTTGCTTCTAGTTGTTCACAGATCTGTTTTTTTATTATCTTTTCTAGGAACTTTCCAGGTATTGCTGTTAAATTGATTGGTCTGTAGTTTCCTGGGTCCATTTCCCCCCCCTTTCTTGAAGATGGGAACCACATCAGCCCTTTTCCAATCCTCAGGTACTTTCCTGGTGCTCCAGGATTTATGAAAGATGTAGTGCAATGGTTCTGAGATAACATCTCTTTCAGAACTCTGGGATGTAATCTGTTGGATCCCGGTGATTTATACTCGTCAAGGTCAGATAGGTGTTCTCTTACCATTTTCTTGCTTATTTTAATTTTTGTTTCTAATATGTCTTTTGCAGTGGTTTTTTTGGTATGTTGTGTTATAGTTTCTTTTTGTGTGAAGACTGATGCAAAGCATGAGTTAAGCAGCTCTGCTTTCTCCCTGTTGCCTGTTATTTCCTTGCCATCTTCTCTCTTTAGTGGGCCTACAGTTTCCTTGACATTTTTCTTGTTGTTAATATGAACAGAAGATATTTCAAGGGATTTTAGTATTGCCTTTAACAGATGATAGAAGCATAGTACTTGATACAAGGTCTTTAGCAAGAGTGGTTCCAGATTACTGTTAATTCTGTGCTTCACTCTTCAAGTCTCTTCCATGTCCTGTATGGAAGCAGCAGAGATACCTGCAAGGGAGCAAATATGTATTAAGAATGTAACAATTACATCATGTCATTTATGGAATGAGGTTTAGAACTCAGTGGTATTTTACTAGGGAAATATAGTATTCTTTCTGAGTGAACAAGACAATATGAATTCTAAGTAAATGAAGCAAGAAGGAAGTTTAAAAGAAGAAACAAGAGACTTTGACTTTAGAATGGAGAATTCAAAAGATGTTATAGGAGATGGTCTTAGAACTAGTCTAAAAACACGAATCCCAGGTACATTTATTTGTAAAAAAAGACATACTGATCTCTAGGACAGAGAATTTTATTATGTACTAAGCTTTCGTTATACACACACACACACACACACACACACACACCAGAACGACTAGACATAAGGACAGTTTTTTTCCCCATGCCGTCACTCTGCTTAACAACTAATTCCTACAACACTGTCAAAATACTTAGTAAAGCTGTATTACTATGATATTCCTCATCTTTCCTATTACCTATCCTTATCTTCTTATGACTATAACTTTGCTGCTTGTATCTTACAATTTATATTGGGTTTTTTTGTACCCTAGTATGATTTATGTTGTTTGCTTAGCTAGTACTCTATGACTATCACTAAGTGTTGCATCTTATGATTTATGATGACGTGTTGTATTTCACAATTTATGATGAATGTATTTTCATGTTGTATATGATCATGATTATCACTATTACTTGTATGTACACTGAGAGCTTATGCATCGGAAACAAATTCCTTGTGTGTCCAACCACACTTGGCCAATAAAGAATTCTATTCTATTCTATGACAGAATGGTGGCTTGAAGGATAGGTAGGTATTTGCATGTGTCAACAATTCCATTAGATCTGTTCCCATTAATGTAATCAGCTGAGGCAGCAGCTAGATTCTAACCCCCTTTTAGCTATCTGGGACATTGTTCTCCTACTTGACAACTTTTAAGCCACTCACATCGCTGTCCTTTCCAGAACAAAGTGGATTGTTTCCTCAAAGCATCATATGATGTTCCTAAAAATACAAGACACAAATTAAACTTAAATGAAAAGCCAGCCTATCTAAGTCCTTCTATAATCAAGAATGCAAGATTTGAAGTATTGCAATGCATGTGATTTTTTCCAAATTAATTTAGAATTTCATCATTAATATGTATGCCATACTAAAATTAGTTTTAAATGTTGCTATTAAATTTGTATGTTATATTTCAAATTTATATTTTTCCTTTGCATGTGTTAAAGTTGCATTTATTTTTTTAATAATGCTATGCAACACCTGACATTATGGAAAAAAAATGTCTTTCTGCTAGTTGTTACAATTTTTAAAATTAGGCCTCATGGTATTTGAGTAAAAAGATAACTGATTATAATTCTTTGGATTTATATAAATGTAAAACTAAATATATTCATATTTTGTGATTAATAATGGTTGCTATCATTCATTAGTATAATATCAGTTATTGTCAGTCCAGTGGAAATTTCAAAGATTTGGAATAATTAGTTCTCAAGAGGATGAAAAAGTTGCTAAGTAGGCACTTATGTAATACATCAGATCTTTATATCTTTTATGGCAAAGAGGATTGCATAAATTAGATAGAATATAATCAAATCTTAATTGAGGATATAATATAGTGCATGTTTTTCTAATATAAAACATATTGGCTCTAATCTGTACGTGAAAGTGAGCACATCTTCCCAGATCATGTATAGAAAACAATTCTTGATGTTGTTGTTAGTTGCGAAGTCGTGTCTGACCCATCGCGACCCCATGGACAACATTCCTCCAGGCCTTCCTGTCCTCTACCATCTTCTGGAGTCCATTTAAGCTCACGCCTACTGCTTCAGTGACTCCATCCAGCCACCTCATTCTCTGTCGTCCCCTTCTTCTACTGCCCTCAATCTTTCCCAGCATTAGGCTCTTCTCCAGTGAGTACTTCCTTCTCATCAGGTGGCCAAAGTACTTGAGTCTCAACTTCAAGATCTGGCCTTCCAAAGAGCAGTCAGGGTTGATCTCCTCTAGGACTGACCGGTTTGATCGCCTTGCGGTCCAGGGGATTCGCAGGAGTCTTCTCCAGCACCATAGTTCAAAGGCCTCAATTCTTTTGCGCTCAGCCTTTCTTATGGTCCAACTTTCACAGCCATACATTGCAACTGGGAAAACCATGGCCTTGACTATACGTACTTTTGTTGGCTGGGTGATGTCTCTGCTTTTTAGTATGCTGTCTAAATTTGCCATAGCTTTCCTCCCCAGGAGCAAGCATCTTTTAATTTCTTGGCTGCAGTCCCCCTCTGTGGTGATCTTGGAGCCCAGGAAGATAAAATCTGTCACTAAATTGATAAAGTGTAGTAATTCATGCTGCTTCTTTTCCATTCTTATATTTTACTGAACATGGTATTTTGATAGTGATGATAATCAGTTTGCAATTGGGAGAAGATAATAAGCCTAAGAAATCTAACTATCTTATCACTAACACTTTACTTTAACCTGATTGTACATAATAACAACACCTAAATTAAAATATTAAAATAAAATTGAATTTTAAAATTAAAAAATAAAACTAACCAGTGAGAGCTTATGCAGATAGTCTTTGACTTACAACTATTTGTTTAGTAACTATTCAAAGTTATTACAGAGCTTAAAAAGTGACTTATGAGCAGCCCTTGTACTTAAGTTCATCAAGTGTCCCTAAGGTCACATGATCATGAGCTGAGCACTTTGTGACTGGCTCCCATTTATGATGGTTTCAGCATCCTAGGATCATAATTTGCAAACTTCCTAGCTGGCTTCTAACTGGCCAAGTCAATGGGGAAGCCAGCAGAGAAGGTTGTAAGTTGTGTTCATGTGATGTCTCATTTAGTGATTGATTCATCTGATGACCATGGCAAAAAAGATGTAAAATTGGATATAGTCAATTGATGCCTCACAAAGTCCATCCCAATTGATGAATTTTAAAGTCCAAGTTGTGGTCGTAAGTGGAAAACTACCTATAGCCCCATTTAGGCATTTCCCTGAAGGCATAAGATTTTTATTAGGTAGAAAAGTTATGTAGAAATTATGTAGAAAAAGAGAAAGAGTATGTGGTGGCCCAATTTCTTACCTCCAAGCATCTCTTCCACCCTTATTCTCCCAATCTTTATACATCTTATATGATAACTGAAAACAGCTGTGCTTATGTTCCCTTGAATACTTCTCAACTCCCTTTCATACCTCTTCATACAATGCAGGTAGGTTGGTCAAAGCAAAGAAGAAGGTTGAATAAGTTTCATTGATAAATTAGGTAGAGTTAGGGCTTGCTGCTCTATTGTCTACTCACTTTGAAGCTTCTCATGTAATTGACATTGTCAAAGTTGTCAAAGCACAAACGCTTTCTCATGCCTTTATGCACTAATTTTGGCATCCATAGATAGGAGCACTGCGATTGGTTCAGCTTCTGGCAGATGAATGAATAAGAATGTAAGACAAAGATGTCATGCTTGAAAACTAGGGATGGCATTTTGGTGATTTGGTAGTGAGATACATTTATCATTGGTAGCAAAAACCATGATTCCTATTAGAGTGAGATAGAAAGAGGTATATTCATGAGAACCTGGGTAGTAACATGGCAGTCAGAGATAAGCAATTCTTCCTGGTCTAGTCCTTGATACTTTTATATACACATAATAATAATGAAAATATTTTCATTATATGGACATTTTATGAAGCTTAACATAAACAAGAACAAAGCAGAGTTATCCATCATGCTATTTTTGCAAAGGAATACCCCTAGGATTTTCAATTTACCATAATTTGCTTTTTTTATAATTTAATTATTTTATATATATAGTTACAGTAAGATTATATCCTTAAACTGAGAATACAGTTCACCAGCAATATTTTTATGTAATGCAGTGATGAAGATTTCCCAGTATGAAATCTTCCAGAGGATTTAAAAGCACAAATCCCAGAAATCTCAATCAGGATAATGGGAGTTGCAATTCCATCTCATAGAGTGAATACCAGGCAGAAATGATCATTTGAAGTAGCGTTAGATCATTCTAAGAGCTCTTTTGTAAACAAGGTATCCATAATAATCTATCTGAGTGACAACTAATCTAAGAAGCCTCTTATATTCCGGTTATTACTATAGTGTGGACACAGATGTCATTTGGAGTTTGTGATACTATATTGATATGTATTACAAAGACTTGATTCTTCTCTTTCTTGGTAAGTGTCCTTGCCTTATATTTCATACATGCTACATCCTATGGCAGCTTTATCTTCATGATTAACTCTGCCATTTCTGTAGTCTGCATCCGGTTTCATAAAAATGTCGTTATTTCTCATGTTCACTGCTGTTTCAACCAACACTTTGTGACCGTCAAACCTATATATGGGCATAACTGCCTAAGGTGAAGAAGGAGGTATGGCAGATAATAACTGGAAAATTCCAAATGAAAAGCCCTTATAGAAATTAGGAAGAATTGATCTGATTTTAAAAGGATAAGGACACCAAGTAAAGAAGATCGTCTGGTCATTAAAAAAAAAATTCTGACAGGTCCTTGATGCTTTCTGGGCTTGGTTGTTTTCTTGTAGATGTTTCATTACCCAAATTACATAATATCATCTAGCACTGATGATGTTACCTAGTTTGGGTAATGAAACATCTGCAAGAAAACAACCAAGTTCAGAGAGCACCAAGGGCTCCTCATTTCATCCCTGAGCTATAAATATTCTCCTTTAAAAAAAAAAAATCTAGCTATGGCATCCATGAAGCAAATAGATCTAGGAGTACTTGAGAAAGATTGTTTCCTGCAGTGAGCATTCAGTACATCAGTTGGTCAACCTTCTAATTAAAAAGCAGAAAAAATGAGGTTGTTTCAGTTTTGCTCTGTCCACCAGCATTGAATCAGAACAGTACACAAGCTTCTCAACACCTTTATCACTAAAAAAAAAAAAAAATGCTATTTGTATAGTAAAGCATGGAATAATGACTATGCTAGAGGAAAGAAATGATTTTAATTGCCACAGCTCTGGCAATATGGTATCTAATGTATCCTTCAATAACCAGGTTATCTCTCAAATTGCAACTTCCACCAGAGTGCAAAACATAAGCTAAATCAGGTTCACATATGTCATCCAGGTAATTAAGCTTTAATGAAGATGCTCCAAGGTAACCAGTACTTTAGACCTGTCCAATTTTTCAGATATTGCCATCATATAAAGCAGCTATTAAACGAATCATTTCAGTAAAGCAGGGTTATGAGAAAGTCATAGAAAATATTTGCGTGGACAGCTGGCCTTTTGAAATTATTTAAAAAATAAGAGATTTATGTTCTGGCTCACCCCGAATAGATTTAGGATTGCTAGCCATTGACTCCAGGTTATTCATCATCCACCCAACTCCCTTTAACTTTCTTTCCATTCATGGAAAACAGAAGACCAGCATTTTTGTAGGATCTCTGGAATTAGACTTGCCAGCAAAAACTTTTTTATATTAGTTAGATATTTAGGTTAAAGAAAGGAAAGAACTACTTAAAAAGCACAAATAGGTAGATTTGGTCCAAATGCCCACTTGATAATTTAAGATCTCTTGGAAATTTTCTCTTCTGATTGTCTTTCTCCTTCTTTCATAATTGCTCCTTGTGTTAGAAAAGAATTTCCATGGGCATACGTTAATCATGAACAACCAGACCCACACATGTAAGGCTCAACCTACGACTTTATTGTTCTCTGCCTATTGCATAGAAATCTCCCCAGACTGCCAGTTTTCTCATGGGAATGGCTAGATGAGTCTCTAAGGCAGGGGTCCCCAACCCCTGCTCCATGGACCGGCACTGGACCGCAGCATGCTAGAAACTGGGTTGTGCAAATAAGCGAAGCCCCATCCACGGGATACAGGCAGCATGTAAAACCACACCCTCTCTGGTCCTCGGAAAAACCTCTCATCACAGAACCAGTCCCTGGTGCCACTACTGTAAGGCATTCAGGGAGGGTCAGATCTAAACCTGTTGTGTTCATATAGTGAATCCAGGCTAATTCCATGCTTGAGTCCTCCTCCCAGCCAGGATGGTTGCTCTCAAACAGCATCATGTGTCAGAAAGCACACTATGCATTGTCTAATATCTGCAAACCCCATATTCAGACATCCTGATGAATATGGAATCTATATTATGCAGACTACTATTGTAACACAGTGTGCATCTGGAGACCTAAACCGGGTGAGTGAAAAAGCACCATGAATATAATCTGATAAATTGAAGGGAAAAATATATATTGTATCACTACATAGGTAGCTTTTAGACCTCACTATATTTTTCATTTTTAGGAGAGTGATTTCAATGAGTGGTAGGGTTGCATATGTGTCTCTGTGGCCATTTCATGATAAATTATAGGTAAGCAAATGTTTCTAATACATAATTTTTCATCTACTGCTATCTGGTCAGCCCACCTGGTTTCTATAGTTTACCATATTGATAAGGAAGCAAGGAAAAATCAGTATGATGCCAGTTATTGAACATATACATCTGCATCCTTGTGTAATTTTCTTTTGCTAAATATATAGTGTTCTTCTTTGCTAACCTCATGGGGGTGAGGGGTGACTGTTGCAAAAGATATTCAGCCAACAGAAGCAAAAGGAATATGGGAAGCATTTCAAAAAGGACTCTCCCTAGTTTTCTGGAAAGTAAAATTAAAGAAATGCTTTCAGACTTATAAGATTCTGTTACTCTACCCTTACAATTAGTACTTATTATAGTTTTAGTACTCATGAATTGTGTTTTTTTGTTTGGACTATCTCGAAGCGCTGACAAATAGGCTTGCCATATGTCATGCGCAATTGTTGTTATAGGATTACAGTTAGGAAAATTCATTCACCAAGCTGTTTAGGAATTCTTGCTGCTAAAGTGTAAATATAGATTAGACATGTCAAACCCGCAACGTCACGTGATGTCACGCAATGTATCGGGACAGTTTTGCCATTGCCGTCAATGGGGTGAGCGCAGCTTCCACGTGACGCGTCCAGCCCGCGGGCTGGCAGTTTGACACCCCTGATATAGATGGAAGACCTTAGGTTAGTGAAGGCCATTGCAGAATATAGAAATAGAGTGAGCATGCAATATATATATATATATATATTTAAAAAGGAGATATTTGAAGAAAGTAAAGATGGATTGCATTTTATGAAGAAGTTTCAAGTCGGGTTCAGAAAGAATCTGATGGAGAATCTGATGGATTATTCAAGTTCCACATAGAGCTGAATGAAGGTCAGAGTGAATAAGAACAGAGGTCCCCAATTTTGGGGGCACCAGGGACCGGTTCCATGGGGAAAAGTTTTTCCATGGATCGGAGAGTGCCGCAACCCGGTACTGGTCCCAACCGGGGGTTGGGGACCCCTGGGTAAGAATATATCAGGAAATGGGATCAGAAAGCCAAAAGGGTCCAGGCAGTCTTTGACTTATTTCCCATTGTTTAGCTATCATTCAAAGTTATGATGGACATTCCAAGAATACTTACAACCTGGTTCCAAAGTTCTAATAGCTGGGTCCCACCCAGCCCCATGGTCATATGACCGCATGTCAGGCACTCAGCAACTGGCCACATTTACAGTCATTTGCAGTGTCTTCTGGTTTTGTGTTTTGTGACTTTTTTGCTGAAAACCAGAATTCACTTCAAGAACCACTGCAAAAAGATAATAAAATTGGTTCGGTCACATATGTGACGTGCTTTACAATCATCACAACTTATGAATATAATGGGTAGGCTCTATTGTAGCTGTACGTCAAGGACTAAATTTATAAGTCTAATAGGAAAGCATTGAAAATAAAGAGCAGGAGCTTGTGCTTAAATCAGGAGCAGACCAAAAGCTAATGTATCCAGTCAGAGTGACAAGAGAAGTGATTTTTTGGGCAGACAGCAGTTGAATATCTACGAGGAGTTCAAGGTGAGTCAACAAAAGTGCATGAAAGAATATTGTAGTAATTAATGCAAGAGGCACAGAATGAAAGTGATGGGTCTGTAAGTGCCTATCAGAAGTAAACTCATTATGGGACCATGATTGGTTAAAGTTCCTTGAGTTTACTCTCAATTAAAGTCTAGCTTTATTCTGCATAACACGTGTCATATAACACTGTCATACTGACAGGTGTCCAATTAGATTTTAAAAGGGGTCAGTCTATTCCTTCCAAATCTCAATAGATATTAATCTCAGCTAGGACCTTAGTGACCAGCCTTTCAAATATAAGTAAGAAATATCTGAAATGTTTTTTTCCCCTGGCTACATTTGTAGTTTTTAGAATAATGAATCATTTATTCTTTCCAGGGATTTGTGTAATACGTCTGTGTTTGTGTGTGTTTAAAAGCATAATTCCAAGGATCACACTTTAATATCCCTTGCCAACAAGGCAGCAGGAAATCAAAATTAATTAACTACCAAAGGTATTTGAAAGAGGTATTCCTGTTAATTAGTTTTTATATACAAATAAACTGATCCCCTCCACTGAAATTTAAATGCACGTATGTGGGTATATATGAAGATAGGAAAGTACAGTTGTGAAGGTTATGGTAAAAACAGCAAATCTAGGGAATTTGCAAGGCACGTATCACAGCTGACATGGTAATAAAGCAAAGATGGTAGTGCCCCTGCACCAAAATGGAGAGTGATTTCATCAAAACGTTTCTGCTTTTCCCCAGCACAAGGGAGGGGGGCCCAGTCGTGGACTCTTTAGATTCCCAACATTAAATAACAGAATAACAGAGTTGAAAGGGACCTTGGAAGTCTTCTAGTCCAACCCCTTGTTCAAGCAGGAGACCCTATACCAGGGGTAGGCAAACTTGGCTCTTTTATGACTCGTGGACTTCAACTCCCAGAATTCCTGAGCCAGCCATGCTGAGGAGAAAGGGAGAGGTTTCCAAGCTGAGCCATGCTGGCTCAGGAATTCTGGGAGTTGAAGTCCATGAGTCATAAAAAAGCCAAGGTTGCCTACCCCTGCCCTATACTAGTTCAGGCAAATGGCTGTCCAGTCTCTTCTTAAAAGCCTTCAATGATGAAGCACCCACAACTTCTGGAAGCAAGCTGTTCCACTAGTTAATTGTTGTCACTTTCAGGAAATTTCTCCTTAGTTCCAGGTTGGTTCTCGCTTTTTCCTTAATATTTAACATATTTGCAATTAGTAGAATGCTTGTGATTACTACAGTAGTGGCCAAAATTGTGGAAACCTTTTGAGAAAAGTGTACAGTAGAAATGCCACCTTTGGTTAAGTTTCCACCAATTTTTCTTCTAATGTCTTTATAACTGTAGCCTTGTTCACTTAATAATACTATTTTACATCACTTTCTGGGCGACCAGTCAACTCTTTACACCTTTACTTTAATTTTATTACATTTTACAAGCTCACTAAATGAAAGAATACAAAAAAACCCAACCAACTTGATAGCGATCACATAACACACTGACAAATGTCCTCCTCTCAGCTTCAATACATGACATCAATAACTGAATCCTACTGTGATTTGGCTCATTGCCAAAACAAGATGACACCTGATTGACTCTCTAAACACTCATACTCATTGGCTACAATCAGATGAAGGAAAGCTACCTGATATCAACCTAAGCAAGTTGTGCTTCCTTTTTCCGGTTATTTGGCTATAACTTTTCATAGAATACAGTACAGATAATTGAACAAACTATGTTGCATTACATTCTTGATTAAATTATCTTTCCATTGATATATAATTTTATGGTACTAGTAAAAAAAAAGTGGTGTTATTAGCCATCAAACCTCAAAAATACACTTTTTCCCAAAAGGTTTCCACAATTTTGGCCACTACTGTATATGTATGACTCTCTCAGCCCAACCCATTTCAGAAGAAAAATAAGTGAAAGAAGGTATGTTGGATATGTTTGTTTCCTTGAGTTATTTGTAATAATAATAAAGGCAGGATACAAATAAATAAGTATTTTACTTGAATATTATGGATTGCCTCAATTAATAATACATATGTTTCATGCGATAGCCAACCAACTCTTGCTAGTTCCCAAATCTTTCTAGATAGTTCATCAAATCATGCTATGCTTATTTGTTTAAAGAATATTATCTGCTCTACCATAAATATTGCACATGAATACTGTGGAAAGCAGTCACACATTGACTCTCTGAATACCCAGCAATAAAGTGATGGCCTGGCTGAGGTATTGTGGGTCACTATCACTAGAAACTATTACTGGCACTTCCAATAACTTGTCCAGATTTATCCTATGGTAAAATGGGCAGCCAATACATTTAATAATAATGAATATAATAATATAATATAATAAAATAATAAATAACTGGAATAAATTTCTGTAGCTGTGAGGTAGAATTGATTTGCTATTGCTTTTCCAATTTTTGCAACTTCCTAGTCCCCTTGACAAGAGACAAGCTCTTGACAAGCTCTCAATTGTGAAGATTTTTCTGAACCTACACCTGAATTTTGATATCCTTTAGGATCCAACAAAAGGCAATACCTGACCTTGTATTAAAGGATTCTAACCTGATCCATCGAGGCATAATGAAAAAAAAATCTATGCTGGAACTGTACTGTATCTAATCTAGCAATTTTGCTTCTACTATGGACAATCAGATGCTTGTGCACAATAATGTAACATGAATGGAAAAGTCTTGTCCTATTTTGCCCTCTGCAACACGGTTGCCTCTGAAGAAGTATAAAACATCCTGATGAATAGGCAGTGGTGGGATTCAGCTGGTTCGCACTGGTTTGGCAGAACCGGTAGCTAAATTTTGCTGAGTTCAGAGAACCGGCTGAATGCACACTGCTTCCAGAAGTCCAGTCTAGGCCTTGGAGGCCTGGAGGAGGCTTCCCAGGCCTAGAACGGCCCACCAGAAGTGCATGGATGCCACTTCTGGAAATCCATTCTAGGCCTCGGAGGCTAGGAGGAAGCCTCCCAGGCCTAGAATGGCCTGCTGAAAGTGCATGGATGCTACTTCCGGAAGTCCATTCTAGGCCTAGGAGGCCCAGTCCTGCATCCAATAAGAGAACCGGTTGTTCAGGTATTTGAATCCCACCACTGTGAATAGGGTATTTATAATCTCCATAAATTTGACAAATCTTCTTTTAATGCATGGTTTTGAATAAGCATTTTCTTTTTTATGTTCTAATTACCTAACCTTCAGTTTCATTGGGTGTCTGTCCTTGGATTCTGGTATTTTCCCCCCCTTCCTCTCAACTCTGTGCATATTGTTATCATTTTAACAATGTATATCAGAACAAGACAGAAGAGGAAGCATCATTGCTTTCAATCTCTCTGAAATAGGTGCCTTTCTTCTTGCCAGGGAACATAGGAAACAATGTGACCTCAAAAGCATGTTTACAGACACTCCAGTGGCAGCTCAGTTCATGTGTTGCAGAATACCATGCATTAAAAAAACAACAACCACGAATAGCATATTGATATGAAAAAGACTTGGAGAAGTGCACTTCCCAAAGTACGTGTACCAGAAAATATACAAAAACCATAGAAGAAAGTGAGCAGATAGTGGGTTCTTTTAGCAAGTTCACAAAAAATTTCATGGATGACAAATAAGTCCAAAAGAAGATCAGCAAATTAAATAGAAACAATATTTTTCAATTAAGTGGCATTTATTAATTCAGAGGAAGAGGAGCAGTCTTTGAAAACTATTGACTGACTACAGCTGCCAGTTTTCAGAGACTGTATTATCAAAATCAGAACACTGCATTCTCTAAATATGTAAACTTATGTAGTAATGTATCAAGGACGCTTATATTTTCAGTATTCCATTATTTCACATGGAGGTACAGGTCAATGTGCTTTCATTTTGTTTTAAAAAAGCACTGTACAGGTAGTCCTTGACTTACAACAGTTCATTTAGTGACCATTCAATGTTGGAACGCCACTGAAAAAAAGTGACTTATGACCATTTTTCACACTTATGACCATTGCAGCATCCCCAGAGTCACATGATCAAAATTCAGCCACCTGCAATTGATTCAGATTTATGACGGTTGCAGTGTAATGTGAGCACCTTTTGTGACCTTCTGACAAGCAAAGTCAATAGGGAAGTCAGATTCACTTAACAACTGTGTTACTAACTTAACAACCGTAGGGATTCACTTGACAACTGTCGGCAAGAAAAGTCGTAAAATGAGGCAAAATTCACTTTCAAATGTTTCACTTAGCAACAGAAATGTTGGGCTCAGTTGTGGTCGTAAGCCGGGGGCTACCTGTATTATTTTTGTCATAGGAGAAATTGTATTGTATTGGAATGTCAGAATAGATTAGCAGTGAGATTTTATACATAGGTTGGATATGAACAGGGAGTAGATATCTAAATCTGTGGCACCTATTAAAGCACAACATAGTATTTCTCAGCCCAAAATTCTTAGCTGGTGAAAGCAATGCTTCCGCAGAGTGTAGGATGCTACCACTTTCATTACCAAGCTAGATTGAAAGCTGAAGATCAATATATGTTTAGTAGAGAAGAAAGGGTCAATCTCTTAGATCGTTTAGTTGCCTAGGAAACATCTGCAAGCTGTGCTGTGACAAATTGTGTGGTGGCATCAATACTCATGCAAGTTTGGAGAAGATCAGAAGGTTTAAAACAGTGACTTGTTTAATCATTTGTAGGGGCAGAGAAGAATAAATTATCTTGTTAGTCTAGAAACAGTTTCAGAAAAGTATGATTCTGTAAAACCATTGTTGATAAACTTGATAGGTGAAAAAAATTAATAATGCATTAGATATGCAACAAAGCATCCCGGCATCAGGTTTCCCCAAAACCCAGAAGAGATGTATGAGTCTCTGAGCTTTTCTTGACTTGAATTAACATTCATTCCATTCCTGATTTATCCTTTTTTCCCCTCCATCTGCCTTCTTTGAACTTGCACAGAACTTGTAATTTACACCTGTTTGTTCAAGACACCTTTCCCCTTCTGGATTTATCCAGGTGATAAAAGTAAAAGATACAGTAGAATTGTGCCTGCGTAGGCAGCATGCAAAAGATATTATGGTCCACTAAGTTCTTGCTTATTTGAAAGAATTATGAACTTTCCATCTTTGCTTTCAATCTGTGCCTCAATTTGCTGGTTAGTAGGAAAAGGGACCATATATGAGATTTTGCAGGGATTTGGCAAGGATTGGAGTGAAGGATATTCTCCCTCAAATTATTTCCTGAATTCAGGTTGATTGATGTGCATAATTTCTATTTTTCTATTTTGTGTCTATCTGTTAACTTCCACCTCCCACCACTATTTTAAAAGTTATGAACTTAAATGTTTTGGAAGTTCTTAAGACAAACTCTAAAATTTACTTACATGTCACTGGTAATTATAATCATTTATTTTTGTCTGTAAATATTATTATAAAGTATTGTTATACTAAAAAATTATTATTATTCCAAAATATATGCTGGAATGGGAAAATGAGAGAAATTGGTTTACTTAAGATTACTTTAGAGTTAGTAGAATTCATAAGCTGGTACTCAGCAGCGGAATCCCAAAGGTGCTTTTTCAAGAAGCAACTGGACTTTCTTGTTTTTCTTTGAAAACATTTCGCTTGTCATCCAAGAGGTTTTTTCAGCTCCGATTGGATGGTAAGAATAGAAGGATTTATATTTATATTTATATTCCTTGTTTTGTTTCCCCAATGTATAAAAACAACACTTCATAAAAGCATGGTACAACATAGGAGAACAAATCCATCAGGACAAGATTCAGCAGTTCATCTGCATTTAAAAGACAAAAGCCACTCTTTTGAAGATAGCAAAGTCCACATGGACTTTGGTTTGAAAGAGGGGTCAAAGAGGCCATCTGTGTCAAACTTAGACAGCCCTCTCTCAATAGAGAAGGAGGGATATGATATCATCTATTTCCAGTCTATAACACAGTCCTTTCAGCAGTTCCAAGAAAGTTCCACACCCATTTGCACTACTCAGGTGACCCTGAGGACACCGATAAACCTCCAAGTGACCTGAACGACTGTCTAAAAAAATGCAAATGACCAGCTGTCTGCAAGGAATATAAATCCTTCCATTCCCCACCATCCAGTCAGAACTGAAGAAGCTTCTTGGATGGGAAGCAAAACATCTTCAAAGAAAAACAATAAAGTCCAATTGCCTCTTGAAAAAGCACCTGTGGGATAACCATGACCTGGATGACTGAGAATCTTCATAGACAATCAGCAGCGGAATAGGACAACTTGCTGCAGCAAACTCACAGCGACCTACTCACCACAGCTATCTTGCTACGGTCAATTTGCCATGGACAATTTGCCATAGCCAAGCTGCCGTGGGATAATTTGCCATGGCCAACTTGTCACAGGACAATTCAACAATTCAATTCAATTTTTTAAAATAATTAAAACATTATTTTAATTTTTGTCATTCACATTCATTTTGTCTCTGCTTTGGCTTCCTTTGTTTAATGATTCTACTCCACCATTTTTTCGATGTAATGCAATTCTTGTCCTGCAATGAATTGTCCTGGGGCAAGTTGGCCATGGCAAGTTGTCCCACAGCAAGTTGGCCATGGTGAATCACCATGGCGAGTTGTCTTAGACCCTTCAGCAGATAGCTTTCTACACTGTAATTGTGCTTTTAAGATTTGTGTCCTATCCCAAACAGCAGAGCAGGACCAGGGAAGCAAGATTCAGGGATGGATTTAATAAGGGCTAGGATCAGTAGTGGGATTCAAATACCTGAACAACCAGTTCTCTGCATGGACACCACTTCTGGAAGTCTGTTCTTAGCCGGGGAGGCCTCCCAGGCCCAGAATGGCCCACTGGAAGTGCATGGATGCCACTTCCGGAAGTCCGTTCTGGGCCTGGGAGGCCTCCCCAGCTCAGAAAGAACTTCCAGAAGTGGTGTCCATGCACTTCCGGTGGTCCGCTCTGGGCCTTGTGAAAAAAGGGCTAGGGCATCAGCCGGTTTGTCAAAGTCAACAAAAAATTAGCTACCGGTTCTACCGAACCGGTGTGAACCAGCTGAATCCCACCACTGGTTAGGATACAGAATCCTGGAAAGTGACTAAGCAAATCTCCTTCTTACTTTAATAAGAACTTAGAATTTGATAAGATGTATTTCAGCATGTTGCTTGAATCTCATAGTCTCACAATGTAAAAATGAAAGGCTAATTATCCCCTTCCTGGATATACCTGACAGTGAAACTGTTCTTTTGCTAGTGAAGTTTTGGAACGCTCCCTTTTCTTTCTTGGCCTTTCTTACATCTTGTTTAGACCAGAATTTAACTGTCTTTTTCACTGAGATAATTTGGGAAGAGGAATGGGGGTTAGAAGATTTCAGCCACCCCTCTCCTTTTTATTGTTGATAGTATAATTGTTATTCACATGACTTTCCCATACTTAAAAAGCAAGGAAAAATGGTTCTCTCTTCTTTCCTTCTTTCCCATAGAAGGGAATTTTCTTGACCCAATTTTCCAACAGGTTGGAATAAATAAATAAACATTGTGCATAAAATGAAACTTCATATACTTCAGCTTGGTAGCTTTAAATTCTCCAGCATGAGATGGAGAATCCACCAATATCGTCATGCTGAGAAAAGGCGTTCAGGTAAGACAACGCCCCTTTTCATCAAGGAATACAACATTTCTGTAAAATCTTTATAATCTCATGCCACATTGGTTAGAAGTGAAGTTCAAATATACCAAATACACAAAAGTGTGGAAACCTATAACACTTTCACTTGTTTATGACATAATAGTTGACATGTCACATTATTTTATTTTTATTTATTAAATTTATATGCTACCTATCTCACCAATAACAGCTTAAAACAGTAAAACTAAAAATATAAAAACTATTAAAAGTGAAAATTCATGATGATGCCCTGTGTATTATGACATCATGCAAATTATGTAAATTATAAAATTTGGAATTTCATAAGTGATGTACAGTAATGGAATGAAAAATGTGTTCTCATGTGTGGCTTCTTAGAGCTACTCAAAAGATACCACTGGATGATAAGTATTTCTTCTTTCAACATATTCTCAATGCCCACTTGCAGAACCATTTTGTTTTTTTCCAGAAAAAAACATGTATGAATTCGCCAACAGCCAGCCTATCATACAAGTTCAAGAAGCAAGTTTTACATTTATGAATTAGAAGATCATAGGTTACTGGAATGAAGAAAGATTCTTGTAGAAGAATTTCATATACTATATTATGATGTATGCATAAATTTTATTGGGAGAATGAGTATTGAATTCAAATAGTTTAGCCGTTTGTTTTTAAACTCTTGAGAATAATAACCTTCTCAAGTGCCTGAAGGACAATTTATCTCTGTAAAGTCACTCAGGGTGAAAGGGCTATTGATTCTTATCTACAAAGTTTATTCAGAGAGTTAATTGAGGAAAGAATTATATATCCACTAAAGCAGGGGTGTCAAACTGCCGGCCTGCGGGCTGGTTGCATCATATGGAGGCCGCGCCCACCCCAGCTCCGGCAATGCAAAAAAAATCATGATACATCACGACACATCATGTGATGCGGCAAGTTTGACACCTGTACACTAAAGCCACCCATTTGCTGCAGTCTCATGACATAGCCAGATGGGGAGTAGTCTCACTGCCAGCAACTGCTAATTTGTTTGGTTCATGTTGTTACGCTATCCAGGGTGCACCACGAGGAGGCGAAGTAGCTTCACACCCCACAAAAAAGGTACCAGGCTTTGAACTACCACCTCAGCAATGGACAATCCTGAATAGAATTCACACCTCACACAGCGGTTGCCAAAACTCTCTATACAAATGGGGCATATTATCCTCCCCTCAATGTGAGTGCAGAGTCCCACATCAAACTGTAGATCACATTGTGACCAGCTGTAAGCTGAGGGCATATATTGGCCACAGTATCTAATTTTTTAAAATATAAACCATGCCGTGCTTCAGTAGCTAGTTGGCCTAGACATTGGCATTTGAACATAGATCTTTTTAACATTTATATTTTATTGTGTTTTACTAATCTTGGTGAAATGTTAATATATATTGCTCAACCATGTATGATATGCCATATGCTAAATAAATATCCAGATGCGGATATGAACCAGAAAATCCTTAGTGGTGAATGGGGTGCATACAGAAAAAGTATTCTGAGTCTGAAAATAAGAGAATTGAATAAAAACATGGAATAATATTCTTGATTATATTTCAACTAATCCAATAGCACACATGTTAAATTGTTATTTGGAACTTTGATCATTTCACCTAGGATTTGATGTTACTTTAAGGATAGAAATCGGGTGGCCTTATTTATTTATTTGGTTGGTTTGTTTATTTGTTTGTTTATTTATTTATTTATTTCTAATTATATACAAGATTTCCTTATTCAGAGTCAGACCACTCTCCCTCATGCATTCTTTGACTATTTTGATCAAACATATTGTGTACGACAGAGCAGAAAGATCCCTCCCTTTAGGAGTTATATACACTGATGGTGCAATGTATAGAAATATAAAAATATATATAATTTACATAAAATTAATGAATAAATAAGACTTTTTATGTATTTATGATACAATTGTACTAGGTCTCCTGACTTTTGTTTATTTAACTGTATAATCACACACCAGGTTCTGACTGTATAATTTACACATGTACACACACACACACACACACACACACACACACACACAAAGCCACAGAGTGAGAGATAAAAAATACAATGAACTTCCTCTGTTGTTTATTATGAGACAAGTAACGTCTCCCATTTGATATCTATTAGGGAAACCTTGATTGCTGAAAACAATAATTTAACTGGAAAAAATGGTTGTGTAACCTTTTAACTGATTGTTTTATACATTTTCTTGCCCAAGGAATGGCACATAATCAGAATTCTTGCACAACCACAGTGGATTGTGCCAGCTTGGCCAATAGTTTATCATAAGATACTGTATTAAACTCCCTTAACGATTCATTCAGGAGCAGGTCTGAGATAAATGACTATCCTGTTTGGTTAGATGGATGCTGCAGAAGCATAGGTTAGTGCTGTAGATATTTTCTTCTAAATTATGTCTGTTTCCTTTCTGTGATTTTGCATGATTACATGAGCACTGAATGAAATTATTACGTCTTTGCAATTTTCATAGAACAAAGGACTGATTTGGTATCCAGTGTCCCAGAAAGTCTCCTAGATTTTATTTGAATTATAAGTTCTGATGCACTGATTTGAAAGAAATGTTTTCAGGTAGTGGTCCATATTGAAACTGATTTCAATGTTGATATTGATATTGAAACCATATTGATCTTACTCCTTTGTAATAACCTTTCTAAACAGGAAAAATAGATATATCTCTGTGTTTATTGTTATCAAAAATGTCAGTCTTTCAGAAAAGAGCAGACTTAAGGATCGAATTCCTCTTTCCACTTCTGTTTATCCATGTTGATGTAACACCATCAGATAGTACCTAGGGCCACATTTGCACCAAGATCTGCTTTTGTATATTCATTAAGCCTATCAAAGTTCATTCAAACGGTAACCATGTTTCCTCTGAATGGATAAAATAGATAAACGTTGAGTGTATTATTGTGGCATATTGTGGAACACAAGTGGAAGGGCATCTAAGTCATTAACATGTACTTGCAAAAATCTCATATTTATTAGATTATTATTAGATACTTTAATCTTGCCTTTTTTACATTAAAAGCAATTCAGGTCGGCGAACATATATAATATTTCTTCCTCCCCTTTTCCCCACAATAACATGCCTAAGGCAGGAATAGAACTCACAGCCTCCTGGTTTCTAGGCCAGCACTTTAAACACTACCCCAAACTGGTATAGTGGTTTAATAACCATGGCTGGCTGGGGAATTCTGGGAGTTGAAGTCCACAAGTCTTAAAGTTGCCAAGGTTGGGACCCCTGATCTACACTATTCTAAATGCTGGACACCTACTCTCATAGAATAAATCAAAGTATTTCCAGTAGGGCTACACTTATTTTAGCGATATAATTCAGCCTTTTGGTTTTTAAAATTTTGCTACTTAAAAATCATTTTTCCAATTTATCCAGTCCTTACCTTCCCATCATGATTATTAAAAAAGAGAGCCATTCACCTAGGATATAATGCATGAAATAAATCCCTCCCTCAAATTGATGCTAAACACCTGTTTCAATGAAAAACCCATTTGCAGATATGAGGTTCATGGTAAAATTGTGCTTGGTGTCGATTTAGTTTTTTGAAAACATAAAATAAACTTTGTGATCATTTGTAATCACTTTGGGGGAAAAGGTTTCTGCCTCTATATTCTGCAATTCTAATCAAAATTATTGCTTTTAAATGTGACCAGTAAATAATAGGGATGGATTCATTTTTCTCCCCATTTCGTTATGAATAGCTGTGAACTCTTTTTTAACATTACAAATAAATTCCGTAAGAATTGTCATTAATAGAACTGTCAACAATTTCTTACCATGCATGTGAAAGAAATGGCTGACTTACTGTCTTACTCAGAAGCCCATTCAGAGAGAATTAAGAAAATATAATACGTCCAGCTCAAGTAATGTGATCTATAAAACTTTAGTTAATTATGCTTTCTTTAAAAATCAATGTGTGTTGTCACTTTAAATGAAATATGAAGGCAATAATCTGAGCCACCCCCAGACATGAAAAATAATTACTTTTTTATTTTGTTAAAATGTTACAACAATGCATTATAAATTTCTTAATCTGGCAGATTAACTGTGTTAGATTAATACCTGGTTAAACTAATTGGATATCAGTAACAGTGCCATTAACGGATAGATCCCATTGCTTATGGAGCTGTCTTGCATGGCTAATCCAATTTGGAGCTTAGCATTAACTGTAGTCATGCTGAGATGAATGGATATTGGGAGAAGTACCTTTCCAGGAAAATAGTACGGTTCAATGATTCCATTGCCATTTAGTTCCTTCAGTAAATTCTGCCATTTATGACCTGAGCTTGGCAGTACAAAATGGAAATAATTGCAGGCAACCGAATCCTACTTCTAGTTTGAAGTTAGCTACTGATTTCTCTAGAACATAAGAAAGATGGAACTGGGGCTCATAAATAATGGTAAATTTTAATAGTTCTATATCTTTGTTCTTAGTTCTGTTTTAGACCTAAGCCTGAATTTGTTCTGATGAAGACTGCTTTTAAAATAAATTGGAACATATGCAGCCAGTGAAAGCCCAGCATGTAGCCAGCTTCCATTGTTTATTTGACCATTTTAGGATCATTTAAGGCAATATATACATAACACATTTTAGCTATGATACAGGTAGTCCTTGACTTACAATAGTTCATTTAGTGACCGAACTTACAACGGCACAGAAAAAAGTGACTTATGACTGTTTTTCACACTTACAACCCATTGCAGCATCTCCATGATCATGTGATCAAAATTCAGACGCTTGGCAACTGACTCACATTTCTGACGGCTGCAGTGTCACCTTTTGCGACCTTCTGACAATCAAAATCAATGGGAAAGCCAGACTCACTTAACAAACGTGTTACTAACTTAATAACTGCAGTGATTCAGTTATCAACCATAGCAAGAAAGGTCGTAAATTGGGGCAAAATTCACTTAACAAATGTTTTGCTTAGCAACAAAAATTTAGGGCTCAATTGTCATAAATTGAGGACTACCTGTATTCTATTATGGGGGAAATGGGTTGTTCCAGGTTGTACATAAACACTGGATTAAAATGATCAAAATAGTTCACTTCATGTAATGTAATAAGCCAGAATAAGCTTTCTTATTGGATTATCAAAATCCAATGTGAATGTTGTCAATTTAACATGCTAAAACTATGCCTTAGTGTTAGCCATGCTTGAAAGCATGTTTAATTACTTCAGCTACTTCCACATTTTGCCCAAGCTTCAAATGATGCCCTTCAGGAAAACCCCTTTCCTTGGTGATATTATAGCTGCTATTAATAATATCTGAAAATAGTTTAGTGTTCCCTAATTGGCAGTTGATATAAGGAGTCTTACTATGTATTAACTGAATTGAGCTAGACTTGCATAAATCCTCTGGTTTTATCTACCAACGGTTCTTTCTCCCAGCAGTTTTTTTTATTACAGAATCAATGAGAAATAAATGATTTCATTTATCAGGTGAGCCACATGATAAACTGTTGGGAACTTTGCTTTGCTTCAAAAAAAAAAGCCCCACAAATATATGAAGCCTGCAGGAACAATATAATATAAAGCAAAATCTGAACTTTTAGCACCAAGGCTACATCATCAACTTCTTTTAATATTCTTTGGTCATACATACTCTGTTCTTCCAACTAAACTTCCATTGTCAGTACTTAATACTTCCCATCCACTGACCATGCTTCTTAAATGAAGTAATATTGCAGGGAAATTCAAGTTTTCTTTAAAATATGTAAATCGTAATGAATTCCATTCATCTTCTCAAGCAATCAAGCTTTATCTCTTGCTGCAGACAGTATGATATCCTTTGCCAGACGTGTATGTCAGAGCTCTGTAGATGTTTACAAAACAGTTGAAAAATGATTTTATTCCAATTTTATTTTGGAACTCTGGTTCATCTTATTTTCAATAGGGGAAAGAATTTAGGGGAAAAAAGAAAACCTTCCACTAAACATTCAGCTTTGTTTAATATAGAGACATTCTTATGTTAATTCTTTAGTCCACCTCTTTTTCTTCATATTGTGCAGCAAAAGGATTTGTTCCATTGGTTAAAACAAACTCTTTGGCAATATTGCTTGTCATGGAAAGCTCAATAATTTCTTCTATGGATATCCATCCCATTGAGAAACAATTCACACACTGAATCCAGCCAAAGAGTTGGTATATATGACAAAAATTTTCAGAAGACTTGAGAATTTTTTTTTTTTAAAAAAATTACTGATTAAAGTTACTCTAAACTGCCGGACTTATTCTTAATCTCTTTCTCCCTTTTGTCTAATCCCCTTCATTTAGAAACTACTGTGTGAAAAAAAGGATTATAAATATAAAAGAATGCCATGCCACGACATATTTTAGAGCTTGGAGGAAAAGCTGCATGTTCCCATTCTAGCAAAAGCAGCATGAATACCACAAATTAAAACCAAATTATTTTACTATTTTTAATATTTTTTCCATTAGATACTTGAAGTCATTTTGCCACTAAGAAAACAAACAAAGTTATGAGAATTGATCGCTTCTCCAGTTGTTTCATATAGAAGTTAATTTAGTTTGCACAATAAAAGTCTAGGTAATCTGGCCTTGGTTATTAGAAAACTTTTTTTTTGTCCTGATAAACTATCGAATTAGTCAAGATTTACATTTTAATTTGATGAAGAATACTTATATGGTGGAGGAACAAATTCCACTTTACTACATAGCTTGAGGCTCACTGGGGATGCAGATGTAATTGGATTAAGTCTCTTCTGGGGAAATAAATCAGGCAATGTTCATTCTACTCAAATCCAGTTGGGAAAAGACAGCTTTGAACGGATGAATGCATCTGGGTGAAATAAAATATTTTTTTTGTATATCTACAGGTTTGCATGTCTGTACTTTCTGTATATCTCTGAAACGTCCTACCAAACTCTTCACTTGACAGATCCTGATAATGTGATTTCTAATAAAGAAAACTATCTGTAGATCAGGGTTGAAAGGAGGGGTCTTTGTGCTCTCTGAGCTTGGATGTTCTCTTGCAGATGTTTCATTACCCAAATTAGGTAACATAATCAGTGTCAGTGAAGAGTGGGCTTTGCTCTCATTTTATATACTAATGCAGTGGCTCCAAACCTTTTCTATACCCCATCCCCCCTAGAACCCTTCGGATATATTCTTGCACCCCTTACAAAAGTTCGAAATAATGGCAACGAATTATACATATACACTATAATTTTGAAAACCCACGTTTTCGCACCCCCCTGGAATATCATCTTGCACCCCCGGTTGGGAACCCCTGTACTAATGGCTTGCCCTGTTAGTGTTGGTGGGAGTGGTCTCGGAGGTTCTTTAGTTGGGCTGTTTATTGTTATTTACTTCTTGGTTTTTTGGTCTTTGTTAATCTTGGAGTTAATCTATGGTCATCTGGGTGATTACTGGTGTTTTGGTCTTTCTATTCCCTTTTGGCTTGTTGATTGTCTCTTTTGCACAGTGTGTAGTATGTATCGATTGATGGCTAATTTGCCAGGGTGCCAGGCTTCTAGAAATTCTGTAGCATTTTTGGACTTGGCTTGGTTTGGGATGGCCACGGTTTCCCAGCTGAAATTATAGTTAGGTCATATGGACAGACCAACGGTCAAGAAGTAAACAATACTCCAGTCAAGGAACTTTCTGAGGAACATGCCTATACTCATTTATGTGCTTTATCTTTGGCTCCAGTATATGAAATATTGCCAAGTGTAGCCTTCTGATTGCCCTGACATTTGTCTTGGAAAAACTCCTGACTTCAGTGAAACAGTTCTGTAAGTTTCTTGCTGACTTGCTCTGCACTGTGTCTCGCTTCCTCTTCTTCTGTCATTTGATATTATTTTTGGTTCACGGTGCTTTTACACATGCATCTTCTCTTATCTTTTACTACTATTCTTCACCTTCAATTACCCAAAGAGTTTCACTGAATCACAGAGTTAAAAGGGACCATTTAGTTGGCTATGGAAGGAGAAACTGGAATCAAATTTCCAACCTCTCTTCTGCAGCATGGCTCACCCTCTCCCTCCCCCCCCCCGCCCCTAGTGCTTCTCTCTCCATCACATTATCTTCCTCTTCATTTGTACTTCTTCTGCCATCCAGCCATCCTTCCCTCCAACACATACAGTGCTGGTCACAAAAACAGTCAATGTGGAGAAAAACAACTTTTCCCTTCTTCAGTTCTAAGCAATTAGTAACGTTACAATAGTAATTACAGCAACTGCCATTGTCCCCTTTCCTTAACTAGCCTTTCCGCTTCAATTGGCTGTCAACCAGATTATGTATGCCTTTTGGGGTATAGATTTATGCATTTATGCATTTGGGGGCCTAGTAATATCAGCAAATACATGGTATGTTACAGCTACATCCTGAAGCTCGCTGTCGGATGAAAAATCACAGTTGAGGGCCAGTTCATAGGGAAAAAAACTGATTAATTTTCTAAAGTTTGATCAAGATAAATGTCTATGGAGGTTCTCAGGTCATGGTTGTCCCAAAGGTGCATTTTCACGAGGCAACTAGACTTTCTTTTTTCTCAATCAACAACCAACCAATGGAACAGACTGCCTTCAGATGTTGGTGGTGCTTAATCACTGGAGGCTTTCAAGAAGCGACTGGACTGCCTCCTGTCAGAAATGTTGTAGGGACTACTGCTTGGGCAGGGGGTTGGACTAGATGACCTACAAGGTACCTTCCAACTCTATTATTCTATTCTATTCTTTGAAGATGAAAAGAGCTGAAAAAGCTTCTTGGATGAGACGTGAAATGTCTTCAAAGAGAAAAAAGAAAGTCCAGTTGCCTCGTGAAAAAGCATCTTTGGGATTTGATCAAGGTAGATTGCCTTCACCTTGATGTTTCATAAGCCAGGATGGACACAAGGTCACATCATAGTATCGAGAAGCTCACTTACTTTGCACATCTTACTAATACAGTGGCAGGGTAAACAACTCCGCATACATTCCTCATGCAGCTACTTCTGCTTTGAGCCATTTTCTCTCTTTATTATGCTTTCATCCATTTTGAATCAATTTTTCAAGGGAATCTGGCAATCAATTTTTTTTAATGCTTGCATAATTTTAAGTCAGTAGAAAACTCATGTCTATGTTAGAAATTCTAATGGTAGATAATATAATTAATGAACAAATCAAAACATTTTTTTCCTGAAAATTGCTTCTCTGTGTTGCAGATATATTCAACTTCCAATATTTGTAGCTCAGGGTTGAAATGAGGAGTCCTTGGTGCTCTCTGAGATTGGTTGTTTTCTTGCAGACATTTCATTACCAAACTAGGTAACATCCTCAATGCTAATGGAATCTGAGTGGGCAGAGAGTTGTTGGAATGGGCCAACTTCTAAAAGGTATTCCTGCACCAATCTGAGACTTACTCAGATTCCCCTAAGCAACGTGCTCAGATTGAAGAAGCTGCTTGGATGGGCAGCAAAACATCAAAAAAACCAGCAAGAAAATAAGTCCAGTTGCCCTGTCTCCACCAGATATGTTTACCTGGATGACTGACAATCTTCATTGACATGTTTCTGCCATGTTTGTGGCCCAAGCAGAATTTCAGCAAAATGTTTGGCGAAGGGGTATTTTTGGTGTTTGCTTTACAAACTTTTCAGATGGCAAAAGGCTTTAATCTTCTGTTGCAGTGAGTATTCTTTGGGTTTATTATTAGTTATAAGGTCAGCAGTGTCCTTAAAATTTAAAGCAAGAACTGAATGTATGAAGCAATAACTCTTGGTTTGGCAGCACTTCCTGGAATGTCCATGTGAATTTGTGACCTTGCTTAGTCACAAGAACATTCCTGGCAGTGCTTCTGCCTGAAACTCAGGAGGTTGATTGATGCAAGAAAAGGTTGAGAAGGAAATCTTTTGGGGGCTGATTATACTGAAGTTGCACTGTACGCCTTGAATATTGTAAAGGCAAAAGACAAAAATTTAATGGAACCCTAAATGTCAGTAAGATTGAATGCCACTTGCAATGGAGAATTCCCTCCTAGACTTCCAAATGTAAAATGACAGATTCTATTAAAATTTACTTTTTTTCTCTCTTAAAGCCCGAATATGTGTGAACTGTATGTTTGTAACCTGTTGGAATGGCTGCATCAAAACTGAGCTGAATAAAACTGACAGCCAGTTGAAGCACATTATCAGGCTTCCCAAGCTATCTATTTTCTTCACCCATGCAAAAATTCCTGAAATGCCTTTAGCTGACATTGTACAACTCTTTACGGAGATGTATCTATACATACTATAAAATTCAACCTCTGTGATGTAACCAATGAAAAATAACTATCTACCGCTATACTTTGAAGTAGTGCTGGGCTGATAGCCCACATGAAAGTCATCCTTTTTTTCAAGTATACCTCTGGGATCAATCCCATAAGATAGCGCTTTACCTATTTTACTCTGTTTTCTGGAAGAAACTCAGCTATTTAAAATAGCTAAGCTGCAGTCTGAAGTAACAGCAAGGCTCTTTTTCCTGTAAAAGAAAGCAAAGGGTTAAACCAAATGTAAAAAAGGGGGGGAGGAGATAATAAAGGAATAATAAAAGCTGGAAGGAACCTGCAAAGTCATTTGGTCCAGCCCCTTGTTCAATGATGAAGCTTCTAGGGCACCTCTGATAGATAACCATCTAGCGACTACTTCAAAACTTCCCCTTAAGATCTGATCTCTCTCTGCAGAAAAAAAATAACTGAATAAACATAAATTTTCTTTACAAATGGAAATAATTATTGTTTCATGACGACATGATCAGAAAGATCATGTGGGAAGTCAGCCCCTCAGAGAAGGAAATATTAAAAGGGCAGAAAATATATATTTCCCCAAAAGGATTTTTAAAAGCAGAAGCCAACCCTGCCCAAGTCTCTCTGCCCAAAGCAGGAGCCAGCCCTATACAAATGCAGATGTAACCATCAGAAAGCTGGAGCCAGCTAGGAAATCAAGAAGACAAAAGACCTAAAATCTGCATACCCCACCTGTGACAGGACATAATAGGATCATCAAGAATACCAGAGAGGCACACCTAAACTCAGGAGGTCAGAATACGTGACACAGGAAATAGCCTCCAAGTTCATGCCACAGGAACAGGAAACTTCCAAACAAAAGGCTTTCAGAGGGTATAAAAACCTACTCCACATGTGCTCAGTCCGTCTCCTTGATTTCTCTCCTTCCTGCAAGAACCATCTTTCTGGCTCTTCAATAAACTGTAACCTTCTTCCCAAAGCAGTCGCCATGTTGTTTTATTTATTCCCGGCTTGGATGAACCAGGATGAAGACTTTTCTTCCCACAATCAGAAAGCAACCAGGAAGACTGCTTTAAAAAAGATAATTTCCCTCTTAAGAAAGAAGACACTCTCATTGTTCCTAATCAATTCTCACTGCTCTGAAAAAGTATTAAAGGGCTTACTTCTTTTCACAGTGGATAGTAAATTTCCTTCTTGCCTTATGCTGAGCATAGGAAATTGCTTCTCTAGATAGGACCAGATCGTTCCTTTGAGAGTTTCACCCAGATCATTCCTCTGAGAGTTTCCTGTAGTGGACATGAGGGCTAAAGCCATCAAAGCATAGAGAACTGGAGAGTTGACTTGGAGAAGGAATGCAAAGGTTGTTAACAAAACATGAATTAAGTCTAGGAAGATCAGAAACTTAAAGTTGCCTTGCTTTGACTCTCTTTGGTATAAGAGGAGACGACCTCTGTAAGATTCTATTAGTATCGTGTAGCCTATATCGATAGAGTAGACATTCAGTAGTTCCTGCTGTTTTCTTGATCTGGCCTATCTTGGGACAAGACCAGAAGCAGAGCAGCTGAAATCAGATAAGTTTGTTATGAAAACACAGTGCAGATGCCAAGAAACAAAGGGCTCAAAGTCCAATGCCATGTAAGGAGATGGGAGAAAAGCATGTAAAATTTAAACCTTGAGTTGTTGTGTATAGACTAGAAGACTAGATTGCTAGAATCTGCAGCAAATGTCCTTGTTAAGACTTCTTGTGTCTGCAGTAAAAGCTAGTTATGTATATGAGCCTTGTCCTTGACTCTTAGTTCCTGAGTGCTGATTGAGTTTTTAAGAGATATTTATTGCCATGCCCTAGGAAAATCTCCATCAAAGACAGTATCACTAGGGTCCTGTTAGTGGTTTATGAGAGCTAGTTTTAAAAAAAAAAGTGGGGGGAGGAGGAGAAATCTGCATTTTCTTTCCCGCAACAGTAAGGAAGCTCAAAGCAACGGCAAATTGTTTTTCAAAATGCTACTTACTTATTTGCAAGCAAAGTCCACTGTGTACTCATTTACATGTATAATGGTTTGGTTTTTGAATGCTGCTCAGCTTTATTCATAAAACTAAGGCCTTTTGCTGGTTTTTTGCATCATACCAGAGATTTCCAGAGAACATAAGCTGCCATCTGGCAGCCATTCATTGATATAAGGTCAAATTGAGTGTTCAGTACTTAAATGGGCTTTTACTTCGATATTGGCCGACTTGGGTGTTCAATATCTTTCTTCTTGGTGAAGTAGAATTTGGTTCCTTGTGTGACTTTCTCCAGGTAGCTTTTTAGATTAATATCAGATCATTGTGCTTCATCAATATTTCTGCTCAGTCTTCAGGAAGCTTTGATTACAAAGGTAAGTAACAACCATGAGGTACAGAGAGATATTAGTTTTAAACCAGCCAGGTGTGTTTTGTGCCAATTTTCACTGAAAAGTATATGCTGCAAGAAGATTAGGTATTCTCTAGGGCAGGGGTAGGCAACCTTGGCTCTTTTATGACTTGTGGACTTCAACTCCCAGAATTCCTGAGCCACCATGGCTCAGCATGGAAACCTCTCCCTTTCTCCTCAGCATGGCTGGCTCAGGAATTCTGGGAGTTGAAGTCCACGAGTCATAAAAGAGCCAAGGTTGCCTACCCCTGCTCTAGGGAAATGTAACCTTACAGTGTTATCTGAGGAGAGCAAAATTGAAACTTAAGGAAAATATTTCACCAGAAAGAAAGAAAACAAAAAGTTATAATTTTTTATTTTTGGTTTCATACTTATTTTTAATTTCTCTGGAAAATTACTTTGAAGAGAAACACTTTCTATCAAGAATCCTGTGTTCAATCCAAGTGTAAACAAGTGAACGTTTCATAGATGGAGAAAATAGAGGAAATATCTAATTGAGGCCATAAAAAGTTGGTGCCGGACAGATTAGTTTGCAACAATCTAGATCAGAGGTTCTCAGCCTGGGATCTATGGACCCCTGAGGGCCACGATGTTGTCACGGGGGGTGTGTGTCCGTGAAGGCTTGAAGAAATGTTATGATTTAAATCTTGAGTTAAGTCTTGGTGGTCTTTGGCCACAAAAGGTATTTAAAGGGGGTCCGTGGTGAAGAAAAGTTTGAGAATCATGATCTAGGCCAGGGGTAGGCAACCTTGGCTCTTTTATGACTCGTGGCTCAGGAATTCTGGGAGTTGAAGTCCACGAGTCATAAAAGAGCCAAGGTTGCCTACCCTGATCTAGGCCATCTTTTCTAAACCTGTTCATTGCAAATGTATCTAGATTAAATTCTGGGCAGAAATTCTAAAAACATGTTAGAATTTTTTAAATTTCTGAAGGCCAAGGGTTTTGCATAGCTGATTTAAACAAATAGCTTGGCTTTAGAATGGAGATTTCAAATGTTACATATCACTATGGGACAGAGATATGTCACAGAACTTCTGCTGTGACATATTCAAAATCAGTTTACTCCAAGACAATACATGTATGGATGGATGCATACACACACTTTCATATACAGGAGGTTCTCGACTTACAACCATTCATTTAATGAATGCACTGAAAAAAGTGGCTTATGACCATTTTTCACACTTAGACTGTTGTAGCATCCCCATGAAAAATTCATCAACATTCAGATGTTTGGCAACTGGTTCATATATATGATGGTTGCAGTGTCCCAGGGTCATGTGAATTAACTTTTGTGACCTTCTGACAAGCAAAGTCAATGGGAAAGCCAGATTCACTTAACAACTGTGTTACTAACTTAACAATTGCAGTGATTCACTTAACTATTCTGGCAACAAAGATCATAAAATGGGGCAAAACTCACTTAACTGTCTTGGTTAGCAACAGAAATTTTGGGCTGAATTGTGATTGTAAGTTGAGGACTACCTGTACTAGGGGGGACACGATAGCAGCATTCCAGTATTTGAGGGGCTGCCACAAAGAGGAGAGAGTCAACTAATTTTCCAAAGCACCAGGGGGGCAGGACAAGAAACAATGGATAGAAACTAATCAAGGAGAGAAGCAACCTGAAATTAAGGCAAAACTTCCTAACAGTGAGAAAAAATTAACCAGTGGAACAGCTTGCCTTCAGAAGTTGTGGGTGCTTCATCACAGGAGGCTTTTAAGAAGAGACTGGATAGCCACTTCTCTGGAATGGTATAGAGCAGTGATGGTGAACCTTTTAGAGACTGAGTGCCCAAAAACCGCCCCACCTCTGCCCCGCCCACCCTCATTCCGCCCCCGTCCCACCTGCCCACAGGGCCACTCACTGCCTCCATGGTCTGCTGAAGATCGCCAAGGTGGCCCAGCAGTGCCATGGCGGCCATGCCCTCCACCCATGCCGTGCACTATCAACTGCGTGCAACGGGGCGCAAGGGCGGAGTCTTGTCCCCACTGCCCAGCTGCCATGTCCTTGGTTGCACTGCTCCACGTGGGCCGCACCCGGGGGTGACTCTGAGGGGGCTGCTGGTGAGGAGGGGGCTGTGAGGGGAGGTGGGGCTGGGGCAATGGCACGTGTGCCCACAGAGAGGGCTTTGAGTGCCACCTCTGGCACACGTGCCATAGGTTCGCCACCACTGGTATAGAGTCTCCTGCTTGAGCTGGGGGTTGGATTAGAAGACCTCCAAGGTCCCTTCAATCAATCTATTCTGATTGATTGAACATATACCTTATCAGTTTTTGGTTGAGTGAAATAGTTGAAGAATCTATATGGTTTATTTCTGCAAAAATAAAATACCCTTTGGCAAACCTATGAATTTTGCAGACCTATTGAGCCTGCAGACTCACATGAAAATACCACACACCTTATATATGCATAAAATATGTTCACACGATCTGTCTAGAACTGTTGCTATGGAGGCATCGAAGGCACTGTGGCAACATGTTAGTACAAACTTCAGTGATTCTAGGTACAGAAAATCTTTATCCTTGCAGACAAAACAGTGTGTACATCAAAGAGAATCTTTGCATTGAAGTGGACTCTCTACTGATTTTACTTACACAGCTTTGTCAGGCAGTAGCAGTTTTGACAGTTTCCACTGAAAATTATGTCTGGTTTTTTTTTTTTTACCCTTTGTAATGTAGAAGAAAGGAGAGCTTGTTCCTTGATTTTAATCTCTAAACAAAGGGGGGAAAAGACCTGAACACATAATTTTTAAAAGAAAAGTACAGGGAAACAAAGAAAATCTAAATCTAAAGGACAAAGAGGAACAAAAGGAAAAATAAACCTTTAGATAAAGATAACAGAGTTGGAAGGGATCTTAGAGGTCTTCTAGTCCTGCTCAGGCAGGAAATTCTGTATACCATTTCAGACAAGTGGTTATCCAATCTCTTCTTAAAAACTTCCAGTGTTGGAGTATCCACAACTTCTGGAGGCAAGTCATTCCATCTGTACAATAGAACCACAATTTTTAACAATTGAAATTTGAGCATGTGGTGTAATAGTGACTGGATTTTCTCTGACATCAGTAAAAGTCCAGTTCCTGTACAAAAAGGGAATGCATGTCTTTGTTCAGAGTTTTAAGTTAAGTATACTAGACTCTTTCCACTGGAGTAAAACAATCCTCTTAGCCAGCGGTCCCCAAACTTTCCACCTTGGTGGCTCAGCCTGGCGCAGGGAGGCGTGTGAGTGGCAGGCACATGCATGCATGCCCAGCTCCATTGGTGCGAGGGGCAGGCACGTGTGCCCTTCACTCGTGTGAATGGAACTTCACATGTGAGCGGAGGGCGCTTGTGCTTGTATATGAAGCTCACTCGTGCTAGCCAAGGGCTCTTGAGCAGAGGGCGCTTGCGCTTGCATATGAAGCTCCACTCGCGTGAGCAGAGAGTGCTCACACGGAAGGTCCATTTGCGCAAATGAAGCTTTGTGTATGCACGCCCTCTGTTCACACAAGTGGAGTTTCACACACAAGTGCAAGGGCCCACCTCTCGCGCAAGTGGAGCTTCACATGCATGTGTTTGATTGCCGCTCGTGCTAGTGGAGCTTCTCACGGCCTGATTTCGAATATGCCGTGGCCCAGTAGTGGGCTGCACCCCTGGGGTTGGGGACCCCTGCTCTTAGCTGTAGCTTAACCTCTTTACTGAGTGGCTGATCAGTTATCTAAGCACCCATGCACTCTCAGAACCACTTTTTCCCTTTGGAATCTGGGTCTGTGCACACCCTCGTTGTCCAAATAAGTTTTTAAAATTAAATAAAATCAGAAATGCAATAAAATAATCTTTCTTAACAATAACAATAGCCAAAAGTGTGCATTTTACTGGATGAAATAGAAATCCATAAAATAAGTAGTTCTCAATCATGAACCATTCTGTCATGGCCCCATCAGAGCCCGAATCTGAGGAGGAGTTGGAGGTGGAGTTGGTGCTAATGGAGGGAGATGGAGTGTCTCTCTGGCCCTGGAGGAATGACCAGTGGAGGAGGAAGAGGCAGTCCTAGGTCCCTCCAGCCTTGGAAGGATCACCAGAGAGGCAGAAAGGGGGCAGGATGACCGAGCGAGGGGGGAGGAGCTTGAAGGAGCAGGCAGTAGAGCTTTGGCTTTGGGACTTGCATTCAACTGTGCTGCTCTCCTGGACTTTTTGCAGCCCGGAACTCTTGGAGTCATGTGTGTGTCTGTGTGTTTGTGTGTGTGTGTGTAGAGCTTGCTCTTGGGCTGTAAATGGTGAGAATTTTGGGGAAACGTTGGAGCAATAAAAGGGCCTCCACTTCGGCTGTGACGCTTCCGTGCCCAGCCCCAGGTTATAACAGATTCCCTCTCAAATGTGTCACTTAACAACAGAAATTTGTGGTCGTACGTCGATGACTCCCTGTATTTAGTTCTGTAGGTGCTAACACTATAGGTAATAATTTCCACATTGTCAACTTTTTATTGTCAGCTTTCTATTGTCAGCTTTTTATTGTGGATGCTCCTTCACTGGAGGTTCTTCAAGAAGAGGTTGGACAACAATTTGTCCGGAATGGTATTGTCAGGTGCAAGAAATTGGAAGCTAGGGTTAGGTCCAAAATCAACACACGCTTATTTAATTCTTTAAACAAGAATCTGAACTGGTAATTGGCAAGGCAAATTGGAGGTAGGTAAGAGTCAATGGAATTCAAGAGGACTGCACTTAGATCTCTTGTGGGCTCCAAGGGACTCTAAATCAGAGGTCAGCAATCTTTTCGTGCTGGTGGCCTAGAGGGAAAGGGAGCAGCTGCAAAATTTGCATGCACAAACAGGACCACGCACGACGCTAGCAGCCCCGTTTGCGCATGCGCGCAGGAACTAGCCGCCACCTCTGCTAGTGCCATGTGCATGTGTGAACAGGTCTGCAAGCTCTAGCGTGAGTGGGGGTGAGTGTGCGCACACATATGCGCATACTTGCCAGCCTGTCCTATGGCCCGGTGGCTAGTAGGCCATGGCCCGGCAGTGGGCCGCAGACCATAGGTTGGGTACCCCTGTTCTAAACTGATGACATGCTTGATCCCTTCGGCTCAGCCTGGTCATCTGCTACATCTATAGAGTTTTCTGCTCGAGCAGGGAGTTGGACTAGAACAGTGGTTCTTATCCTTTTTGAACGAATCGCCCCCTTGAGCCAATGAGGAAGTTGTCATCGCCCCCTCCCCCAACATAACCTCTCAATCACAACATAGGAAATAATTCTTCAATTTATGCAAACACTTTTTTTGTTTTCTTTAAAATTGTCATCAGGACATACCAATGCAAATAATTTATTTCCAGTCTTTTTCCCATATCTCAACTGTGTGAAAAATTTTGGTGCCACCCATCACTTTATTCCCAAACTTCGTGATACATGTATTTCATTATTATTTATTCAAGACACTTAAATGTAATGACCACTGAAAACAAAATTCAACTGCAAGAAAGTGAAATGCCCGAAAAGAAAAACAGTAACATTTAATGATTAAATTACAAGTGAAATTTAAGACGCAAAAGAAATATAAAAAGGGCATAAGAACAAACCGCAATGCAGGAACTAAGAATTTCAAGATGAAAACTCTTAAACTAGAAAAACACACGTGGACGTCGATAAACCTAGTTTCAACAGTTACGTTGACATTACAGCTGACGTCACAGGGGACAGCCACTCAGCATGCAATGTTTCGAAAGAAGCGCTCCCCCCTCCATCACTGCCCATTCTGGCCAATGGCACGCCACTGTATGGGTAGAGGCTGCTGCGCAACGCGCATGAAGATAAGCGATGCGTATTCACATATGTACGGCATTCTGTACTGAAGCTAGCTGGAGGAACATTTGAAAACACAATTCAATCCACTAATAGCGAGCGATCTGATGTTTTTGTATGACAGATATACAGCGATTCACTGTACGAAAAAGTCTCAAAAGTGTCCCCAAAACTTCTCGCTCCATCGCCCCCATATCACCCCCTTTTCATTCCTTCGCCCCCGCATCGCCCCTTTTCATTCCATCACCCCCCTGAAAAATGAAATCGCCCCCTGGGGGGCGATATCACCCAGGTTAAGAACCACTGGACTAGAAGACCTCCAAGGTGCCTTCCACCCCTGTTATTCTATGTTCTATGAATAATTCTTATTTCTCCACATTGAGTCCAAAACAAACAGAAGAGATCAAGCTGGCTTGCATCATACATTGCTCATCAAAGCATGTCTACAACCTTCACCTGTCTGACTCCCAGTACTAACTCTCTCTGTTTCTTACGTCAATGCCAAACTGGTTATGTTTCATTTACAGGAAATTAAAAGGTTTGTTCTATGCAAAGGGAGTATGTGTGTGTGTTTACGCAGGTTTTAAATCAATCCTCAAAAAACAGAGCAGCAATCAAATGATAAAGGAAGGGATCTCATCTCGTCAGGAAATTAGCAGAAGTACTTCTAGTTATGTTACCTGCTGTCCTGTGATGTTTTCCTATGCAATTCACAATGGAGCCCCCCTCTCCCCGTCAAATGGTTTAGGATAAGATATTAAATTTTATGCACAATAACCTTTCTTTGAAATGTTCCAAGCAACATTCATAAGCTGATCTCATTTTCATTTATAAATTAAAGAAGGGGTGCTGCTAAGGTTGCTGCTTCCAGCTGCTCTCCTTGCCTGCATTGTGTGGGAAACAATTCCGCATTTATATCTGCTAATGCTTAACATCTAGTAGAAAGATCAAAGACAAGAGAGAAATTTCCTGTAGGGGGAGGAGAAAGAATGGAATGGCAGAGATACTGTACTTGTGTCCGGACTTATCTAATCTTTGTTCTTCAAGCAATCTTGGTGAATTGATTGATTGATTGATTGATTGATTGATTGATTGATTGATTGATTGATTGATTGATTGATTGATTGATTGATACATTTTACAGGACACCTGGCTTCCAACAATTCTGGGTAGCTACCATAAAAAACAGTGAAAACCAGATAAAACACAAGAAAGGGATTATGAGTAGCCCAAGAAAAGATAGACAAAACAAAAATCTCAAAGCAAAACAGCAACAATAAAGGTACAATCTTCACTTCTGGATCTAATTTCATAAATTTAATTTGCAAAAGATCAGCTTTCAAGTTACACAGCTGAGAAAACTTGGATTCGCTACAGGTATTCCTCACTTAACAACTGCCTTGTTTTGTGACCATCAAAGTTAAGAATGGTATAAAAATATAGCATTGTGACCAATCCTTGCATTTACGACCATTGCACTGTCCCATGGACATGTAATTGCCATTTGCATGCTTCACCATCAGCTTACAATAAAAAAGGCAGAAGTAAAATTGTAACTTGTAGTCATGTGATGTTTTGCATAGTGATGTTTTGCATTAAGTTGTTCACTTAATGACCAAAGAGGAAGTGTGCTTGCAAGCCTGATGTGATCACCTGATTTTCTACTTAGCAACTATGGAGTTTAGCAACCAAATTGCCAGACCCAATGTGTTTACTTATGCCCAGACTTTGAGCTGACTCATTAGAAAACAACAATATGTCATTTTATTTTATTCTCAGGAATGCCTACTCTTTTCTATGCAGAATCCAGAACACATTGTGTTAACAAGAAAAAGAATCCGAACTATAAAAGCATGATTGGAAAGCAAATACCAATATTTGATCATTTAGATATATTTGAAACATCCGGCAACAACAACAACAAAATGATATCTATGTTATGTTTAAACATCATGTCAGTGGGGAGAGTTTTACTTCTTATAACTCATTTCTGAATATGTGTGGGAGAGATTTTATTACAGTCAAAAAGAACATTTTCTCACTGCAATATAGCAAGTTTCTACTATTTAGCAAATAAAACTTGAATTCAAATATAACATTGTAAAATATGCAATTCTATAACATTTGCATTTACCAACAATTTATGTGCAGAAAAAGCAATTGTGTAAAACATAGTCTTATATGCTGAAAATGCTCACATTTTGGCCATTCAAAAAATTAGAGTGCAAACATCATAATATTGGTGTATCCAAAGTCTCACAAACATCTCTATAAAAGAAAAAAAAACATATGGCATGAGCTACCAGTTCTAAAACACAAAGAAGGGAAGCTAGGACAGTCAGAAACTTGTGACTGACACATTGTTTTGCCATTATTGTTCCCTAGTACTGATTATCTAGTTTGGTAGTGAAATGTCTGCAAGAAACAACAAAGCTCAGAGAGCAACAAGGACCCTACAAATGATTGGTATTTTATATCAAACTGGATTGTGGGCCATTTTCAGCTCCACAGATACACCAGACCAGGAAAAACAAACTTTATGTCAAGGTTCTGACTGATGAACCCAACGAAGTAAGCATAGCTGAGACGATCCAATCTCTAATGCAAAACTTTATTAAGCAAATCATTTCGGCACAGATGAAAGGAAAACCAGCTCTGGTTAATTGGCACCTAAATTGCTATATTAAAAGTATAGAAACCTCCTTCCCCTTGTTAGTGCAGGTCACATTATCCAATTATAAGTGAGAGAATGTCTTCAGTTCTCGGCAAACAAATCGGGAGAGATTTTGGTTCTCACGGAGTGGTCTCCCGTTATCAGAGATTTGCATTCCATGCTCCCCACACTTCCCTCCGAGCTTGTAGCTCAGCTAATGGCTGAGACAGCATAGGCATTCTTTGAGGCTAGATACTCTACCATGAAGGCTAAAACTATTTTTATTCAGATTGCATAAAATAGCAGAATCTTGCAAGTATGATTATACTATTCTTCAATTCTCTTCTTATATACCAATGAATCATGGTGGCATCTGCCTGCTTCTCAGGACTTAGATAATAATAATAATAATAAAGTTGGAAGGGACCTTGGAGGTCATCGAGTCCAACCCCCTGCTCAGGCAGGAAACCCTATACCATTTCGGACAAATGGCTGTCCAGTCTCTTCTTAAAAACTTCCAGTGTTGGAGCATTCACCGCTTCTGGAGGCAGGTTGTTCCACTGGTTAATTGTTCTAACTGTCAGGAAGTTTCTCCTCAGTTCCAGGTTGCTTCTTTCCTTGACTAGTTTCCATCCATTACTTCTTGTCCTGCCCTCAGCGCCTTGGAGAATAGCTTGACTCCCTCTTCTTTGTGGCAACCCCTGAGATATTGGAATACTGCTATCATGTCACCCCTAGTCCTTCTTTTTATTAAACTAGACATACCCAATTCCAGCAAACGTTCCTGATGATTCTTTAGCTCCTTCCCCCTAATCATCTTTGTTGCCCTTCTCTGCACTCTTTCTAGAGTCCTCCAACATCTTTTTTACATCGGGTGACCAAAACGGATCAGTATTCCAAGTGTGGCCTTACCAAGGCATTGTAAAGTGGTATTAATACTTCACGTGATCTTGATTCTATCCCTCTGTTAATGCAGCCCAGCACTGTGTTGCCTTTTTTGGCAGCTGCAGCACACTGCTGGCTCATAATTAAGTGATTGTCCACTAGGACTCTGAGATCCCTTTCACAGTTACTACTATTGAGCAAGGTACCCCCTATACTATACCTGTACTTTTGGTTTTTCTTGCCTAAATGTAGAACCTTACTTTTTTTACCATTGAATTTCATTGTGTTAGATAGCGCCCAGTGTTCAAGTCTGTCCAGGTCCTCCTGTATCTTAAGCCTGTCTTCTGGAGTGTTGGCTATTCCTGCCAGCTTGGTGTCATCCACAAATTTGATGAGTTCCCCATCTATCCCCTCGTCCAAATCATTGATGAAGATGTTGAAGAGCACTGGGGCACCCCACTGCACACTTCCCTCCATGTAGATGCGGTTCCATTGAGGACCACACGCTGAGTACGGCCGGTCAGCCAGCTACGAATCCATCTGGTGGTGATGCTGTCTAACCCACTTAAAGAGTATTTCAGCCCTTCTGCCTAGGCCACACATTTTGCATATGTTCACCAAGGTCACTTTCTTACTCTCTATAAGGTGCCGTTTCGTATCACATTGAATTCACTCCACTTTTCTGTAGAAACTAGAAAGAAGAGTTGTTATCTACTTTAAGAGTGTGTGTTATACAGTCTAGCTGACACTAATCTTAGTTGCTAAATACAGAAAGGTTTATAAGAGAGTCAGTTCCACTCTATTCTTGACTGAAAGGTATAATAAAGCTTTTTCTTTGGTCTTTGGAATGTTCTAAGCCTTATTTGACCATGAGGATGTAATAAAGTTGATAAAAAAATACTTAATAACTTAAACTGTGTTGCATTACGATTATTTTTTTCAAATATAAAGATTTTGGGATTATATCCCTGTAAATTTTTAATCTCATTAGGCATTGCCTCTTATTAGATGGGGAACTCATCAAATTTGCAGATGACACCAAGCTGGCAGGAATAGCCAGCACTCCAGAAGATAGGCTTAAGATACAGAAGGATCTGGACAGACTTGAACACTGGGCACTATCTAACAAAATGAAATTCAATGGTGAAAAAAGCAAGGTTGCCAATGTCAGCTGTATAAGGTTTGTTGTCATTATAGCATGCTAGAGTTTTTTTTATAGTCCAGTTTATAAGAGTTAAGTCACCTTTCATCAAGTAAGAATCCAAACTATTCACGTAACAGAAATATCACATATAGTGATTGATATGCTTTATGTTGTTTAGAGATGACATACATCATCGGCAAAATATCCCCAAAGACTCAAGGATGCGTTGTTATTACAAACATCCCAGATAGCTATAAATTAGAAGCTTCATTATCAGCTGAAACTCTTACGCATTCTGCTTGTCAGAAATTCATTTTAGAGGCAGAGGCATAAAGATGGATGTTACATAGGAGTATTATATCCAAACATGTTGTATATCTGTAAGGTAGCACTATCATATTTTAGAAGGCTTTCATCAGCAGCCCAAAGTTTTTCAAAACTTGAGTTGGTAGACTGCAACATTATGCCTGCACTGCAACAGTATTCATGTGAAGGGACAGAAGTAGAGATGAACAATTTGCCATGTACTTCTGCAATTTCTATTTGTAGATTAATTCTGGCTGATATAAAGTTAATAATATGGAAGGCATAAATCATGAGTAAATAACTTGCAATTGGATTATAGCTGACCAAATCTCCTTGGCTGGTATCTTTAGCAATCCTGTTTACTGAACTTAGCATTTCCCTCAAGGAAGTAGCAAGCTGTAGGAAATACTATGAACAACTTTCCATGTTCACTTTTTCTAAAGGAGAAATTCCAAGTCAATGAACCAGTAACCCATTTTATGAAGACTCGAGTCAGCAATTTCCTTTCATGAGATTATAAGCCCATAGATCCCTTTGAATATTTCAGTGAAGTTCTTAGAATTAAGGAGGAAGGGTTTAAAATAAACTTGGGCTCCATAGCACATTATCTCAGAATCGAATACAGGTATATGCACTCAGATGATTTTGATTGATTATGTGATATCAAATAGCTGCTGACATCAAGTGACCACATAGATGGATTTTCTCCATGACAATCTGTATGTGTTCTCAGACTCCAAAAATAAAACTATAATTAATATTCATTCAAGACATATTTTAAAAAGAACAAGAGAACCAGATTGGTGGAGTGGTGTAGAAATGGGGAAACTATGAGTTCTAGTCCTGCCTTAGACATGAAGCCAACCAGATGATCTTGGGTTGGTTGGTCACTCTCAACCCTAGGAAAGAGGCAAGAACAAACCACTTTCAAAACACCTTGCCAAGAAAACTACAGGGACTAATCCAGCAGTCACTGGGAGTCAAAAATTGACTCATATATATCCAAATCAAAAATAAATAAGAACAACAATATAAAAATAAAAATACAAGGCAATAAGACTTAATATTCAATCAGTGTGCTTTCTCAAGACTCTCACATACAGGACATCTTCATGGTTTTACTGATGGAGAAACTTTTCTTTTCTGAAATAAAGCTTTTCAGATCTAGCTACTGCATCTTTACCAAATAGGTCCTTTTGTTGGGCATGGGCATCCCATGGGGGTAACTTGCACACTGAAGCTTTCCTTCCTCGTAGTGCAGTTACCTTCATGACCAACCTATCATGGTGGTGCTGTGATTAGAATGCAGTATTGCAGCCTAACTCTGCCCACTGCCAGCAGTTTGATCCTGACCAGCTCAAAGTTGACTCAGCTTTCCATCTTCTGAGGTCGGTAAAATGAGGAGCTAGATTGCTGAGGGCTGTAAATATGCGGATTCTCTAAATTGCTTAGAGAGGGCTGTAAAGCACTATGAAGTGGTTGATAAGTCTAAGTGCTAATGCTATTGCTATCACCACAGCAGGATAATAATATGCAATAGCCCAGAAGTATTTCCTTACAAAAGTAAGCAGCAGCTGTTTCTATTTTGGCTAACGTATTGATTCTAATGGTACCTTAATCCTAAATCTTCCTAGTTTAAATAGCTCTTGATTTAAGGAGAGAATATAGGGTTTTAAAATAAGTTACATAATAAATCTAAAAGAGATCAGCCGTAGAGAGCTGGAAAGCCTGGGGAAAGTACAAAACTAAAATTTTAACAGATTATATTATAGAAGATGTCAGGATATGCATAATAAAGTTCAGTGTTTAAGTAACAGCAAATGATACAAATGATGGTGTGCCATATGCTGGCAAAATTAAACTGTTTTCTAAATTATAGAAACCTGTGTAAATGTTTTATAATAAGAGACAGCTAACCATATTGTCTGTTGAGGTGCCTTATACTCTAAGGTTGAAATATTTTTTCTCTTAAAGGTTTTTTTGTTTGTTTGTTTGTAATGTTGTTGCACATGCAACTCTAAAGCAGGGTGTTATAAGGCTACATTCATGGACAAGCATTTGTTTCAGTCCCATATTGTTTGGTTAAGTGACAGTTTTGTCTATTAGCAATGTTTATGCTGTAGATAATCCTTGATTGAATTCCACCTTCTGATTGAATATGTAAACTTCTGATTGGTTTGCTGTTGTTTCTTTGCAATAGAGTCTTTCAGTTTTTTTAAAATTGTCCCTTTCCACTATGTTGCATTGATACACTTTCCTTTGAGAGATTTTGTTTCCTCAGACTATTAACTTTCTTTCTTTCTTTCTTTCTTTCTTTCTTTCTTTCTTTCTTTCTTTCTTTCTTTCTTTCTTTCTTTCTTTCTTTCTTTCTTTCTTTCTTTCTTTCTTTCTTTCTATAGTGATTAATTGTTCTCACTATTAGGAAATTGTTTCCATCTATTGATTCTTGTTTTGCCTTCTGATGCTTGTGCCTTCTGACACTTTAACTTATTTATGTTTGTATGTGTATACACACACACACACAAATTAGTTAAAACCATTAAAATACGTATGGTTAATCAGAAAGTAGTTTTGTGTTGTACAAGAGATACATGTGTCTAATGTAAATAAATGTTTACAGTTTAGTGTAAATAAAACTAAAGGATGAGTTAGCTTAAATGTAATAATTGAATTACAAGGGAACATACACTGAAGTTCTAGAATTATGCAAGAATATTATTTAAAAGATTAATCATACACAGAATTGATCTAGATGTATTGATGATACAGTATAACAGTAAATACCTAGAGTTAGAAGAGATCGTTAAATTCAACTTCTTATTTAATCTATATACCATTCTGTATGCCATTAGAATCTCCTGTCTGTTTGATTGTTTGTAACCTTCAATTGGGCAAAACAGCACATCATAGTGCAACAATTTTTGAATCAATATACCTCAAATGAGCTAGCTTATGGAATGTGTCAAAAATTAGAGACTCGGGTGGGATTGTAATTTGGAAAACTTGTGGCCAGTTCAGTGCTTCCAGGGTCCTCATTTCCATATGACTATAAGGAAAGTTAGTGTGGAAGCTGGCAGGAACTTACAAATAGCAAGAGCACTTATATACTACTTCATAGTACTTTACAGCATTCTCTAACAGTTTACAGAGCAACATATTGCTCCCAACAATCTGGGTCCTCATTTTACCAACTTTGGAAGGATGGAAGGCTAAGTCAACCTTGAGCGGTTCAGGATCACTCCTGGCAGTGGGCAGAGTCAGCCTGTAATATTGCATTTTAACCACTGCACCATCATGGCTCTTGAAAGTTGCTACCTCTCCCCTGCCCATGGTCGTTCTGTTTCTCTGATTAAATAAGGAAGTATCTATGAAATGATGAACCAACAGGTCATGGATTGTCTAGTTCAGGAATAAAAGTATCCATTATTCATAACTGATTCAAGTTGTCAGTTAAAATTTTAGAGTATCACAAGATGCCTTCAGTGAATTTTTGTCCTAATTTAGCTTTACATTCAAATAGCTATTAAATATAATAACATTATCATGTGCCCCGAGATAAAATAAATCAAGAATATTTAATACTGGAGATAGGAGTATAGGAAGTCTTCCTGTTCAAATTAACTCAACCCCTGAAGATCCTTTATTATTATAGTTGCTTAAGGCCATCCAATGAAGTTCATGGTTGAATGGAAATCTTCAAAGCCAATCACACCATTTTCTTCTTCCATGCAGCACTCAGTGAAATATTATTTCAAATCCAGGTCATCTGAATTTGGCTTTCAGTATTCAAAAGTGTTAATACCACTTTACAATGCCTTGGTAAGGCCACACTTGGAATACTGCATCCAGTTTTGGTCACCACGATGTAAAAAAGATGTTGAGACTCTAGAAAGAGTACAGAGAAGAGCAACAAAGATGATTAGGGGACTGGAGGCTAAAACATATAAGGAAAGGTTGATGGAATTGGATATGTCTAGTTTAATGAAGAGAAGGACGAGGGGGGATATGATAGCAGTGTTCCAATATCTCAGGGGCTGCCACAAAGAAGAGGGAGTCAAGCTATTCTCCAAAGCGCCTGAAGGCAGGACAAGAAGCAATGGATGGAAACTAATCAAGGAGAGAAGCAACCTAGAACTAAGGAGAAACTTCCTGACAGTTAGAACAATTAACCAGTGGAACAACCTGCCTCCAGAAGCGGTGAATGCTCCAACACTGGAAGTTTTTAAGAAGAGACTGGACAGCCATTTGTCCGAAATGGTATAGGGTTTCCTGCCTGAGCAGGGGGTTGGACTAGATGACCTCCAAGGTCCCTTCCAACTTTATTATTATTATTATTAAAAGATTCTAATTAATACTTTATATCAGAAACTGAAACAAAGTAAGGGTAATGTGTCAAAATGAACTGTGCTTTTATTTTTTTGTAAACATTTTATTAATTTTCTAATTTTACAATCATAAATACTTAATAAACAACGTGTTGTCTGGGTCCATTGGTAATTCAGTGGTACATATTAACTTCCTCAATCTAGATCCAATACTACACCATCCAGTGCTTCCTTGATCCTCTCTTCTTCCGATGGTATGCATTTTTCCACACTGAGCAAATACAATTCTTGTTACTGTTAATACATATACAATTAAATATAGACATCTTCATCACATTTTTCCGGTATTATACATAATATTGATAATGTCAGTTTATAATATCTTTTGTAGCCAAAACATATCTCAATTGCATTTGCACTTAAAATCCATTTGTTCAATCAGTGTCCTGATTTTTTTTAAAAAAAAAATCCCATCAATGTTCAAAATATCTCTATCGTTTACAATTTTCTCATAATATATTATATTTGGGTATCCAAAAGTTTCCCTTATTCAAACCCTTTTAGAATTTTCATATTTCCCATTTCATAACAAAATATAATATTCTAGTTAGAAATCCTATCCTTCTAGTTATAATAATACTTTTATTTCTAACAGTTATCTATTTTCTTAACCATATTCAAATATCTGTTTAATAATATAATATCCTGTCTCTATCGCTTATAGTTTTCTCATAGTAAATTATATTTGGGAAACCAAAAGTTTCCCTTATTCAGACTCTCTTGGCATTTTCATATTTCCCTTCTCATACCAAAATATAGTATTCTAGTTGCAGATCCTATCTTTCTAATTATAGTAATACTTTTATTTATAACAATTATCTATTCTGTTAGCCATGTTCAAACATCTATTTAACAGCTATATGATGTCCCATCTAATGGGTCAAAACCTCTATTTTCTTCAGTCTTACTCTAGCTTTCTTCCTTTGCCAACTAACTTTCCAGGTCAATGCATTTGAGTCCTCAAGTAGTTCTTCCCCTATTTTTGTGTATATTGTTTGAAGTAAGAAAGACAATTTGATTAAAGTATTTTTGGAAGAACACTCAGCCCATTTATATTCATTAAACAGCCTCCCTCTTTCTCCAATTTTCCACAGTTCTCTTGACAGCTTTATCTTCCATTCAATCAGCTCTTCTTCCTTATCCTCAAATGTGTTCTGAGATCTTGACAAGATATCTTTTCCATTTCCAGTATTATCACTGCATCTTCTAATTCTTCATTTGTCTGTCTGTTAATTCCTTCCTTTAGGTCCTCCATCTTCGGATCTGCTTCCTCTAATTTTCCTTCTATTTTCTGAGTTACTGGTTCCTTCTTTGTAGTCATTTTCTGAATTTGTAAGTTTAGGTTAGAAAGTTGTTCTTTTATCTCCTTTGCATTACTTTTAGTCTCATCGTGAGCTAAGACACTTGTCTCTTGTATTGATTTCAACATGAAAGAATTTTTTTCTGAGATTCATCAACATTTTCTTGTTGGTATGTGAAGCTGGGGGTTTTGGAGACAAAGGTTGGAGATGGTTTTTTACCATTTAAGACTAAGTGTGGAACATCCATTTTGTTTTTGTATGTGGTCTCTATAGTCCAATCTATTTAGGGATTTAAAAAGTTTCAGTCAATTGTCACTTGAACTCCAAATTATCCAGCCAGCCTATAAGTCCATCCTTAGGCCTCCCCTAAACAAATATAAGCAAAGTCCAGGTTTTTCTGTCCAATGAAAAACATATCCTTTCTGTCCAGTAAAAAAGAGACAAAAGTTATTCATCAATCAAAAGTTTATAATCCAAAGTGTTCCATCATCTTGATCAATCATGCCTGCTTCTTCTACAGGGGAATAGTTCCACAACACAGCTCTAAAAGTCAGTTAGTATTTATATTCATAATCCAAGCAGGCCAATTTCAAAATAGTTTATCATCTCTGCCACGCAGATAAGCAGCCCAAGAGGTTTTTTTTTTCCTTCTCCAGCTGCAGTCTTCAAAAGTGAGAGTTTCCAAGGACACCCAAGGTCTGGGCTTCAGGCCAAATTTCCTTTAAGCATAATAAATTGTAGTGCCATGGTTCGCCACTAGATGTCGTTAGCACCTTTTTCGAGCTTCAAACTTATATTGCAAGCTTTTCAAGTCTCTTTTCTAAAAAAAGTCTCAAAAGCACTTTTAGTCCCCAAATTTCAAGGCTATATATCTATATTGATTCCAAATTAATCTTATAATTTTCTCCATTTTCCCCCAAGCAGTTAGTTCGCCGCTTTTTTTTTTCCTGAGGGAATGGGGCAGAAATTCCCTTTCCCTCTCTCATTGGGAGGATTCTTTGCTTTGGGGTTTTTTTTCCAGGAAAAAGTCTTAAAGTTATAAAGAGAGGATAGAGTCTCACCCAGTTTCATCCACGTTGCTCAAAAGTTGCTCATTAGTGCTTATTTCCTTCGGTTGTCAACAGCTTCTGACTGGCTACACGAATGTAGCCAGTCTTTCCCTAACCGGTTTGGAGGGCTTCCTCAGATCAAACAGAAGGGCTGCCACCCCTCCACGATTAACGAGGGTCCCCTCCTTCTTCGTCACCTCTCCGGGGCAACCTTTGACCCTTTTTAGGGTCCCCAGCAGGGCAAAATCAAATGTGGAAGTCTTCCTGCGTCCGTCACGTTGCGACGTCAAACCGGAAGTCAAAAATGAACTGTGCTTTTATACAGTCATGCTTAAGTTTCACAATATAGTATTGTCATTATCAATGCTTTGGAGATTATACAAATGCTCAAAATCCATATAATTTGTACAAAGTCATATCAGAATGTCTATGGAGATTCTCAGTCATCCAGGTCATGGCTGTCCCAAAGGTGCTTTTTCAAGAGGCAACTGGACTTATTTGTTTTCCCTTGAAGAAAAATAAAGATGAGAAGATGATATCCATCTTCTTGGATGAGAAGCGAAATGTCTTCTAGGAAAAAGAAAGGAAGTCCAGTTGCCCCTTGAAAAAGTACCTTTGAGTCATATCAGAATGTTACCATTTATTGTGTATTCACAATATTCTAGTAAGTAGTTTATATGACCATAGATGTATATGACTGAGGAAGAAACTCAGGCTTAGTTGCTAGGACCCATTTATAAAACAGAACCTGTCCATCACAAACAAAAAAGGATAACAACATAACCTTTGGATATTAAACATATATTTATTATGGCTGGTCTCACAGTCAGTCAGATGTTTACACTTGATTTGGCACTTTATCTACTTATCAAGTCCTTCACAAGGACCTGAGATAGCTATTGTTGTTTGATAGTATTAAAGATATTATTATTGTGATTTGTCGCACAATCAGCCAAATGTTTAGATTAGATTTGGCATTTTTATCCAACTATCCAATTTTGCCTGTCTTTATGGCTATGGTTACCTACTTATCAATGCCAAATTGCATTCCGATATATGTTCTGAATTTTTTTATTTTCATTGGTAATAAGAACTCTAGTTTAGCCTTTGTTTTTCCAATAGGTTTACATCATTCCTATAAAATAAATGCAAATGTTTACTCCTTTTTTGGCCAATTCACATCCGCATTTTGTCTTGTTGAAAATCGTTATCGGTGGGTCCATTGATAGTATAACAAGTAAATGTGATGATGAATCACCTTGGAAAATTTCACAGTTGTTTTTGACTTCTCTTAACTTTTCCCCATTAGCCATCATCTTCATTCACCAAAACCTCATTATTCGTGTATTGCCAAATGTTTCTACAGATTCCGCAGACATCGAGACATTTCTCAATCCAGCTATGTGAAACAGAATAGAATGCCTTTTATAATTTCTCCAAGCTGTAAATAAATCCAAGTAGCTTGTAAGTTGTTAGCAAACAGGTTATGAATCTGGAGTTTCCAGGTTCATTCTCTCTTCTCCTTCTGAATTAGGAATGCTGTTCCTTCTAGTGATTAGCCATCTTTCTCGTCAATTCTAATTGTACTTTCCATTTAGGTTTTCCAATCTTAATAGCTTTATTCCTTTGTATTTTAAGCCCCAATTCTTCACTGGTGTCGTATATCAGTTTGTTTGTGCCAATGTTTCATTTGGAACAATTTTAACTGCTTCGTTTATATTTTTCACTCTTTTAGCCAGTTTTCTCAAGAACTTGATTCACTTTTGGGAAACATATTCATTCAGCTTCTTTCATTTGGTCCTTGATTTTCCCAGCTAGAGGGCAGTGGCAGAGAGGGCAGTGGCAGAGAGGAAGCCCTATCTTGCAGGTCTGAACCCCTAAATAGGTTTGTAACAGGAGAAATAGTGTCAAGCCTTCAGCATCTTATGTATCTTACAGACCAGGAAAAGGCAGAGGAAAACATAGAGAGGCAATGTTGCTGGTGGGCTTTCTTCCCCCCCCCCCTTTTTGGCATAAGGTTATGATCCTCTCACTTGTACTCATTTCATTGTAGCCTGGAGAAATGCAAAGTGGCGTGACTGAGCCTCCGTGCATCCCTGAACAGCTACAACAGTAAAAACCCCTTGCAGAATGTCAAGTCATTTATCATATCTTGCTACCTAAATCCTCCTTTCTTGAGCTGAGAAAATACATTATATTCATTATTCAAACATGATTTCCCCCTACTGTATTAGCAGGGCCTTGGGGCATTCAGCACTTCGGTGTGTGAAGACAGGAATGCTACTAATTTCTAATATATTTTGTTGAGAATCTGCTTTTGCCCATCCCTTTACTTTTGGAATGAGGTTGAAACTTGAAATTAAAATATGGCAATGCATTTCTTGGGACAGAAGAAAATGAGGCATTTTACTGCAAGAGATCCTACGTGCTTCCTCACCCCTCAGCCTCCTTCCCTTTTTTTGAGGGTTAGCACTTATTGTATGTACAGCAAACAGCACTGAATGCTCAGTCAGCCTAATGTGAAATGTTGATCTCGCTTTTTAAAACTAATCCATTGTACCTCTCTTCAGTGTAGTCAAGATTATTGACTGCAATTTGCATAACTTGCTGAACTTAGTTAATATCGGTCATGGTTGGGTTTTATATCTACATGTGTTTGGTTTAGCACGTTGTCCAGACTGAGCCTAGTCAATGCTGAATGGCATAAGTCAGGGGTCTTCAAATGTGGCCCTTTTATGACTTGTGGACTTCAACTCCCAGAATTCCTCAGCCAGGTACGCTGGCTGAGGAATTCTGGGAGTTGAAGTCTGCAAGTCATAAAAGGGCCAAGCTTGAAGACCCCTGGCGTAAATGAAGAGATTTATTTGCCATTCTATCACACAATTTATTTTTGTGTTTTCTTTGGCTTTCTTTAGAACTCTGATATGGACACACATTTTAAAACCCATCAATGTGTGTTGGTAATGCAACATGGATATGGACATTAACCTGGTTCTCCCATCATCCTAAATCATAATTCATGAGATTTGCCCAATACACTGAGCCATTAAATATAGTTTGTAGATCACAACAGGTGGTTTATATTACTGATGGATGTCTAATCTTAAGTAACTAAAATGGTAAAGGACCAGTTGAAACAACAGCAAACTTATAAAGCTTTGCTGAAACAAACCCCTACCATTCCAGGAGGGAATACATAGGATATTTATTTGGTTGGTTTAAATACTGATGAATTTAAAATATTGAATTGCTGATATGCTTAGTTGTGAGTGTCTCCTTCTTTTTGCTTAGGTTTTCTAGGCAAAAGGTTTTGCTTAGGTTTTCTTAGGTTAACTAAACCTGGCTTGTCTCTTGCCCAACTCATTCTCTACCTCATTTTTGCCTTTTTACTAGTATATAAGTTTCCTATATTGGTTTCCCTAGGCATATCTTAAAATCAAATAGCAGAAAGTGCTTCAGAGTTGGCAACCCACCCTCCATTTTAATATGTATATTATTTATTTTTCTTTTTTTATCTTCTGAAGATATAATAGTTTTCTGGATAGCAATATCCAAGTTAAAATAATGGGTGGGAGACGGCTTTAAAATAATAAAACAGTACAATGAGGATGTATTTAAAAACTGAGGGTCTGTGGTTTCACTGTAGAAACTTGTACAGTGTCTGCTTGAGGAAAAAAAATGTCATTAAATTGTTGGGATTTTTCCAGGAAAATTGATATGAAATTACAGCCTCAACAGTGGTTAAAGTAGCAATGCTATCAGAAGCACCCAAAAGCCAGTCAGAAAACAAACTTGGATTTTTCTTGTTTTTATGCATTGCCATGAGCCATTCTGTTTATTTATAGTACAAAGGTGAGATAGTTTTGCTTTTTTAAAAAAAATAAATGAAATGGAGTTATTCCCCAAGAAGAGCTTTACTTAAAATGCACTGGGGAATAAATTAACTTCCTTGCTAACTTTTCAGAATTTAGCATATACTTTTTCCAACTCAGTGGACACATCTGTACAATTGTTGCATTTTATCTGAAATATAATTTCCCTTTGCTTATATCAAGAATCCAGAAAATTTACTACAGATGGCATATTTGGACCCAGTGTTCAAATAATCTCATCTTTGTGTTAATGGAACTGGAGCATACATGGGACCCTCTTTCCTAAGGAACATGGGTTTTATAACAAATGTTGTTTTGTCAATTGTCAGGGCAGTGATCAGGTGCCCAGGAAATCGGTTCTTTTTGGATCCAGAGGCAATAAGCACATTAGTGAACAAATGGATTTTAAGCATTATGATTAGCTCAAGCAAACAGATTTAAAAGCATAACACTAACATAACATAACATAACATAACATAACATAACATAACATAACATAACATAACATAACATAACATAACATAACATAACATAACATGTAAGATAATACTCAAATCTCTTTCAAAGGTGCTTTTTCACAAGGCAACTGGACTTTGTGTTTTTTTTCTCTTGAAGACCCTTTTGCTTCTCATTTTCAAGAAGTATCTTCAGTTCTGACTGAATGGTGGGGAATAAAAGGATTTATATTCTTTGCAATCATCTGGTCATTAGCACTCTTTCTGAGAATTGTTGGGGGTTTATCTGTGCCCTCAGTGTAACCTGAATCAGACTGAAAATGGGTATGGAACCTTCTTGGAACTGATAAAAGGACTGTGTTGTAAACAGGAGATAGTGGTATCCTTTCTACTCCTCTGTTGAGAGAAGACTGTTCAGTTTAACATACTGTATATGGCCTCTTTTACCACTTTCAAACCAGTAGTCCTCTCTGTCTAGAGTCTAGAATGTAGACTTTGCTATCTTCAAAAGAGTGGCATTAGTCTTTCAAATGCAGATAGACTGCTGAATCTCTTACAAGCTGCCAGGATCTTCTTAATAATGACAGCAGAGGCAGCCAATTTCCACAGTACCTAATGCTAAGTTCCACGCAAAAGCTCCCAACAAACAACACAACTCCCAAGATTTTTTATCAAAACCTGGCACCATGACTTCATGACCCCGTTATCGTCAGGAGAATGCAAGACCTGACCTTGATTGGTTGACATATGACTCTGGGATGAGAATCAAAAGTTTAGGACTTTCATAGCTTTAAAGCTATGTGAAGATTCCTTTATTCAGCAAGATGAGTGAAAAAACAAAGGCTAAGCTCAGAATGAGCTCTAAATGTCCAGAGTTTTCTTAATATGAAGGAGAAATCAAAATACGTCAGTCTTTGCAATAACAATGGTCTTTCTACATTGCCACTACACATGTTCAGATTTGGTACGATACCAATAGGCATGATACATATTTAAATGATAGCAGATGTTTTCACTTTTACAGTGGATTGAATCACATTGAGTTAGCTGCAAGCAGGCTAAAAGAAGCAGATTTTCCCAGCTGCCCAGGAAGTGAGAGGTTATTGCTGAATAAAGTAGGTTATGATGGGGCCCTTGTAAATTGGATGGAGTGCTTCTACTTAACTGCAATTTCACTACAATATGTGAAAAGGCAGAAGGCTGTTTCAGAAGCTTGGCCAGAAGAATTATGTTTTTAAAAAATTAAGTTATATCTTTCCTGTGGTTTGTCTGCCTGTTTTTATTTTCACATGTGAGCAGTTTTTATTTGTAATAAAAACTGTTTTTATTACATTTTCTGAGTACGTTTTCTGAAAGCATACAACTAGCTATCATGTAAGGACATTTTGATAACAATACATTAGTAAAGACATATTTCATGGCCTTGAAGAGTAAGGATAACTCCAGATTAAGTCCATTGCAAGAAATTAATTTAAGTATCTTAGACAACCCTCTCCCTAATTCACATGTAGATCAAGGGAGAGAGGAGATAACCAATGGATGGAAACTAATCAAGAAGAGAAGCAACTTAGAACTAAGGAAAAATTTCCTAACAATGAGAACAATTAAGTAGTGGAACAATTTGCCTTCAAAAGTTATAAGTGCTGCATCACTGGAGGTTTTTAAGAACAGACTGGGCAGCCACTTGTCTGAAATGGTATAGGGTTTCCTGCTTGAGCAGGAGGGCTGGACTAGAAGACCTCCAAGGTCCCTTCCAACTCTGTTATTCTTAACCATATTCAGACTTTATGATTCTGTTACTATAGCTTTGTTAACCTGAAGGCAGGACAAGAAGCAACGGATGGAAACTAACCAAAGAGAGAAGCAACCTAGAACTAAGGAGAAATTTTCTGACAATTAGAATAATTAATCAGTGGAACAACCTACCTCCAGAAGCTGTGAATGCTCCAACACTGGAAGTTTTTAAGAAGAGACTGGACAGCCATTTGTCTGAAATGATATAGGGTTTCCTGCCTGAGCAGGGGGTTGGACTAGATGACCTCCAAGGTCCCTTCCAACTTTTTTATAACAACAACAACAACAATAATAATCATCATCATCATCATCTCAGAATTCAAACAGACAAGCACCTGCAACATAACACCCCAGACTTAACAATTGTCTATAAGACAAAAAAAGTCTGGATAGTGGACGTGGCAGTGCCTAGAGACAGCAGAATAGACGAGAAAGAACTGGAGAAGATAACAAAATACAAAGACCTACAAATAGAAATAGAAAGACTGTGGCAAAAGCAAGCAAGGGTAGTACCAATAGTAATAGGCGCCTTGGGTACAATCCCAAAACAACTGGATCACCACTTGAACACCATTGGCATTGACAAATTTACCATTAGTCAATTGCAAAAGGCGGCCTTACTAGGAACTGCTTCCATCCTGCGATGATATCTGTAATACCATCAAACATCCACATCTGCCTATCCCAGGTCCTTGGTAAGGACTCGATAGGTAGACAAAAATGCCAAATCCAGTCTGAACATCTGGCTGACTGTGCGATAATAATAATAATAATAATAATAATAATAATAATAATAATAATAATAATAATAATAATAATAATAATAATAATAATAATAATAATAATAATAATAATAATAATAATAATAGTTGTTTTAGTCGAATCTACCCTATAGGTCTGACAATATTTGAGTTGGTAGTGACAAATATCCTAATGCTATGCTACTCAGCTTACAGAAAATGCTACTTATATTATTTCTGTTTTTAAACTGAATATATCTCTATATTTAATTAAAGAGGAAAAGATCCCCACAAGTTAACCTTAACTCCTTGTGACTGCATAATGCAGTTGCCTTTGTTATTGTGGAAATAATTTGATTTTTTTTTATTTCCCAATTTAACCTGGGATTACATAGTAGTCACCAAATACTAATCCAGTCAAAATTGTCTGGTAATTGTTATGACAGTATGTGCCAAATATATTGATCCCTTCATGTTACATGAAGTTTTCTTGGGTGCAAAACTGTAGCCATATAACATGAAAGTGACCCAGCAAGTGGCCATGTCAATCAGTCACCAACATCTCCACTTTTATCATGGCTGCTTCTTCAGCTGCTGGGGAAAAAAGAAGTTATATTTTAAATTTTATGGAGAAGACAAGAGGGGTAAGATAGGAAGGCAACTGCCATTATGCATAATGCAGTGCAATGTAATACAATACTTATCTCTGATGAATATCTATCTATCTATCTATCTATCTATCTATCTATCTATCTATCTATCTATCTATCTATCTATCTATCTATCTATCTATCTATCATCTATCTATCTATCTATCTATCTATCTATCTATCTATCTATCTATCTATCTATCTATCTATCTATCTATCTATCTATCTATCTATCTATCTATCTATCTATCTAGTTGAGCCACTAATTTTTAATAGAAGTGTGATTTGAGCAGAAGGTTGGGGGCAGGAGCTGAGTGTTGATCACCTGTATGTGGAAAAAAATTTCAAAATGGCTGCAGACTATTTAGCCAAAAGAAAAGACAGAGAACCGGAATTTGATGAAAGTTCTTTGCAATATTAGACCTCTTTTAGGGACCTAAGTTTCCTGTATCTCCATTATGCTGTGTTTCTTTAAGTCTTTAGAGATATCCCATCCAAAGAAATCCAAGTTAAATAACCTCTGGAATTTCTTACTGCCTATAAACCTACAATAGGAAGTAGTTCTTTTTTTTGATACTGCACTATGAAAAGGAAACACAAGCAATCATATGCCTCTGTAATGTCAAAAAAAACCGTTAAAGGCAATTTCTGTAGTTTTGTAAGGATCAGCTACTCTTACATACAAACAACACCACTTTGCTTGAGGCTGGCTTTCAGTTCATTCTCACATATCGAAAGCTATTATGTCACCTCCTGCTCACGAAGGCTGCTTACTCAGCTAGAGCTTCAAAATAACACTACCAACACCATCGCATATTTTCTTCCTGTTTTTAGACAGATGGCCACATCCTAGAGCCAGCTAGATTTTTTTTCTTAAAAAAAAATTTTTCCTGAAGATTGAAGAAGCTTTACACAGTGATTTCAAATAACATTTTTCTGCCACACTTCACAAAGTCCATCTATAGTAGAAAGCATGGTTGAATCCAATAGGAACTCTGATTTGCTTTGTGTTTAAATTGCAAGAGATTCACCATGGCCATTCATTCAAATTTCATTCAATTTCAGCTTGCCATCAGTTCAGTTATAAATCTGATGTGTCCCTTATTAATTGGTACAGTGTTGTGAGCAATTAGTTCATGAATTACTTAGCTTTATCCTACAATGCATGATTACTCCTAAAATATGAATTCTGTCATGTTTCCTATTTGAGTTGTCAAATAAATAACAAAACGTGGAAAGAGATAACAACATTCTAATCTGCAAATTAGTCCACACCTATGAAGTACATCATTTGTGTAAAAATATGAAATGCTAAGAGCACCATGACATGTTCTCTGTATTCCCAGTGTGTGCCCACTTTCCTCAAGATGTTACATAGTATGTTGTGTTAATTCCATCAGCTGAGCATTCTGGCTTCTGAGCTGTCAATTTATCCACTGAAAGAATGATCGGTTGATAGTATGTCAGTACCACTGCAGGCGGTTGTTGCTGAAGTCCTTCTCAGAAACATTATTTTCCTTAATTAAACTTGTTTTTTCTGTCTTCACTGGAACTGCAGCTTTGTTACAGCTTAACCTGATTAGAAAACTTTGATTACGTTAATTTAATATGGCTCTCTGTACTGTTTGAAAACTGATGCATTATTGATATAAAAAAAATTCCATCCTCACATCTATTAAGCATTCTTCAAATGTAGTTTGATTTAGATGAATTGGACAAAGAGAAAATCATTACAAATTTATTACTGATGATGCCTGAATTGAGGATAAAACTCAAGAAGAGCCAGTACATATTTTGAGCCAAGTGTGGACCAATCTCTCTTTGACCTAGAATTTGTCAGGCTCAAAGGATCTGGACCACATGTTAAGTTGCAGTTCAGAAGATTTATTGCTCAAGCCTGTACCCATGAACTAAAGGTCAATATTAAATTGGCACCAGATAAGGGCCAATGGAATTCAAGAGGAGTTAGATTTGGACTGTTTGTGACAATGTAATGACTCTAAGCTGATGACGTGCTTAACTCCTCCCTCAGGTTTGCTTGCTCTTCTCCTACAGATTTTTAAAAATCGAAAATGCCTCCATGTTCCCCCAAAAAGGGGTGGATATCCAGGAGCAAATCTTGGGATGCCAAAAAAAATCAGATTTCCTAAAATTAGTTGAAATAGCAAAAATTTCCAATTGCCAATCAGGTGTAAAGCAACCATTGTAAATCCACTAAAAATGCAATATTTAAAACAATTAAATTATTTATTGTAATTATTTTAATTCTTGTTTCTTGATTAATCAAATCCTTGTTTAACTATAGATTTTAATAAAAATCTGAAATAAACACCAATATGTATCTGTGGGTAGAAGACCTTTTTCCTTTTGGGATGAAACATTGAAAGATGTGTTTGTCCTCACTGATGGAATATTGACAGATGGGGGCATAGCTAATTATTATGTTACCCTCTTAAATTTCTGGTTCTTTTCCACACCTCCCACACACATACATTTCTGTTTCCACTCTTTTGGCTCTATCCATATACTATAATTTATGATGCCAATTTGAATAAAGTGTTTAATTATTCCTGTATAGTCTGACATTTTTACTTTATGGTATTGGAGTTAAGCTTCAGTTCATATAGTACAGAACTAAAATAGGAAAAAATATGCCCCTGGCTCAGGGGTTTTTTTTCCCTCCACAATTTTGTATCCATATATGATATGTACCATATTATTTATCTCTGTTGTTATATAAAGGGGTTTCAGATGAAGGTTTCATAAATCTTTTGCATTTTCTCTTTCAACAGGGTAGAATTTACTTTGAACGGATCAATATTCAAGTCTGTGGTTTTCTGTGGAAAATCCAGTTCACTTTAAAAGATACAACATTGTCAGAATCATAAAGTACAGACTTCATTCCTTTTCCATCATCCAACATGGGAAGCAAAACAAATTGAGATCTCGTGTTAAATGATTTTCCGATCATCTCTTAAAGATGGTCATGTCAAGTTTTTTTTTTTTTACTGACTGAGATACATTTTGTATAACTCTTGGCACAAAAATGACTGCCTTTTCCTATCTCTGAGCTCCCCTCAGACTTTGAAATGGAACTTGAACAAGTGTTTTCATTTTACTGTATAGCCAGACATAGAAAGAAAAAAAAGTGGGGTGGGGGAGTTGCTGCCTCTAGTGTGTTTTGTAGGTTAAGGAGCCACATATAATTCACTTTTTATGACAGCGCTGTGGTTTTGCAGATTTGGGTTTTGTTTCTTGAGTTACATTGTCAAATTTGAATGTGGTTTGCTTATGGAGTGGCTAGACAGCTTGTTGAATGTGTGTGGAAGTCACACTATAGCTGATGACTGCCATTATTTCCCCCTACATAAAGGTAGCAAGAGAGATTCCAAGAGTGGGGGGGGGAATCTGCTAAATAGACCTGAGAAAGTGTTTGTACGATTGATGTTGATATTAAGTGGATGTAACTACATTTCCTTTTCTCTTGTGCTTTCAGTTGTTTAGTTTACTGTTACTCCTTATAATAGCATTATGTTTTCAATACTGCTATTTAGTTTAAAAAAGAATAAATATGTGGTGTTACTGTGTAGTTGCTTAGGTTTTTCACTCATATCCAGAATCATAATTTTTTTCCTTCTTGAATAATACATCTATTGCTGTAACATCTGCTATTCCAAGTTATTTTCTGTTTTGAAAACAGCTATTTAACAGAATATCAAAATTGAAAGGGCCCTTGTAGTTTTCTACTCCAATCCCCTGCTCAAGCAGGAGACCTTATACTATTTCAGACAAGTGGCTGTCCAGTCTCTTCTTAAAGACCTCCAGTAATGGAACATCCACGACTTCTGGAGACAAGCTGTTCCACTGATTAATTGTTCTCACAGTTAGGAAGTTTCTCCTTAATTCCAGATTGCTTCTCTTGATTAGTTTCCATCCATTGTTTCTTGTCTTGCCTTCTGATGCTTTGGAAATTAGATTGACCCTCTTTTCTTTGTGGCAGCCCCTCAAATATTGGAACATTGCTATCGTGTCACCCCAGTCCTTCTTTTCATTAGACTAGACATACCCAATTCCTGCAACTGTTCTTCATATAACCATGGACAATATCTGAAACAAGAAATGAATACATGATTGAGTGATTCATCCTTGACACTCAAGCCACCATTTTAAATTCAGTGTATTTGTTTAACTGAATGACATGGACTACAGAAAATCTCACTTTAGTTCAATGTAGACATTTATAAAGGATTTTTTTTTATGAGATAGCTGGACCTCTATAATGGTTCACCGGTGTCCTACATTAGTTTCCTTCCAGGAAAAGTTGAAAAGAGAATTTTTCTACACTACCTTTAAGAACTGATGCCATCTATTGTTGAGTATGTTTTAATTTATTTGCCCATGTTCTCCAGTTAAACAAATGCACTGAATTCATATTGGTGGCTTGAGTTTCAAGGATGTTTTAATGTATTTGTAAAGGATGTTTTAATGTATTTGTAACATTTTTGGTTTGGTTGTTGTATTTTGTCTATTTTTGTGAGCCACTGTGAGCCTTTATGTTGCTGTGGGGAATAATTAATGTCATCAAGTCATTATTAACTTTTAGCGACCACGTAGATAGATTTTCTCCATGGCAATCTTTCCTTAAACTGTTTTTTTTAAGCCTTCCAACAGTGCATCCATCACAACTGTAACCAAGTCAATCCAGTTGTGTCTGCTTGTCCTCTTCTTCCCTTTCTTTCTACCTTTCTCAGCATTAGAACTGCTCCAGAGAGCTAGGTTTTCACATAATGGATCTGAAGAAGGATAATTTAAGCCTGATTTTTTGTCCCTCGAGTAAGAACTCTGGGCTGATTTGTTGAATAATCCATTTGTTGGGATACAAATCTGAGAAATAATTAAATAATATTCTGCCCATTTCCTACCAAGTCTCTTTACAAGGGGTGACCCTTTACTATTTCCATAATACTCAGTTTATATGCAGAAACCAAGTGGAGTAGTAACCAAGTAATTCAACAAAGAGACTTTTAAACAAGAATGTCTTCATATTCAGTTGATATACTGATTTTGCAATATACATTTCAGGGATTCTTAAGGGATGTGTTGAATACCAGTTCCTCAACATGTCAACGTTAGTAACCCAGTGAAGTATAACACAGGTGTGACGATTTTTGTTTCAGCAAAAATATTGTAAATTGTGGTCATGTGACCATATGATGATGCAAATGGCTGTAAATGCAGACTGCTTGCTGAGTGTCTGAAATGAGGTAACATGAGCACTGTGTGGGGGTGTTAAGTACCTTTTCGGGGGGGTCTGTTGTAATTTTGGTCACTAAGTGACCAGTTGTAAGTCAACGACTTCCTGTAGTGAAACAAAAGCCGAGGTCATTCATTTAGTAAAGCTGCAGATTTCAGATATGTAATACCTTCAGCCTGTGGTATAGTTAGAGTTGATATACGTAGCAAAAGGAAAGCTTCTTTCAAGAGGCTTGGAGTTTTGTTTGTGCATAATTTGAACATTGCAATTCTATTTTGTGTCCATTTTCATGGACGTAAATTCTTAAGTGGTATTTATATTGCCATTCTTAGTAGGATTTTCTTTTACAGTGCATTTTCTCACTGTGGTCATTAAATTGAGAATAATGTTTTAAAGCCTTGCTGGCTCTCTCTATATATTTTGCAAAGCAAATTCATTAACAGAGTCTCTTGGGAAACAGACTTTAAAGTACAATCAAATTATTTTCAGAGGGAGGGTTTGTTTTTTTGTTTTGCTGTATTACTATTTTTACATTAAGAACTATAGCAATATTTTTTCACATGCTATTTCTTACAATAGATTAAGATGATGAAAGAATCATTGGGAACTGAAAATTTGATAGTAAGATAGGATTCTTTTGCGTTTGTATGCAATGTAGACTTATTAGTCTATTTTAATAGATTAATGGGGTAAGAGAGGTATATCATTAAAGTGCTTTGAAATCCTTAGAATGTACAAAGATTACAAAAGTTACTTTAGAATCTCACTTCAGCACGGCAGATACACCCATACTTATTTTTAACCAAAATCATAAAAAAATACTGTAGAAAGTTTGAACTTATTTTCTTTTAAATCTTTTAATAAGTTTAGTTTAGGACTGAATTTAATTAAGCTGGAAGCATTAATAAACCCTTTATCAGGGAACACCCATCATTAATGTCAGACACTTAAACTGAAGAATTGAAGTGCAAAAGAAAGCCACTTTCTAAGAAATGAATGTGCCTGCTCAAGAACAAGATAGAACTGTTGTCATAAATCATAAGTCATAAGTATGTAATTGCACTATTCAAATTATTTCATTGGACCAATTAGCAAATAATGTTATTACAAAAAAGAAAAGGGGGGTTAGAATTGTAGAGAAAAGTGGATGAAATCGTACCCATTAAGTATAGCAATTACAGAAGAAAGGAAATTATTAAAACAGTAAACCAAGAAGTTTAACAAGGAGCCTCAGGCAGGGGGATAGAGCTATAGGAGGTTCTGTTGACTGAGAATGAGCACAGCTATATGGAGCAAATCATAACAAAATAAATCCCATTTCATCCTCACGACTCTGGGAAGCTTTGTAGCTTCCGTTCAAGTCATGTTCTGAATTGAAAGAGTGCCTGCCAATCACCGAATGCCCCCACCCCAGTCCCATCTGTTCTTACATTGCTGCCCTAGTGTTTCAAAGATCCTGACCTATATACTGGATTAAACCCTTCAAAGAGGTGAGATCTAGAATGAAAACACAATGATTTGTCTGTTTCTTTTTTTTACCAGAGGGCTCAAAGATACTGTATATTCAAATGTTCCTTCTTAAACTCTGGCTTCAAGGTTCATCATATGTAATGTAGATTCCTAACTTACACTGTAAAAGATGAAGAGTAAATATTACAAAAGGAAAATCTTGCTGTCTTCTATCAATCAATCAATATGCTCGCTTACAGAATTAAGATGGGCTGAGCTTTTCTGTTTCAAATGTTTTCTTAGGATCAAATTCAGATTCATTCTTACAAAATATATAAGATAGTCCAAGTATTGAGGGGGGGGGGAATTGATATAGGAATGTAAGTGACCTGTTTTAGTGTCATTCTTTCTCTGTAGGGATTACTAATCACAATACTGGCAGTTTATTTCTATACAACTATCAACTATTATTATCAATTTTACTTCCCCAAAATTCACCCCCAATATGACTTTTCATGACCGCTCTGTATTAATAATTGAACCAAGGCACGTTTGTGGGACAAAGTGTGAAATTATTTTGATTTTATTTCTTCGTTATACAGTGTAAATTTTTAAGGGTAATGTTTGTTGTTAGAGTATACTTGAGATGGGATGGGTAAAAATAATGAGAGGAAACTTTCCTTTAGCTGGTACTTTGAAATAAATTGAGGAAGAAAAGAAGTTCATTTATAAAGTAGACAAGTTTATTTATACATAGAAGAGATTCATTTAATATTAAGGCTGTTTTTTCATGTAATACTGAAGTATATACAAAAGTACACTTTTGTTGTGAATATTATAAATGGAAATCAACAGTTGCATACACAAACATACTGAAATGATCTGCGTGTTCTGGTCTAGTCCTATCTATGAGCTGCTCATACTTTTCCAGACCCCATGCAACGTGAAGAGAAGAATTCCAGAATTTCTGGAAAAATAGAAAATTCTAAAGTCTGCTGATAGTATTGCAACAAGGGGGAAAAAAGAGAGGAAGAGATAAAAAAGCAGGCACGGACAATACTGATGTTTCTTTTGATTTTTTTCCCCTCCACTTAATGCTCACATTATGTGTCTGTTTCTCTCATATTCCTCTTTGCTTTTCTTTCCTCTTCCATTTAGTTCACTGAAGAAAGTTATATATATGTATAGTAGAATTAATTGAACATGTAGAGTAGAATCCTAAATGGCTCAAACAACCTCCATTTACAGCCGTTCGCAGCATCCCACAGTCACGTGATCACAACTTACAACATTTTTTGCCGGAAACCAGTGTTTATTTCCCATTTCCAGCCAGAAAATGCCCACTGCAGACAATTGATTTGCTTAATGACTGCAGCACTCATTTAAAAACCCTGGTAATTACTTAACACATACATACCTGTATATGAGAGAACCCCTGCTAATGTTCTGGTAATTAAAATGGAAGAATGGGGAGGGGAATTGTGAAGGAATGTTTATAATGCCACTTCCTGTTTGAGAGATACGTGGCCAGGAGTTTTTCAGTGCTTCTTGGAAAATAGACTAATCTTATAACATCATAAAGATGTATTATAAACAAATATTCTTAAATTCCTTTTCAATTTTAAATCTTACAAACACATATATGTTCAACGGTGTAGTAAAGGACTTGCGGAGTTGCCTTGATGGGAGTTGGAAAATCAGAACAGAAAATTTAAAAAGGAAAGAAATGTGTCAGGCAGATGATCTGACAGGTGGCAGTGGCCTGCTACAATAAAAAGGTCCCTATAAAGAACAGGATTCAGATTATACAAAATGCAAGAGCATTATGATACAACCCCCGTAATATTGACTTGTATACAATCTTTAGTTTGATTCCAGATGAAACTCAAGTTTTCTGAATTTGTACAGATACATTAGACTTATCTTCACATTGAATAAAAGAAAGAAAACATAACAGGCAAATTGTGGCTAGAATATATAGTTCTTTCTACAGAAATAAGGGGTTTTTTTCTCCCTTAAAGCAAAGACTTTATTTTTCTTAGAAATTCCAACTCTAATCCAAGTCTCTGAGAAACAATGTTTGCCCCATGATTTCTCAGCAACTTCTCGCTAATTTCTTCATTTTTCTGTTTGAAAGACTCAGATTTTCTATCCCACAATTAAGACAGGGGCTTAGGCTTTCCATTGGATTTATATGACATTTCTCTTTCCCCCCCCTCTCTTTCCATGTCTGCTGAGAATAACTGAGCATCAGTGAATGTCTGAGCCTATCAAGTCACAAAGAGAGTATACTCACAACAATGCCACTTTTAGTTGTATGCTCTTCCTGATCCCATTTAGAGGTTGCTAGGCTTGACTCAAAACTGTTGAATTCCTCTTGTCATTTTGGTTACTCTTTGACTTGTCTGCTCCTAAAGGAGTAGCACCTTATAGAAGCTTGAATATGTTCTTAGTCCCTTATGCTCAGTAAATAATTGATAGATCTAAAAATGCAAGGGGAAAAAAAAGCTTTATTTTTGACCACTCAGCTCATTCTCTAAATTGAATTTCTATTTCTAAAAGGATGTGAAGGACAGGATATGGGATATTTTGAGGAATGGGGACTTTCCCCCCTGTTCTTCAAAATTATTAAATAACACCACCACCCCCTTGTAATTTCTGTATACAGATGCAGTGCAAAAATCAAACAATAGTTCTTTCAGAAATAAGCACTTTGATCAGCATAATTGAAGATTTGCTGAATACAGTGACAGTACTGGCATAGACTTAATAAGATTATATGACCCCTTCAGGAATAGCTGCAGTATGGGTAATTTTATATAAAAGGGAAACTTTCTTGAATACATAGTGAAGTAATTATAATTACTCTTTGCTTCTGAAGCAATTGCATGTTTCATAGGTCAACCTCGGTTAATTTACAAAGATCAGACAAGTTGTTTCCAAGCACACAATAGAAGATTTTTTAAAAAAACAAACCTTTAAATGGCTTACTTTTGAGATCAACAGAGATGGTGTGGAAATGGCCTTTCTGCTTTCAAAAAAGTCAAAGAATGTTAGTGCCAAAATTGAGTATCAAAACCATTTACCATCATCTGTGTTTACACTTATATCAGACATACCTCTGCTGTGATGAAAAGCTTGCTTTCAAACAAAATCTCAAACAATGATGCAGTTCACCATGGATAGTAACCTTTATGATGAGCTCATTGACTTGTTATTCCTCAGCCTAATTGCTCAACCTAATAGTTCCCGGCTCATAGGAAAAGAACTAAACTTCTTAAAGAGGAAGTTTTAGAATGTTTTAGGTCAGGGGGTCTTCAAACTTGGTCCTTTTATGACTTGTGGACTTCAACTCCCAGAATTCCTCAGCCAGGCATGCTGGCTGAGGAATTCTGGGAGTTGAAGTCCACAAGTCATAAAAGGGCCAAGTTTGAAGACCCCTGTTTTAGGTTTTTAAAACAAAGGATGGCACTAGAATGCATATCAGTGAGCCTCTTACAGAAGTTAAAAACCCTACAAGCATATCCAGCTCATCACTCAGAGATCTCTTGGACTTCTGGAAGAAGGTCTAATTAAGGGGTCCTTGGTGCACTCTGAGCCTGGATGTTTTCTTGCAGATGTTTCTTTACCCAAACTAGGTAACATCATCAGTTCTAGTCCCTGATGATGTTACCTAGACTGGGTAATGAAATATCATCTGCAAGAAGAAGAAAAAAAAACAATCTCAAAGAGCACCAAGGACCCCTCATTTCAACCCTGAGCTACAAATATTCTCCTTTAGAATAGAATATCCTATTGGCCACATACAAGGAATTTGTCTCCAGTGCATAAACCCTCAGTTTACATGCAAAACAACAAAGTAATAATGATAACCATCATAATAAAGGATAATGATGATAATAATGATACCAATAGACAAAGTAGGGGAGCAGATGAGAAGGATAAAAGTAATATAGCCATACTACATGGGTAATATACTTAGACATAAGACAGAATGGTAGAAATTAGATGTTCAGCAGAGTGATGGCACGAGGAAAAAAACTGACACTGTGTCTAATTGTTTTGGCATGAAGGTCTAATTCCTAGAAATTGTCTTGACTTTATCCACACTAGACCACCCCAACCAGAGGCAAAAGTATCACCTCTCCCCAGCTTGGGGGGGGGGGGAGCGGCAGGGCAAAGATCCTTATTACTAGTATTGAGTCAAAGTTTCTCTCTAACTCTCCATTACTTCTCTCATGCACCAAGCAAGCACCTTACCATGCCCAGCATGGGATACAGATGCATAATTGTATGCATTTTTACCCAAGTGGTATCATAATGGTAGTACTGTACTGATAGTACTATATTATAATTAGTCTGTCAGACGTGTCAGACTGTTATATCTGATATAATCTGGGACTTTCCAGTAGTGCCTTAACAAAAACATGCTAAGATTCTAAAACTAGATTCTATTTCAAAATGTGACGTTGGTGTTCTCCAAGAATCAAGGCAGACACCTTTTCCAAACAAACTGTCCCAAACGTTAGTTTGTAAGAGTGAACACATTTGCCATGCGGGCATTGATACAGCAACTGAATTTAGTCATCTGAGAGAAAACCAGAGGCAACTTGGCTTTATATGTAAACCATATCGTACAAGGAACTGAAGACAGTTCTGTTTCTTACATAGCAGGCAAAGGACTGGAATAGCTAGTCCTGTTGCATAAAAAGATGAAATGTAAGGAGGCAAAAAAAAAGAAAAAGGAAAAAGATGGTCTAGCAACACAATGCCCTGCCAACTATCTGGGCAGTTGACATGGTTAAAAATAGACTGAGGTTTAAATTCCCAAGTTTCCAGGTGCATATTTGATACTTTGGAAAACTAATCATGTACTTTGTCAGACTTGTTTGAAGTAAGACCTGAGAGATTTAAACGAAGACTTCTGCCAGCTAGGATGAATGTAGTTCCTTGCTCCATCTCACCAGGTGGTCTGGACCATCCGTCCCTCCATCTCCCACTTCACTTCCCGCTTCACTTCCTGCTGGATCACTGCAGGTGTTAAGAGTCTCTCTACCTTCGCTTGAGCTGATTAGCAGAGCAATGGAACATCAGAAGGAATGAATGGAATAAATCATAGGCAACAAAGGAAAATGTTTCTGCTTGCAAGAACAATGTGAATAGCAGCAGAGTTCTATTTGCAAATGATAGATTAGGGGACAATGATAGAATTACTTTGTTTTATCACAGCTTTTGAACAGGAGAACAATCAGAACAGCAAAGGGTTAGACCGACTAACAGAATTAACTTGTTTTAATTATTGTGAGCGGAGGAGTTATGAAAAATAGTGCTAATCACATCTTAAGCTTTTGTGGCAGTTTTTATGTATAGTGTGTATGTGCTTTTTAAAAAAAAACACTAATATATCCGCCAATATAACACTATGAAGTATAATTTCATTTATTCAAAGCTTATGATTATTTTTAAATTAATTACATTCTTAATATGGCCTGGTAGTTATTTATGTCCTGCTTCTTCTTGTTAACTCTTGTTGAAAGAAAAATTCCGAGCCGGGAATAAAATGGAGGCTGCTTAAGAAAAAAGGTTCCTGTTTATTGATGAGCAGAACCAGCCACAGCATGCAGTTCTGGGACAGCTGACAAAAATGGAGTTGAGAATGGGTGGGTTTTTATACCTTTTGGGGGTTTTGTGTTTGATATGCCTGTTGTGAAATGTACTTTGACCTGTGCTTGAGTGTGCCCTTTTGGTATTCTAATTATTGTTGCCTGACTCCCATTGTGGCTGGGAAGTCCTGTCCTGTCCTTGGAGCTGGGTGGGAAAATGTAAATTCTTAATCCCATCAGCTGTGGGGGCTTATGAATAGTGTGCCCCAGTCTTTTTGAATGGATTACCATATCTCCATTTCTAAAGATTGGCTTCCTCAGGTTTTTGTCTGAGGAAAGGAAGATTGGGGCTGTTTCTGTCTAGGATTTTTTTCTCAATTTTTCCTTCAGGGGAAATATTCTATCTTTTAATATTCCCCAAAATATTTCATTCTCGGTCGGAGTGGGTGCTTTTATCCCATTCTGGTTTTCTTGGGCTAATGGTGCAGTCTCCCCAAAACATGATGAACAAATTAAAGAAGAAACAGTGTCTACTCATCTCAACAAACAAACAGAAGCCTAATCAAGGAACCACCAAGAATATTCCCACCAACACTGACAGGGCAAGCCACTTGCATATAAACAGAGAGCAAACCCCACCTCCTGCTAGCATTGATAATAGTACCTAGTTTGGTAATGAAATGTTCGCAAGAAAACAACTGAGCACAGAGCCAGGACTATTGGGCTGTTTCTGCTCTCCAAACCAGCATTCTTCCTGATGTCTGCATAGCCGCTAACCTATTGAGTTTTCGTAAGACCTGTCTTTTTTTTTTTTTTAGCAGCTTTGTGATCTTATTATTTATTTTTTCTTGTTTGTTTTAACCTTCATAATAAATCTTTTTGTAAACCAGCTAAAGTTGCAACTGAGACGGACCTGAGATTATAAATAGCATAAATAAATGATATTGTTGAGAACATCTTGAACTTTGAAGATTCAGGAAGGAACTTCAAGAATCGCCCTTCTACTCCATGAAAAATTAATTACAAAAGGCGGTAAGCAAATGAGTGAATGGTATAAAAATGATGTTGACAGATTTGGTTTTTGGGAGCTATACAGTCTGTGAACTATCTGATGATGGATTGCTGGCACGAGATAGGTTGCCACTTCTGCACTGGCAGAAATATGTCAGGGCATGGTAAGAGAAATCAGAAGACCTTTCAAAGATATTGCAATAAAAGGCATCAAAGTGTCTGATTGCATTTTGTAACTTTGACAAGTATACTTAATTTGAGTTGATAGGCGGTGGATCTTTCCTTCTGTTTCCATTGCATTGTTTCATATCAGTACTTAGCAGTAGTAAACAAATGCAATTTTGTACCTGCAGGAGTAGTGGAGGAGAGTTTTGGCAACACAGAGCTTTCCCAGAAAAAGGCCTGGATTAAGAGACTGCAAGTCCAGAGCTGGATGGGGAATGAATGAAGAGATTTAGGGTAACTCTGCCCTAGAATCTGTCAGGATACATCTAGTAGATTAAAAAAAGTTACAGCTTTACATGGTCAAGATTCTGTCCATTAGGTATAAGCAAATAAAGCACTGAACTCAATTGGATCTCACTTCTCATCTCTGGGCTTAACCCTGACAGCAATCTTTCTTAACAATTATTTAACATTTTCATCAAGGTGCTGAGTATAATGCATATGAATGGATTCCCCTCCTTCACTTAATTTTCCAAAGAACTGTGAAATAGGCTAAGCTCAGGAAGACAGCATCCATAGCACTGTGAACCTCAGAGTATTTTGGGAAACAGAATACAATTATTTCCAAAAAAAACCATTAGAACAACTCCATCTGTCTAGATTCGTGTTTGCATTTGCTCAACAGAGAGAGCTATATATTATTCCTTCCCTGTCTGTGTGGATTTTTGATTGGGTAATTATCACTTTTATTGGATCTGATTCTTTGCAGGAACTTTGATTTTTACTCAAAGCCCCTAGCCTTGACCATCCAGCCTGACTTCTGAGCTTTGACCTGATTGTAGATGTGTGATTCCTGGCTAGGGAGGTATGGATAATATAAATCTTTGCTTTCTTTTGCCATAGTCATTCTACTTTTGTTTGGCAGGTTTCTGTGATTTTCTCCAATTCTTTTTCTACTGTCTCTAGGTACTGCAATATCCATTAACCAAACTTTTTGCCTTTCATATTGACAACTGTTAAATCTGGGGTGTTATGTGTTAGGGGCTTGTCTGTTTGAATTCTAAAGTCCAAGAGCTCTTTAGCTTCTTAATTTTCTATTATTTTGCCTATTTTATGCTCCCACATTTCTTGCTTGCAAATCTTCCAATGCACCACTGATGGTATTTTGCCCTGGCATTGTTTGTAGTCAGTCTGTATGACCCTCGTTCAGCAGTTAATGAGTGGTCCACTGTTTCTTCAGCTTCTTTGCAGAGGTGGCATTTATTTTCTGTTGCTGTCCTCTCAGTTCTGGCTTTGTATGCATTTGTTCCTAAAGATTGGTTTTGTGCAGCCAGAATTAGTCCCTCTATCTCTTTCTTCAACTTTCCTGCCAGATCTTCTTGTTATCTGTTTGGCCAGCTATTTTTTTTTACGTACTTTGCCTTACCATGTGTTTTTTTCTATTCTTCATTTGTTCTTTCTTACACATCACTTTAGTCTCTCTAGTGTTCAGTAAGCCTTCATGATATACTAGTTTCAGTGCATCTTCTCCACTGTCCTTCAGATATTCTTACAATGACCCTTTTTCTTCTTCAACTTATGGTGTACTTGCAATGTTCCATACCCATCTATTTTCCTCAGTAAGTGGATTCTAACAACAATGCTGCATGGATGTCATTATTTTTATGCTTTTCCTATCCAGAGTTTTTAGTTCTGCTTGAATCCAGTCCACTATTCCAGCTGTGTAATGACTGGAATTGCCCAAATGTTCTTTGCCTTAATGTTTTTTCTTTCAGTGAGTGTGAACTTTAAGATCTTCTTCACTCTCGTGAGATATTCACTTCTAACCTTCTTGACCTCAGTATGCTTGATGTTAGCTTGAAGGACAGTAGTGATTGCCTACATCCAGACATTTGATTCCTTCAGATTTCTCTATTTCCCTCCCCCCATTGTTAGTAAAATCATTTGTCAAGTCCAAACTCCATTTCAGTATTTTAACTGTTTTACTCTTTGTTCATAACAATATGAAGTCACAGCCATGCCAGTTATTTAGCTGAGGTGGCCTTCATACATTATTAGGCATCATTAAGGTTGAAAAACTGCACCCATAGCTTGCTTAGATATCTAACTGTTTTATTGCCAGAGACACAGCCACTTCCTTTTTGCCTTTTTGTCAGGAAGATAAATTTTTACCTATTGGTTGGCAACTAAATCTTTATTTTCACAGAGAAACAGTTTTAATTATAGTTTTAACTTCATCCATGAATACTTTCTAAGTTTTTATCCTAAAATAAAATACATCTTCATAATAATAGTCCATTAATTCAATGGAGTGTGATGAAGCTTCCTTCAAGAAAACTGGGTATTGAAATCTATTGTAATTCCATATTTATCTGACATTTATTTTTAAAGGAGAACACACTCAGCACATTGTGACAAATCAAATGTACTTCTGGAGTGTAGAAATACCAAATATGACATAGCCCTGGGATAGTTCAATAAAATAAGTAGCATCCGGAGCCCTATGGACATCATAGCTGAGTATCATCTATAAGACAATCTAGATAACTAGAGAAGATCTCATATGACTGTTCTAAGTGATGACAGTCTATAACAGTGATGGCGAACCTTTTAGAGACTGAGTGGCCAAACTGCAACCCAAAACCCACTTATGCATCGTCGAGTGCCGGGTGGGTGCGGCCCATTGGCTGGGTGTGGCCAGTTGGGTGGGTGTGGCCAATTGGGTGGGCGTGGCTACGGTGGTAACAGCAGATAGGGTGGGACTAAAAAGTTCAATCAATCAATTCCAACTTTGCAAGATCTTTTTTTCCCGCAAGAAGTTGAAATTGACTGATTGAACCTTTTTTTTTTTTTTTCCACACGGCGGCGGAGGCCTAAAGCGAAAAGGTTTTATAAAACCCAGCTGAAGGCCTAGGACTGGGGCGATGGCATGCGTGCCCACAGAGAGGGCTCTGAGTGCCGCCTCTGGCACCCATGCCATAGGTTCGCCACCACTGGTCTATAACAACTGCTGACAAACTTTTTATGCACCATCATATGGTGTTAGTTTAATGGCATGGAACAATATTTGATACCCTCTCTCCGTGATAGATTTGCTAGAGGAAGGGAGTAATTTCCTAAATAGGAAAAATGAAGTATACTTTAAGAAATAAAGTATACTTTTATACTATATATGGAAATGGCATAAGCAAATATGACTGTGTTCTGTATTGCTCACAAACAAATTTTCATTGGAAGATGAAGACTGAATAGAGAATATAATTCTTCCCAGTATAGTCCAAAACTCTTGAAGTTCATGTATTGCTTCATGTAAATCCAGCCAGTGGTGTCCGTGATTCAAATTTCTCAATAATTTTGATAAATTAAATTGTTTTATTTTGGGCTATTTATCAATTCTATATATTTAATTCAGTGTTCAGGCCCTTTATGGAAAAGTGCATTAATGTAAAAGCTTGTCAAATCTTTGAATGGAGTCTGAATGTTGTCTTCTAAATTGATTTTAATTTGGATTGCTTCAGAGATTTGATCTGGAAATTTAAATTAGCAGTGAAATAAAGTTCCATATTAAATATTTGCACAACAACAACAACAACAACAACAACAACAACAACATAATAATAATAATAATAATAATAATAATAATAATAATAATAATACTAATAATAATAATAATAATAATAATAATAATAATAATAATAATAATAATAATAATAATAATAATAATAATAATAATAATACCAAGAGCTGTACCAGGAGATGCCAGAGTCGAAGAAAAAGAACTGGAAAAAATTACAAAATATCGCAACCTGGCCATCGAAACTGCGTGATTATGGATGAAACGTGTAACAGTGGTACCCATTGTCATCGGGGCACTGGGAACTATGTCCAAAAACTTTGCAAAATACATCAAGAAATTGCAGCTTCCTGCAATAACTCCAGCAATGTTACAAAAAACTGCGCTACTCGGAACATCTTATATTTTAAGAAGGTACCTGGTTGACACCTAGGATGCTGGTAGCAACCCGTGTCAACCATCAGTGCCAGCCAATTTGAATATTCAGTTGACTGAGGTTCATGTTTAATGAATAAAAGATAATAATAATAATAATAACAACAACAACAACAACAACAACAACAAAAACAACAACAACAATGTTGGAAGGTACCTTGGAGGTCATCTAGTCAACCCCCTGCTCAGGCAGGAAACCCTGTACCATTTCAGACAAATGGCTGTCCATTCTCTTCTTAAAAACTTCCAGTGTTGGAGCATTCACAGCTTCTGGTGGCAGGTTGTTCCACTGATTAATTGTTCTAACTCTCAGGAAATTTCTCCTTAGTTCTAGGTTGCTCCCTTTGATTAGTTTCTGGTTGTTATCATCTGCTGCTGCAATCATAACAATATAGAAGTGGTATAAATTTGATAGAAAAAATGTTTAACAATAAGAAATATGTTCATTATGTAGAAGACATTTATTTACATAAAATAATTCCCTGGGTATTTAAGTACAAAATCTTTTTTGCTTAAAAGAAATGATTGAGAAAGGTATTTTACACCCAGGTACTCTGCCATATTCAATCAGGATAGTATAATAAAGATTTATTTTGCTTCAGAATTTTTTTTAAAAATAGGCTTCCTTGGAGACGTAGAAGATTGCACAACAAATACTTAATGGATTACATCCAAAGCTTCGGCATATGGAGAGATGTAAATAGACTCATTACAGCATCCAAACATGTACAAACACAATCCATTTAACTATATTAACTATATTAACATTAAGATAGTCACGATTACACACTTGAGAGTTAATATCATTCCATGGGTCAAGAGTTTGTGTATATGTTTGTATAACTGTGCTGCAGTAAGTCTGTTCAGTTTTTTTAAAAAAATGCATGAGCCATAAGTCAATAAACAGTGCTCTTGTGCTATCTCAAATTTCAAATGAGTATTTGAATTGGTATTTGCCTTTTAAAACCTCAGAATTGAATTGCTTTCAGTTGCCTTGTTACATCAGTCTCATGTCTTTTGTCATTCTTAGCTTGCATTTGTTGTTCCTGCTGCAAGTCCTGAGACAAGGGAGACATCTGAAAAATAGCTCTCTGATGGGTAATCCAATAATATTTTTGAAGAAATGTCACATATTAATAAAGGCTAAAGGTCCTTTGAATTTTTGCTGGACCTTTCCATCATGCTATGTTTCTACTGTCAGAAATTGTGCTCCCTCAAAAAGCAGCTCTTTCAAATAGAAAACATTATCCAAACATATCATCTAACCAAGACAAGCAGCACTCAGAAATTATCATTTCATATTCTACTGTGGTCCACAGGGTAAAGCTGATCTAAATGAATGTTTCCTACAATGATAGATAAGGCAAGAAATATAAATAACAGATAACAGAGTTGGGAGGGACCTTGGAATAGAATAGAATAGAATAGAATAGAATAGAATAGAATAGAATAGAATAGAATAGAATAGAATAGAATAGAATAGAATAGAATAGAATAGAATAGAATACTTGTCTTGCTAGCTTTTCTGCACTAGGAAATCATTTTGAAATGAAGGGCCTACAAGACAACATTTGGAAACTCTGATTACTAATGAAGATAACCTTTCTGCTTATATTAGTTTGGGGAAATTATGTTGATCAGATAAGTGCACCTCTATTTAGTTTTATGGAATTGAGAAATGTACTAAGGACAACTATATAGGACAACCCGTGATTCTATAAATCAATGTAGATGTTGTAGTTGCTGCTTTTTATTATAAGTATGCCCATTAATGACAAAAATTGGGGGGGGGGAGGATGTTCAATATTCCTCTTCCTAAAAGGGGGAACTTCATAACTTGATAAATGAAGCTCAGAACAATCGCTTAATCATCTTAAACAGCTTAATCATTTCCCTGATCAGTATAGGAAGTCAGTGCAGAATGCTACTTTTAGCATCTCCAGCAAGGAGTTCTCCCATGCTTCTGCTTAAGTAGCCCATCACCTCTCAAGAAGAAATGTTTTACTGCTCTTTTAGCCATTGGGAAACATTTCCTAAAATGTAATTGAACTCTGCTTCCTTACAGTTGCCACCAATATGTCTAATCCTGCCATTTGGAGTAGCAGAATAAAATAATTCTCTGCATGACAGGCTTTCAGATACTTGAAGACCACTGTCATGTCTTCCTTAATCTTCTTTCCTCTAGGCTAAAACATATCCATCTCCTTCCTCACAGGACTTGCTTTCCTTTCTTTTCTCCATCCTGGTCCCTATTCCCTATATATATGTTCAGTGCACAGAACATTCCAATCACAATCAAGAAGGCTAGATTCTCATAGAATCTTATTAATCAGATTACTGAAAGCAAAAAAGGGAATTGGGAGAAGAGATTGCAGAATGTTGGAAACTGAACATGTGTCCTTTAGTGCCCCATTTAACAGTAAATTCATTCAGGATGCCTCTCTTTAATCCTGTGTTCCAGTTCTGTTATTAGAGAGGGAGCCAGTGGTGGGATTCAGCCGGTTCCCACCAGTTCGGCAGAACCAGTAGCTAATTTTTTGTTGGCCAGGCCCAGAACGGACTTCTGGAAGGGGCATCCACACAGAGAACCGGTTGTTCACATATTTGAATCCCACCAGTGGCAAGGAGCACTATGTATGCCTTCTTGAGAGACATAATCTAGATTTCATGATGATGATGATGATGATGATGATGATGATGATGATGAAGATGAAGAATTACCTGCAAATCGTTATCTGTTTTTTTCAGACTCTGAAATTCATTACAACTCATCTATATTTTTTATTTGCAACATTTACATCATAAAAACGATAAAACATTTAAAACTCCTAGAAGAAAAAATATGTCTTCACCAGCTCATAGAAACACCTAAAGATGTCAATGCCTGTATTATTTAAAATGATATCACTATAACACATTGATTACATGATCAAATGAGACAATGCATATTATAGTGGATAAGAGTGAACAGCATGCCTGCTGGTGAAATGCACTGTATAGCATAGTGTTCAATTATAATTCTCTTCCTTCACTCCAGGATGCATGTTCTTCCCTCCCCTTGATTAGAAACCATGCTGCTTAAAATGTTTAGCAATTATAGATTGGGAGCACTGAGTAATTTATGTGGATGTAATGACTTAAATGGCTCTTCATTATTTTGCAATCAGATCTGAGATGCTTTGGAGATGTAGCATATCCATTGTCAGCATGCTGGGTTAACTTCTTCTAAAGGTACAAGTGGATGCCAAAAGATAGTCTGAGTCAACTGAGGGTCAGTAAGCTAAAACCTGTTTATCGAGGATAAGGAACTCATCTCCTGGTGTAACAAAGCAGACAGTGAGAGTTTGAAAATGAAAATTGCTTATTACTTAGAAGAAGAATTCCATTTTGACCCACGCCAATCAACCACATTGGCAAACCTGTCAGAATTTCAAAAGAATTTCATGTATTCTCTCCATCTTCATAAAAATGTAATTGTACAGAAATTATTTTCAGTATTTTTCTGAGAATAGCTGAGAAATGTTCCAATGTATTTGATAAAAGAAAAAAAAAATGTTCTGTCATTTTTTTTTTAACCCACTAAAGGGAAGGAATAAGGAAGGTCCAAAATATTCAAGTTGCAGCTGTAGCCACCATCTTAATTTCTTTCACTTCTCACTTCTTTCCCCCCCCCCCGATACTCCTATGCTTCTTTTAGTTTCTCTAAGCACAAATAGAAGAATTTTGGGAGATAGTTTTACATAACTTTTTATTTTACTATTTTGATTCCTAAAATTTTGGCCAATTACATTTATATTAATTCCAAAGCCAAGCTTTTCAAGATGTACCTTTTTCTTTAATGTCTACCAAGTTATTGGATTAAAATGCAGATTGATCCAGAGTCTTTTCACTCTTCCCAGGCATGAAAAGTTGTAAAATGGGGCAAACTCACTTAAAACATAGCAACATAAATTTTGGGCTCCATTGTAGTCGTAACTCGAGAACTACCTGTAGTAATCACACTTGAAGCTAGTCTTATAATTATTGGTTTGTTCAGTAATGAATTCCCACTATTTTAATTACAACAGTTGTGACTTTTTCTGAAAGAAGATAATATTATCTTTTAATATTTTATATTTATTTATTTATTTATTTAATATTTTAATAATATTTTAAGCCATCTTTCATAATCATAGAACTTCAAAATTCTTTGGTAATAAAATATTAATATACTTGGGAATCTTTCTGTTATTTCAAAGGGATCATCCTATGGCTGGTTTAATCTAGGTTTATTAAGAATTATTTTCCTTACTTTGCTGCTGATTCTGTGACTTCATTGCTGACTATTGTTTTACAAAATAATTTATTGTTTTAAGAATTGCATTTTAGTGGGTTTATGTTGATAGATGCCAATGGGGAATGGAAGATGGAATGACAGGAACAGTGGGAAGGACCCATTCACAATAACATATTTTCAGCGGACTGTTAAATTAAGAATTAGACAAATATCAAACCTGTTGAAACCCTTGTAATAGTTTGGGGAAAGAATCTATACAATATGGGCATATGATCTAACAAGCTGATTAAGCTATGACAGAAGGTGTCATCTCAATTCTAGATAGCTATGAAAGAAACTGATTACTGGGATCCATTCCTTTATGGCTTAAGATATGAATGGAAGTGAGATAAGTTTGGTTTTGCTCTAGTGAGTAATTTATATCAGCGTACTCTTATAGGTTCTTCTGGACTTATTAGTAGTCAATATGTGGCTGCAATTGTGTGATTGTAGCCCTTTCCCTTTTTAAAGTGTGTCACATATGCAGTAAAGGGCAAGGCTTTCATTGAAGGGTTGAAGTCCCCATCTTCATATTTTGATGCCACCACCCAACACACCTTTTCCATAGTGGCCTCTCTATTCTGGAGCTCCCTACCAAGTTTATGTTTCTCTCACTTCCATTTCTTTTATAGGCAGTGCCTAATGAATTTTCTAAATAACAACAACAATAATAATAATAATAATAATGATGATGATGATGATGATGATGGGACCTTGGAGGTCTTCTTGTCCAACCCCCTGCTCAGGCAGGAAACCCTACACCATTTCAACCAAATGGTTGTTTAGTCTCTTCTTAAAAACTTCCAGTGTTGGAGCATTCACAACTTCTGGAGGCAGCTTGTTCCACTGATTATGTCAACGCTGTTAATATAGGATATTATTGCTTTGACCAGATATGCAGCACTGTCTGGTATTTTTAGAGTTAACTCAGATGACATAGAAAGGGAGGAGATTTATGAAGAAAGCGCGGGATAAGAAACGGAAGTGAATCTTTGGCCTCCAGCCTAATTGGAAGAGATGACTCATGACTGTAAAGTAAGGGAGGAGTTTAGCAAGATAAGATAGACGCAAGCCAGAGAAATTCAGATTCTGGCATCCGCTTTGTATGTGCCGAAGCTATGTTGCAAAATAAAGATTCAAAAAGGAAAAAATGCCTCAGGTTTCTTTGAAAAGCATCTTCCTTCGGAACCATAACACATTAATTGTTCTAACTGTCAGGAAATTTCTCCTTCTCTCTTTGATTAGTTTCCATCCATTGCTACTTGTCCTGCCTTCAGGTGCTTTGGAGAATAGCTTGACTCCCTCTTCTTTGTGGCAGCCCCTGAGATATTGGAACACTGCTTATCATGTCACCCCTAGTCCTTCTCTTCATTAAACTAGACATACCCAATTCCAGCAACTGTTCCTTATATGTTTTAGCCTCCAGTTCCCTAATCATCTTTGTTGCTCTTCTCTGTACTCTTTCTAGAGTCTCAACATCTTTTTTATATTGTGGTGACCAAAACTGGATGCAGTATTCCAAGTGTGGCCTTACTAAGGCTTATAAAGTGGTATTAACACTTCACATGATCTTGATTCTATCCCTCTGTTAATGCAGCCTAGCACTGTGTTGGCTTTTTTTGGCAGCTGTAGCACACTGCTGGCTCATATTTAAGTGATTGTCCACTAGCATTCCAGATCCCTCTCACAGTTACTATTATTGAGCAAAGTACCATCTACACTATATCTGTGCATTGGCTTTTCTTGCCTAAATGTAGAACCTTACTTTTTTCACTATTGAATTTCATTTTGTTAGATAGTGCCCAATGTTCAAGTCTGTCAAGATCCTCCTGTATCTTAAGCCTATATTCTGGAATGTTGGCTATTCCTGCCAGCCTGGTGTCATCTGAAAATTTGATGAGTTTCCCATCTATCCCCTCATCCAAATCATTGATGAAGATGTTGAAGAGCACTGGGCCCAGAACAGAGCCCTGTTGAACCACCTATGCATTAAATACAAGTAGTGTTGGTTATTTTTTCATTTATTTGAATTTTTTAAGCAGTTGCTCATTTATTCCATATGTTTAGATCACGGGTCGGCAACCCGCGGCTCCGGAGCCGCATGCGGCTCTTTGAGGCCTTACCTGCGGCTCCGGAGCCTCCTCCGCCATTTTGGCGAGCGCATGCGCGCATGCGCGGGCGGGTGCGGGGGGGGTGCGCGTGCAGGGGTGCGCGTGCGCGAACGGGCGCGCGCGCATGCGCGAACGGGTGCGCATGCGCGGACGGCTCACGCGCATGCACGGGGGCGCGCGCATGCGCGAGCGGGGCGCTCGCATGCGCGGGGGCGCGCGCATGCGCGAACGCGCGGCTCCCAGGGTTTTTTTTTTTTAGGCCAAACGGGTCCGTGCGGCTCATCCGACGTTTCGGATGGCCGACCCATGGTTTAGATAATCATGTTTTGGTGCCTCTCTTGAATTGAGATTTTTTTTTACAGTGGGATGATGTGAGAAAACTTTTAGATTTCAAATGTGGTTTTTGAAAAAAGATATTCTTTATTTTGCACTGCATGTTATCTAAAAGTGTCAAAAGCCACTGTACAAATATCTGTTTTTTAAAGTCTTGGGGCATTGTTTTATTGTCCATATCAAAATTTGTTAAGAATAATTAACAAGATGTTTCCAGACTGCTTAGTATCTAAAATTGTGATATTTCACTGGTTTTATTAGAACCCTCCAAAAAGCTGTATAAAGTTGCAAATAAATGTTTTCTGGCTCCGGTAAAGCAAAGAGTATACAAAATATTCCACATTAAATACCCTATAGTTAAAAAGCCATGATATAAATTTAAATATGACTCTAAATGTAAATAAATCTAAATTTAAATGTAAATAAATAATCAGACTTAATGACAGTCATATTGATGAGATCAACTCTTCTTTCTCAAAGTTTTCTCCAATTCTAAAAATAATTGGCGATCAGGGTTCCAAAAAGTTCATCTGATTTGCTATGAACTTAATATATGCAGACATGCAAATCATATCACTTTTATAAGACTATATCCAGATATTTTGTAATAATCAGACAAGTAAACATCAATGGAACCATTTTTCTTCCAGCTGTTTCTTGTTAAATTTACATTTTTAGAACTTTTTTTTCTATTTTCCTCTTTACTTTTTCTTCCTTTAGGAAATAAAGTAAACTTTAATAATAAACATTAAAATAAATGAGGAACAGCGCTCAGAATTATTCAGATTATTTTTGAAAGATATAACTAAATTTTAATGCATAAAATATTAACTGTCATGCGACACTTGCTTTGAAATATCTGCCTAAGGTCAGAAGTAACACCACCAAAAAAGAACATTATCAGTTCTAATTGAGCCCCAATAGAGCCAGAGAGATAGGAGGGAGAAAGATAAAATTAATATTGCTAAATGTCTGATTTAGATTAATTGCAAACAATGCTGACACATATATACTGCAAGCCTTTTGTGATTGTTTTCCCCCTGCCTATAAAAAGTTCTTCTTTGATTAAATATTAGTATTAAAAGCCCATTTCTTTATTCATTTAGGGTAAAAAGGTAGGTATTGTTTAACTGTTCAAACAGTTTACAAATTACAAATTACATAATGTCACTCCAATCCTAAAGTTTGTCTTTAGTAATTTGATTTGTGGTTGTTAGTTGTAAAGTCGTGTCCGACCCATCGCGACCCCATGAACAACGTTCCTCCAGGCCTTCCTGTCCTCTACCATCTTCTGGAGTCCATTTAAGCTCATGCCTACTGCTTCAGTGACTCTATCCAGCCACCTCATTCTCTGTCGTCCCCTTCTTCTATTGCCCTCAATCTTTCCCAGCATCAGGCTCTTCTCCAGTGAGTCCTTCCTTCTCATTAGGTGGCCAAAGTACTTTAGTTTCAACTTCAGGATCTGGCCTTCTAAAGAGCAGTCAGGGTTGATCTCCTTGATACACTTATCCTTTTAAAAGCAATCATAGGGAAATGTAATTCTGTTGCATTCATGTAAGAGCAAAGTTTCTCAATCACGTTTATGTAAGATTGGTATTTTAACCACAACAGAGTTCCTTGAAAATGTTTTGCTTCTCATCCAAGAAGCTTCTTCAGTTTTGACAGTTCATAATTCAGTCAGAACTAAAGAAGCTTCTTGGATGAGAAGCGAAACATTTCAAAGGAAAAAAACCAAGAAAGTCCAGTTGCTCTTTGGAAAAGCACCTGTGGGACAGCCATGACTTGGATGATTGAGAATCTCCATAGACAACCACAATAGAGCCTTTTTCTCTTAGTGATTTCTACAAAATCCCCCTTTAGTCTCATTGGGTTTTATGTCTATTATAATTTTTTGAGTATAGCATATGGCATTACATGGAAGATTAAATGTTGCCCACACAAGTAATAATATATATATATATACTTTATGCACACTTAGCTGAAATTAGTACAGCTAAACACAGTTCTGTAGAACGTCTAGTGGAAGCATAAACGTTTGAGTTAATATAAACTTATTTCCTCTTGAGAACATCTTGAGAACACTGAGACTTTAATATTGGTATATTGTAGCCTCACACAATTAATCACCAATCACCTATGAATATACACCATCCAAATTCCATATCCTCTAACAAGAGCTTAAATCATTACTGTGCAGATCTGTATAGTATAGTATATATCATAGACATGGTTCAAATGAAGAATGTACAATAATTAGATACATACCTACACATACAATGATATAGCAACATACACATGGTTCAAGTCGAAAATGTACAATAATCAAATATATCTTTCTTCATAAATAATAAAGAAGATTTGTGATTTTTCTGTTGGATAAGGCTTGGAAATGTTTTCTCTTTTCTTTTTGTCATGATGAAGGAACATGAAGGTGTATGCTAGCATCCCACTACTGGAGATAATTAGCCTGTTAGGAGGACTGCTGCATATCTTTATAAGCCATGCTTTTCACTCAATTTCCTGTTTTGAAATACTTAATTATAATCTTGTTTTACCATTTACCAATATAATTTTACGGCTTTGGCCTAATTAAAGTCTTTGTAAACTGTAAGAAAAACAAAACCCACATGAATCACAGACAGTTCTCGCATAAGGCACAAATGGTCAATCTTGGGTATTCATATTTTGGAAGCTTTATATAAAGACACAAGTATATTGAGAGGTCCATAATACTTGTAAATATAGAAAGAAAGGACAAGTAGCAGCAAACTGAATAGATTTGATTACACTGAGAAAGGGTTCGTTACTGAAGACTTAAAGTGGTAGGCTGGGATCAGATCATCCGGGAGAAAATGTAAGTGGCTGCTATGAGTTGAGACCTACTTGATGGCATATAATCAAGCCATCAGAACTTACGCATGCTCATAATCACATATCTATAGTAAATTTTATCTATTGCCTCACTCCAATCCTTATAATGTATGATTCAGGATACTCAAAAAGTTTAGTGAGATAAAAATTTATGCTTAATTACGCCATTTTGATAGAACAAACTTTTAGGTAATAGTTCCTCAGTCTTTTCTGAAGTTGTTACACTGAGCATTTTTCAGCCTTCAGTCATTAGATCCTGATCTCAGGAACAGTTGAAATGTTATAATCTGAGTATGGGTGAAAGTGAGTAAGAAATTCATTTTTTGGATATTTACTTAATAACTCTATGTAGGGAGGTAGAACATGTTTTTTCTAATGCTGGCAAAAGCTGTTGCAGATGTTGATGTCATGGTTCCGATAGATGAGACCATTAAAAAGAACTTCAAGGCAAGAAATTCTTCCTTAAAGAACATCTTTATTTGGCTACAACATAACGGCACATACAAAGGTCCCCTTGGTTACAAAGTTGCAAGTTGCAATTCCCATCCCAATTTGCTGTCATAAATCACATTCACCAATTGTTAGAAAATGCAGGCACTCCTTCCAGTTCTCCAGCTTGCCAAAATGTTATCAGCAATGACCTTGGTTCCCATACATGTGAATTGTTTTGGCTAACTGAAAGCTACACCCCCCTTTCCTTCTTCTAACTAAATATGTGGCAACAAAGATCAGAATGAAAATGGCTTCAGTTCAGTTTGTCACAACATTAACAGTTGATGACTAACAATATAGTCTTATTCAATGTTTATAACAGAAAGAACAAGTTTGTCATACCTGGAATGAGAGCAATACATTTTGGGAGGAAAGAAAATCAGATCTGGAAGAAAGTGAAAACTAACACAATGGAACAGGATTGCAAAGTTCTGTGGCTCTGTAAAAAAATGTTAATCTTAACACTTTGTCAGTTAAATAATTAGCATTGGGACTTAGCATCTTGAACAGAATGGTTCAAAGTAGTTTTAAAAACTGTTAAAAGTAGCATGAGGATAAACAAAATGTTGATCAGTCTCAGCCATATGTCAGTGTTATGGTAGCTTTCATAATTCTTAAAAATACAAATATTTATAAAGTAGTCTCCATTACCTTTCACTGATACCATGAATAAATATAATATTTAGTTGTTTTTCATAATAAAAATATAATGCAGGTTCTCTCCTGACTAACCTTTTCCTCCTAATTTTGCACCTATGTCTGAGTTGTGGGGGAGAGGATTTTACATTTCTTAAAAAAAAAAAAAAAAAAATTTAAAATGCATACAAGGATTGTGTAGAGATCACCTGATGTCCCAGGCTCAGTCATTCCAGAAATACTCCACGGAAACTCTAATCTGAAACCATTATAGTAATTGAGAAACCAAGAATCAAATCTTGTATATGAATGTAAAATAGCTTCGTGAATGTTAAAGAACTCATGACATTTGGGTAGTCTAAACTCTTATGCAATATCATACAAAAGCAACAATCTCAACCATCTACAATTAGTCCAGAATGCAATGGTATGTGCACATTTTGTTTCACTCATGTAATGCTGTTTCTCTGTGAGCTGCACTGGATCTCTATCAGTTTTTAGGACTAATTCAAGATCCTGATCCTGGTAATTACCTATGAAGTCCTATATGGCTTAGGGTCAAGTTATTTGTGAGACCACCTCTCCTCATGTTCCATTTACTGTAATAGGGTAGGCAAGTTTTTGTCCTCTTCTTGAAACAATGCCACATGATGGGATCCAGACGATGTGCCTTTATAGCAGTAGTGACTACCTTTAAAAAGACATCCTCACACGTCCCTTCCCAATACTATTTGTTTGGCCTATTCTACTGGTCTGTAGAAAGAGCTTAAAAATGTGTCTATTCCCTTTAGTGCTGATGCTGGAATGAGAAAAAAAAATCCCATTGGGAAAAGCTTATGAATTGGATACATGTCCCTTGTATTGATTTCAGTGCACATAGTTGACTGTTGTTTTTATTTTGATTGGTTTTTATAGGCCACTCAAAGTTACATTGTTCACGTTGCATGATCTTATAAACTATTTAAATGGGGAAAAACCAAATCTCTTATGAGATTTTGCAACCTCATAAGATTCTGACCTGTTACAATGTCTTTTGGATTCAATGAGTGTGATAAGTCTGTAGAGCCATTCAAATAAATCAGCAGTGCATTTGCTAAAAACAGAAATCAAAACGTTTGATATAGATTCTAGTTTTGAAGAATGATTTCTTCTTGTTCAATGATAAAATAAAAGTACAAGTACTTATCCACCTTGCTGCATACAGAAAACGCATACAGAAAAAGCAAGAAAGTCTGCAAACAATGAGGTTTTATATAAACTCAACAGTGTCTTAGATCAAAAGAGGTGATTGTAAAATGAAATGCACTTGCTTTGCTGATCACCTTATCTTTTTTTTTTTGTAGTGAAAACACAAAAACCAGGTTGATGTAATATACTAACAGACTTACAGGCTTAAACTAAGTTCAAATCATTGCCCAACCATGAAATTGATAGTCTAATGCTGGAAAGAGTCTCAGAGTAACTCACTTCACAGTAAGGTAGATTAATTAGTTTTTGGTAGGATTATTTTTCTTTTTTGCACATTGACCTGTGTTCACTCATTGTTTTTTCATTCAGTTCTACTTGGATGAAAGTTAACAAGTAAGTTAACATTAAGCTATTTGAATTTGATTCCAAAAGATGAAGGAATAGCCTTTGGGGGTATTATGTAGGAATAGGTTTTGCCTGGCTAACTATATGCTGTTTTGTAGTCTACACTGTTTTTATATGCTGTAGTTCAACTCCTATATTGCTCCACTTTGCCTTTTCCCATTTTCTTCTCGCTGTTGTTATGATGTTGAAATGTTTTATCATCAATTGCAATAACATTTGATGAGAGAGAGAGAGAGAGAGATGGTGGGTGGCGTAGGGACGCTCTGTCAAGTGATCTCAGCATTAGCAAAGATGAAGAATTACATTTCCAACGTCTTCCTTCAAACTATTTGGATAAAGCATAGGATAAAAATGAAATAAATCTATACATCATATATCACATAGGGGAGGTTACCTCTGTCTTACAAATGACCTTAATGGTTTAAATATAAATTTAAATAATTGTACCATTTGGGAAAAAACAGTGGTAAGACAATGAATCTGAACTCAAAGAAAGTCATGCATACAATAACCAAATAGCCTGCACAATTTATTGCAGCATGAAAAGCAGCAAATTGCATGTGATATCGATAGAAGAAAATATATGTAGCTTAAGGTTGAACTGTAGGGTCCTTTAGTGCTTGGTTATATAAATAACTTGGTTATTTTCTTGAAGATGTTTCTTTACCAAACTAGGTAACATCATCAATGCACTGATTATGTTACCTAGCTTGGTAATAAAATATCTGCAAGAAAACAACCTAATTCAGCAATTACCAAATACCCCACAATTACATGTGAATAGTCAACCACACACAAATAAGCACACGCCTTTTGGACAGAAGTTGCAGTTCTGATGATGTTTGTAGAAGATGGCTCTTGCTGGAATTAAATTAAAAATGGCTAAATTACAACCTGAACATTATGAAAGATCTAGAATAAAGGGCTGCTACTAAGCTATAGAACACAAGCAAGAAGGAATGGCTTGTTCTTTTCATGCTATACTTAAAAATATTTTAGTTAGAAAAGTTGGTGCTTTGTTTCTGCAGGGAAAAAAGCTTTCTAAGATGCACTGCTATAGTAGTGGATGAATGTATCCCATCATTTTCAGATTATAGTATGTAATCAGAGCACTTGAACTGGTGTTGCAGAAGCTTAAGTTATGCAATAATACAGTTCCCATAATGACAGTTAGGGTGATAAGGATGCAGTGGGAGATTCAATAAATATTACTTAGTCTTACTCAGTGGGATATGTGCACACATTCACTTCAGCTTTCTTAATTCCTTCTTTGCATGTACTGGAAAGAAACAAAATCATTAGACAACAAATGTTACCCAGTTGAACTGCTACTTAATTGAGCGCTTTTAAGCTCCTTCAATCATGCACCTCCAAGCAGTGGATAAAGCCTACTGTGCATTGGATTTTGTTCATTCATTCATTCATTCATTCATTCATTCATTCATTCATTCATTCATTCATTCATTCATTCATTCAATTTAGATGCTTCCCAACTCCAACTGAATCTGGGTGACTCACAATAAAAACAAAAAATATTAAAAAGTTAACCAGAACAAATATAAAAATAACTATAGAATAATTATTAGTTGGTAATCCAAACAACAAAACCAATTAAAACAACACAAACAAGGAATCCCATTTACTCCAAGGTGTTGGAAAATGGCCAGGTTTTCAAGCCTCTGGAATATCAATGTTGAACCAAATATTCAGGTTCCCATTCAAAAGAAACATCCAAGGAATGCTGAGGAAAGTGAAAGGACCTTATGATAAGATTAGAAGAATTTTTCAGAGTGCTTTACACATCTGAGAATCAAACACAAACACAGAATTACAAGTTAAACTGTATATCCTGAGTGTTGTTTTCATTTGCACTGTTAATATCCTATGATTTACAGAAAACTTCAAAGTATGAGCAATCGATCAATCAGAATAAAGCTGGAATGGACCTTGGAGGTCTTCTAATCTAGTCCAACCCCCTGCTCAAGCAGGAGACCCTATACCATTCCAGACAAGTGACTGTCCAGTCTCTTCTTAAAAGCCTCCAATGAAGAAGCACCTACAACATCTGATTAATTGGTTAATTGTCCTCACTGTTAGGAAGTTTCTCCTTAATTCCAGGTTGCTTTTCTCCTTGATTAGTTTCCGTCCATTGTTTCTTACCTTGCCTTCTGGTGCTTTGGAAAAATAAAACGACCCCCTCTTCTTTGTGGCATACTGGAATACTGCTATCATCTCACAGCAAATTTATTAAAACCTAGAATTAGAGTTGCCATGCAAGATTACATAAACCACATTTCAAACTGGAGATTCCTTCCTTAAAGAAATATCCAAAGGATTCTAAGAGAGAAATAAGAAATTCACAGAAGCTACCACAATTTTTGAAGATCCTCTACATCCTATATGCCACATACACAGCTAGGAATTTCTTACATATTGTGTGCTATGGCTACACAATGTATGATCCAAATGGAAGTATGGATTCGGTAAGGTTCCTTGCAGTAAATCAAATAATTTAGAAAACAATTCTGTTAAAATAGTTTTATTTCATGGTTCCTGAGATAGTTGACCTTCCTATAGGGTTACATTGCTATTATAGTGCAAGTTTAAGAACCTACTAACATGATGGCTTTAGTTATTGCAGATTTTAGCTGAGTCTTCTTTCACTGTAATACTGAAATAAATTCAGACTGGTATTTTATTTGTACAGCTATCCTTTTGACACACTTTAGCTGGAGAGTGATAGGATCAATGTCACATAGAGATTCAGGAGAAAAGACTTGAAACAGAGTTCTCTATTTCTTTAAGCCAGCTTGGTAGTCATTCCGTCACATTGGCTTCCTTTTTATACTGACTTCAGACAACTAATGGTGAGCCACTTGCAAGAATTAAAAGAACAGATAACTTTGGATATAAAGGGGCCTTACAATAAGAGGGATAAGAGATATAAGTAATATAGTATTTTTATAATGTATAAAATGTAAAAATATTGGGATGATGTATGCGAATGAAAAGTTTGAAATTTAAAGGTAAATTAAGTTGAAGAGAATTAGGACTAAGGAATGACTGAAATACTGAGGGGAAATTAACTTCGAAAATAGGACAAATGCACAGATTAAAGTAGATGTATTGAAATCTGTGGCGGTTGAGTAGCAATGGATAAATATATCTCCTGGGGCTGGATAGTGCTTGGATGATGACATATTGTGCAGATTGTCTACCTCATTAATGGGCAATGTGAACATATGCATATGCATGGCTGTTATAAGTATATGCCAAGGTTATAAATTGGAACTGCCAAATTTAGCAGCCTTTGACTGAAGGCTCTAGTATTTAAATTTGTCCATAGTTATTGATTTAGTTAATCATAATTATTATAATAATATAAACATTTGCTATAAACAATATCTGATCCTTGATTGATTTTTTTCTTTCTGTCAATTTGCTGATCCTAGCCAGATGATTCAGTTCCCATATTATTAATATTATTCTGATATTTGGAAGTACTTAAAAAAGGGCTCCCAGGGACACTCTTAGAAGAGTCAGCCAGCAGCAGTTTTAATTCTACTCAATTCCAGCTTCAAAGCAAGACAGTTAATTAAGTAGCAGTGGTTGTAGTGTAAATTTAACCATTGTAGAATAAATAACTGCCTGGTAACCTTTCTGGATGACTAGTAAATAATCAATCCAGCAATCAATCCATGTAGGATCCCCTGAATTCTTTATTTAGTGTTTTAAAGCAAATTAATACAATTTATAGTGCTTTTGAAAACAAGTGCTGGAATGAACTAAAAGAACTGATAAATAGAATATTTTATTTGGCCAAGTGTGATTAGACACACAAGGAATTTGGCTCTGGTGCAGAATCTCTCAGTTTACATGCAAAACAACAGAGTAATAATAATCCTAATAATGATACCAATAAGAAAAGATAGTAGAGAAGAAGAGAATAATAATAATACAGCCATACCACATGAGTAAATATTCTTAAACATAAGACAGTGTTGTGAGAAGTAGATGTTCTGCAGAGTGATGACAGGAGGGAAAAAGTGTCTAGTTGTTTTGGCATGCAATACCCTATAGCGGTGTCCCAAGGGGAGGAGTTAAAACAGTTTATGTCTGGGATTTGAGGGGTCTGTTTTTTCAGCCCTCCTTCTGACCCATGAAATATATACAGTATGTCCTCAATGGAAAGCAGGTTGGTTGCAATTGTATTTCTGCAGTCCTAATTATCCCTTGAAGTCTATCCTGTTTGGTTGCTGTACTAAACCAGACAGTTATAGAAGTACAAATGACAGACTCAATAATTCCTCTGTAGTAGTACTCTTAGAAAGTCAGAGGATTTCTAAATACATCAATTTCTGGATAGATATATGTCCTGATTTGCAAATGACCTTTGAATTAACTATTATACAATAAATTAAGTTAAAATCATGGCCTGTTCAGAAGTTTACCTTTCCACAGGAATCTTCCTTCAATGTCAGTATTTACTGCCAAGTGAAAATATGGTCCAAAACACGGTGTAGAGATTGATCCTTAATGCAAAAGTAAAACTGTTAAAAGTTAATGGGAAAAACACACACGATTTTTGCCAAATTCACATAGAAAGCAAAAACAAAGATGAACTTTGGAAGGTGCAAAGATTTACCCAAAGTCTAGAGACTTCCTAGAAAACCTTTGAGTATTAACTGAGACTCCAAATCCAGGCAAGGGCTTAGTCCCATTACTACATTACATGCCCCAATTCCTAATCCCAGTAATCTTTAACCCTCATTCCATAGCTGGCTGACTTTTTGATCCACTCAAAATTGCAAGTTTGCATCAGTCTACTGCTCCCTTTAATGTGCCACTTGAAGTGAGACTTTCATCCAGCTGTCTTCTTGGGTCACTGTCAGCAGAAAATAAGCCAGTTTTAAAGTAACTAATTAGTCTTGGAACCTCCACATCTTCTCATCATAATTGTATTTTACATTTCCCCCATTTTCTAACAAAGCATAGTTGTGTTCTACTAGCTCTTATACAATAACTTGTCTGCCTCAATTGTAAATTGATTTCAGCACAGAGCTCACTGGCTCATGTTGTAGCACATTAACTAAAATAATCAATATCCTGATATCTTAAAAAAATCTTGCATTTCTTTTAGCTGCAGCACCCATATGGGTAAGTCTCTATGCATAAAGAAATATGGCCTCCTAGTGATTGTTCTATTTAGTACACCCGTAACAGAAAGAAATGTGGGGGTTTTTTCAGATTAATTCTATTGTGAGAGCCAAGTAACATAAATTGCACATACAAACCAAAATGACTTCAGAGATCTGTTTATTAAGTTAATAAATAAAGGCCTTTGCACAAATAATGAGCAAGCATGACAATAAAGGGGGCTGTGCTTGATGTATATGAGTTTGTACAACACTAAGTGGCTTTTTCTCCTTAGAAAAAGGCTCAATTTCTTTAGTCTTTGTTTCTTTGAAAACAGAAAGCTGAACTTTCTGTTTTTTTACAGACAAAAAAATTCAGTACAAATATTAAAACAAAGCCAAGCAGAAAGCTTGAAGTCTATGACCATTCTAATGATGCAGGAGGCCAAATGAGACAACGTTTGAGAAATCTGAGTATCAGGACAGACAACTTGGTAGCCTATTGATATTCTGAGCTACTCATTAATTACAATTGCCATGATGGATGCATAGATTTAGAATTAAAGTTCAAGACATCTGGCAGACACCATGATGCCTACCTCTTGATGAAATGGAAAGATATCTTTTTGCACGCATGGCAATTCATGTAAGCAAAACTATGTGAATTTAATGTAGTTTTATACTTTTAAAATTGAGATTAGAGAATGATGATCCTTCACTCTCGGATATGAATTTGTGCATCTGGAATATTGTTATGAAGTTTAACAAAACATCGCCATAATGGTCTTTAATGAGCTGTATCCTGAATGTGTATCCTCAGTACACTAAACAAACCTTCTATTTAGGGATGAATGGAAACAATATGTTGCCTTGTAAGGTTGGATTAGAGATTCTAGCTTTCATAGAAGCATGTGAAAATCTAGGCTCTGGATGGAATTGGGATTTGGTCACATTTGTGGCATGCTGACCAAAATATAACAAAACTCAGTTGTGTTTATATGAATAGCGAATGATTAACATTTAAAAAGGGAAAGAAAATGCAAAACAGTTTTAATGAAAATAAAACTTTGGGAAGAGAAGTCAATAAAGAATCTCCAAAAGAGTTAATGGGATTAAGTATAAAAGTGGGTAAAACAATTGGGCATCAATCTGAAGTGAAGACATCCTGAGATGGATGTCTTAGGGATTTACAGTGGTACCTCAGTATTCGACTGCTTCAAAATTCATCGAATTTGGTACTCGACACATTTTGAAATGAAAATGTCCTACTACTCGGCATTTGTTTAGTACTCAACACACTGCAAAAGGAAGAGGGGGATAGCTGCAGAGAATGGACAGGAAGTTGGCCATGCTGTGAAGGTTGCTGCCAAAGGAGGAGAGTAACCATAGAGAGAGACAGGAAGTCAGCCATGCTGAGAATGTCACTGACATTACAAAAGGGACAGACAGAAAGTTTTTCCTGACCTAAGCAAAGAGTCATGTGGTAAGTCACATAGTTTGTTTGGGACTCATCCTTTTTAGTACTCGTCTTACCTCCCAGAACCAATTAACGTTGAGTACTGTACGTGGAAAATATGAGGATATGTCAAGTAATGGAATTGAAATGAATGCCATAAATGTTAATATCCAAGAAAGAAATATGAATAAAAGTCATAAATATACTTACAAAGTTGAAAAATGCTATCGTTGTTGATGGTGTTATTGGATGAATGCTAAAAATATGGGTGCAGTTTGTTTACAGAGTGTGTGCAAATTGTTTAATGTATGTGAAAACTGTGCCTGTTTCTAACAATTGGAGGAATGCTCTTTTTCTATTTTCAGAAAGGGAAAGATAACATAAGTACATGCCAATACTATGGGTGAGAATAGTTTGTGAAGTATACCTAGGAAGTCATTCAACAAAATTGTGATTAAAAGAGTATGTGAGGTGACAGTGAATTAATTTGGGGAAATGCAATGTGCAGGAAGATTTTGCTATTCAGCAGGTTGCAGAGAAATGAGTGAATGTGGGGGGGGGAAAGTTTATTGTTCATTTGAGGAAGTCTATAGGAGTATAATAAATTAGGCTTGAATTATGATACTCAGTGTTTAAATATGGAATTGAAAATTGGTTGCTGTAGGTGATAAGAGCAATATGTGATGGAAGTGAAGTACATGTAATAATATATGGTCTGCTTAGCAAATACTAAAAGTGGATTTTAGATAGATCTTATAAAGCAACAAGTCATAGATCAGAGAAAATAGATTGAAGTATATAATGTATAAAAAGAGAGAGGGTAGGTGAGTTTATATATTATGGTAAATATCCAAATGCTGATAGAAAAGTAGCAGAATGTGGCCTGTTGCAAGTAGAATGTGGCCTGTGGCCTGTTATTGAAACAAACACAAAATGGCTGCATATACTGTAAGAGCATACTTCTGCCCACTTAGCGATATGAAAATGTTTTTGAGAGGAAAAAAAATGAAAGCAAGGTTTGCAAAGGTAGGAAGGCATGGACAGATATAATAAATCTATGGTGTTGGTGTAAACTAGATCTGAAGAGATTTTCTTTCCTTATACCCAGTCTTAAATTAGTTTGCTTATCATTTTGAATTATTTTTGTGCTTAAATACTGCTGATTAGCTTTAAAATGTCACAGTAATAGGCATGTATGTATGTATGTATGTATGTATGTATGTATGTATGTATGTATGTAGTGAAACCCTGTGTAGCATATTTACAGAAACAAGGATTTATACCTCTTATGCCTTCAATATTTAAGGTTTTCTGTGGAATTTAAAATGATAGTGTGTTTTAACCAGCCATTAGGCAGCCTAGAATATCATATTTCTTTGCTTGTCAAGAAATCCTAGTGTTGAATCTCCTCGATCCACTCTAGCATTCCCATTTGCACCCGCATGCATGTGCAAACAGGGCCGTGGGCGCTAGTGTGAGTGGAGGGGAATGTGCACCCACTTGTGCGCGCACTGGCCAGCCATTTCCATGGCCCGCTGGCCAAGAGTCCATAGCCCAGTCCCGGGCCACGGACCATAGGTTGGGGACCCCTGCCTTATGGGAAAAAATTGTTTGGTACTGATCATTTTTGTACTCATCACATCTCTGAGAACCTATTAACGATGAATAGTGAGGTACCACTGTAATACCTTTCTTAAATTATAGAGCTTTTTCTGAATGTACTTTAAGTCCCTAGATCAAAACAAACTAATTGTCCAAGCCATAGAAGCTGAATTATATTCTATAATCAAAGTTGCAGTCAGTTATTTGTGTTGTCCTGGGACAATGCAGAATATAAAAAGTCACATTACAATCAGGAGTGGAATGAACTTCCAAGTAATCTTTGTAAATCAAATGATTTTATAATGTTCAAAAACTAGTTTTTGTGTATATTTGTGTCTCTCTGTGTGTTTGCATGTATTTATCATAGTCATATTCCAAATTATAGTCATACTATATCTGCCTACATACAAAACTGCATTACCATATATACTCTTTACTCAATAAATAAATAAATAAAAGGAAATTATCTAAAATCACTTTCTTTTCCATATTTAATGATAGGTTACAGACAAGTGAATAACTACTTGTTTCTCAAGCAGATATGTAATAAACCTGCAGTTTACCCAATTAAGCCCATCTTGAAATTGTTAACACCTTTAAAAACTCACTCCTGGATTTATTTGTTAATTAAATTTGTAATCTATTTTCCTCCAAAAGCTTATTAAGGCATACACAGCAGTCTTACTTCCAGTTTTGAAACTGAATCACTTTTAGACCAATACTTTAACCATTAGCCTGCAGTAACTTACCCACACCTGGGAATGTTTATTTATTCTGTTCTAGTAAAACACTTTGGCATGCTTGCTTAATAAACTTGTGGTGGGCTCAAAACACTAGCACATGGGAAGCTTCAAGGAAGCTTTTAATTAAAAGCACCGTAAATTTTGAAGATTCCATAAATGCTTTCTTACCTGCATTTGGTCTACTAGTAGTACAATTAATTTTAATTGTCCTCATCCTGCAAAACCAAAACCATGCAAGTCCACCTAAAATGCAGCAGGACCATATAGTTCTTGGTAGGAAGCTAGTAAAGAAAGCATAGTATTTCCAGAGAAACTGAAAGAAACTGAGATAGCAATAGCAATAACGCTTAAGACTTATATACCGCTTCATAGTTCTTTACAGCCCACTCTAAGTGGTTTACAGAGTCAGCATATTGCCCCAACAATCTGAGTCCTCATTTCTACTGACCTCGAAAGGATGGAAGGCTGAGTCAACCTTCAGCTGGTCAGAATTGAACTGCTGGCAGTCGGCAGAATTAGAGATAGGTTATAAAAGAATACAAAGTAAAAACATGCAGGCTTTATAAACATGCATAGATTTATACAGATATAAATTATGTCTAGTTATGTATTGAATGATATATTGATAATTGCCATGTGAGTATATAGCTTTTGCTTATGAAATGATAGGATATGCAGTGTGTAGAAATAATGTGTAGAATGTTTAATACTGTTGATGCAATGCACCCATTTGAGAATATGGATCCCTGATGTGACACACTGTTGTCATGGTCACGTCAATGACTATAGCAACATGAATTCAGTTGAGGTTTGATATTCTGCTGGCAGATGAAGTGATACACTCAGAAGAACTGAATCTCACTTCTCATACTTTTTAAAAAATGTATCTTCAGCCTGGCTTGCTATGAAATAATTCCCTCTGAGGATTGCTGCCAAAATAAATAATTAAAAACATGAAATTGGCTTAAAGCATCTTTAATTATGGTGAGAGGGTTTATTTGTTTGTTTTTGCTTGCTATTGATTAACTGGCCATGTTGCTCACTACAAGTTTTCCTCCTGCCCCTGTATCTCCTCATTGGAATAATCTTATTAAGTTTGAGACCTTATCAAACAATCATCTAAATTTCTTTCCCTTTGACCTTTCAGGATATAGGCATCACGCTTTTTTGTGTGCATGAAATTATTAATTTAGGGTGTTGAACATCTATGTTCCCTGAAGAAATACGTAATTAAATTAGCTACAAGCATTTCATAAAGCATTTCAGTCAACATCTTGAAAAAGTTGTTATAAAACAAAGCAATATTGCCAAACATTTGTAGTTAAGATTGTATGCCTATGTACACAAAACATGTTATATTTTTAATAAGGACTTTTATTTGGGTGTCTGACTGAATCATTATAATATTGCTATGAGGTCATTACTGAATTTTGCATTGCTAAGATTATATCCTTATACTCAATGGTGGGATTCAGCTGGTTTGCTCCAGTTCGGCAGAACCGGTAGCTAATATTTTGTTGCCCAGGCCCAGAATGAACTTCTGGAAGTGGCATCCACACAGAGAACCGGTTGTTCGCATATTTGAATCCCACCACTGCTTATACTTCAGTTTTCCTCATTTGATGTCCAGATGAATTGAGATCTTCTTCCAAGCATTATTCCCACACTATGGCAGGGCCCGCTTGTCCATTTGAATTGGGATAATCTCTCAAAAATCCCTTTCCTTTTTGACTGCTACCTATTTATTGGGGAAATTATAGTCTTAAAATATATGGAGGTCACCAGATTGAGGAAAGTTGCTGCTGTATATCCATATAGCTGGGATTGAATTTAGTGAGAATTATTCTGTTTCCATTTGTCAAACATTAAGGCAAGTTGTCTTAATAAAGGTCCACTTTGGCTCTTTCATTACAATAGGTTATACAGACGTCATTCAGCACCTTGCTTCTAAATCTCATAATTAACTGATTTGTAAATTATGCATATGCAATGTTAGGACAAATTGATCAAGGAGAGATTCAACCTAGAAATAAGGAGAAATTTTCTGACAGTGAGAACAATGAGCCAATGGAACAGCTTGCCTTCAGAATTTGTGGGTGTTTCATCGCTGGAGGCCTTCAAGAAGAGACTGGACAGCCACTTGTCAGAAATGGTACAGGGTCTCCTGCTTGAGCAGGTGGTTGGACTAGATGACCTACAAGGTCCCTTCCAACTCTGTTATTGTGTTATAATGTTTGTCCATTCTAGCTTTCAAACTGTTATACATAACCAGAAAGTACTGGAGAAAAGCAAAACTATCCACACATTTAATATTATTATCATAGAATCATATAGGAATTGAGGCCTTGGCATTATCTGCTGGAGCTGACTAGGTACGATAATGTTAATATGTCTAGGGCATTTATATCTTTGCTATATGCATGTATGTAACTTGCCATATCTTGAATTTTAAAGGACTGAAATCCACTCTTTTTTCTTTAGTTTTTGAACTAATCACTAAAAATACGCAATTTATGAAGAAAAAGAAAGCAATCAGAAAATCAGTGGTTTTGGTCTCCACATCCATCTTTTTCTGTGTGATCACCATAAGAGCTAAGCACTTGAATTACTGTTTTTCAGAGTGAAATTATTTAGATTCATACTCACTGATACCTTTTGGGATCCCTAAAGTAGCAAGGGACAAAGCTATTCTATGTTTGGTTTATCCTCAGCCTGTTCCTATCCTATAAGTTGAGAATGAAGTAGCAGGAGATATTCAGTATTTGCTTCTTCTACACTGTGAGATTACAAAGAATCAGTGGGATCTAGACAGCAAGAAGAAACACTACTCATTTGTACCATGCTCGTTTGTTTTGGTAAAAAAAAAAATGCCATGAGAAATCAACCATTGCTTTCATATTCCATTATTAGATAACTATGGACCTACGTGAAACAATGGCTGTGTTCTTATGATGATAAAAAAAAGTACTTCTGCAATGTATTTAGGCACATTAGTGATTTTTTTAAAAATTGTCATACGTGATCCACCCTTCATTGAATTTATTTTAAAGGCTGCCTTGACTGTTACTGTTAATTTGGCATAGCAATTGATAATAAGGAAAGTGGTGGTGACATATCGTTGTCCAAACTGCTAATATGAAATGTAATAGAAGAACAAACAGCAACGAATAAACAGTAAACAAGACTAAATTAGAGTGTAAGTGACGACAGAAACAATGAATTGGGCAGTTGAAGTGCAAGTTAATGAACATTCTTCAAAAATCAATTATCTTTTTACTTCTTGGACCTGAAACAACTGACCTGCAAAGTAAGTAAATGAATGTCAGAACAAATAAAAAAAATAAGCAATCACGTATATGGGGAAAAAAATTCTTCAACAAAACAGCCTTTCTAAATAAAGCAAACAACATGCCAGGCCATTTCACGTAAGACTTCCTCAGGCTAAATTTATAACAGTTCAGGCTGCTTCCTCTTTAATTTCATAGCTGAGCCTGAAAGACATCTGTCTTGTAATAGTAACAGAATCCTTTAATCTCTAGTTTATAAACTCATATCTTCAATTTGGAAGAGATAAAAGTTCATTCTGGCTTTATTAAATTCTTAGCAAGGCATTCTATTTTCTTGAACTCCAGTTGCTCTGCTTTGGTAGAAATCTTCAAATATTAGAAAGCATCTCCATCCTGAGATTTCAGCATCAGAAACTTCAGTACTAAGTATGCCCTGCCTAAGTTGCCAGCAATTTGTAATTTTAAATCCAGTCTCTGATTAATTTAACTTAAAGTTGGTGATTTGCCCATTTGGAGATTGAGGCTGTTGGCCTTTGGCTCTTAAAGTTTGTCTACCCCTTAATGATCTTCTTAATTTCCTAGAAACTTTGAGAAGATCCTTCATGTGTTTGTCATTTTTACAAGTAGTCCTCAACTTATAACCATTCATTTAGTGACTATTTGTAGCTACAACAGCACTGGAAAAAAGTGAGTTATGACTGGTTTTCACACAACTGTTGCAGCATCCCCATGGTCACATGATCAAAATTGGGCACTTGGCAACTGCCATGTTGCACTGTCCCAGAATCATGTGATCACCATTTGTAACTTTCCCAGCTGGCTTCTGACAAACAAATCAGTGGGGGAAGCTAGAGTAGCTTAACAACCACATGATTCATTTAACAAATGCAGTGATTTGTTTAACAACTATTGGAAACAAAAGTCATAAAGTGGGGTGCAACTCACTTAACAGGTGTTTTGCTTAGCAATGGAAAATTGCAGCACAATTGTGGTTATACATTGAGATTACCCATATTGTCTTTTTTGGAGTGAAAGCAGGTCTGTATGTTATATTAACATCAGTGCATTATGAAATTAAGGCTCTTACTGGATCTGTAGTAGAACAGTTGTCGAACTCCCTTCAAGATGTAGAAAAATGCAACTAATGTCTCCATGTTATCAAAGTTCAGGGAATAAAACGTGGCTTATTCTTCATTTCACCTTCCTATATGCAATGAATTCCAAAATACCAGAGGCTGCCCTTGTTCGCTAATAAACATTTCTACAGATCCACTGCCATTTTTGCAGTAACTGTAGCAGTTAATGACTTTTCATAAACTGGAATGAAAACTATTGTTCAAAGATATTATCCAGTTTGTATTTGTCTTCATTTGCTGATTGCTGACACTTGAAAATCTGAGTGTCAAGTGTTTGGATGTCAAAGTAAAAAGCAGACATTGTATTAAGTGTACAAATGTATGTAAATAATATTGAAGGCAAGATTTCCCAAATCTCAAATAATCTTTCAGTTAATGAACTCCTTTCCACACATTTCTACTAGCAACAAAAGCAACTGCAGTGAAATCCATTTAATGAATGTTGGACAATATGTAAAAAATATCAGATGTCTATCATGAGGAGAACCACACTACCACAGCAAGAGTCTTTTCCTAAGCAATAGCCTCCTATCAATCTGGAATCAATATACAGTATTTGACTTTTTATTTACTGTTTTCAAGACCACAATGAAAATATAACTTTAGCTGATGTCTGAGGAGAGTAGATTTGTAGAGTAGATAAACTTTATTGTCATTTTTTTACTGTGGGCACACTGGCATACATTAAAAATGAAATTCTGTTTCCTGCTCTCAAAAGTGTACACATACATAACACACATATAAACATGCTATATATAACATATGTATAAACCTACCTTACATATAAATAAATATAAATATTAATCCCTGTCCATCTTGAATACATAGCGGAAAGAGGAAGCTTGGGAGTTCACAAGTTTAATACAGTATGGAACAAAACTGTGACTGAATCTGGATGTTCTGCTTCAGATACCACGAAGCCTCCTCCCAGAAGGTAACAAGGAAAACAGGTCATGAAGAGGATGTGTAGTGTCCCAGACAATCCTGTGGACCCTGCTCAAGCAACGCTTATATGCTATATCCCAGTGATGGCGAACCTTTTAGAGACCGAGTGCCCAAACTGCAACCCATAACCCACTTATTTATTGCCGGGTGCCAGGTGGGCGTGGCCCACTGGGTGGGCGTGGCTGTGGTGGTCATGGCAGACTAGGTGGGTGTGGCCAAGGTGGGCATGATCACCTCGATGTTGCTCATGGGGACACCTGTGGGGGCCGGGCAGGGTTGGGGGAGATCCAGGGGGTCTCTGGCAGGTGGGGCGGTAGGCAGGAGGTTCGTCCTGCAGGATGAGGCGAGGCAAGGCGAGATAGGGCGGGGGTGCCATTGTCACAGGGCCAGGCGAGGCAGGGGCCAGGGCGGCTGCTGCCTGACACCATCGGCCCCCGCACACAGAGGCCAGCGAGCGCATGGGTACTGGGATGCATCCGGCCATGTGGGACCTCGGCGAGTTAGCAGGTGGCTGGTTGAAGAGGGACGGTTGCCATCTCTGGGGCATGGCAGGTGTGCGCACAGAGAGGGCTCTGAGTGCCGCCTCTGGCACCCATGCCATAAGTTCGCCACCACTGCTATATCCTGTAATAGAAGGGAGTGAACTGCCAATAATATTTTCTGCCATCCTCACCACTCTCTGCACTGCCTTCCTGTCTGAAGCAGTGATGCTTCCAAACCAGACAGTAATGCAATATGACAGGATGCTCTCGATCATCCCTCTATAGAAAGTGGTAAGGACAGGGGAAGGAAGATGTACTTTTCTCATGAGACACAGAAAATGCAGTGTCTCACTGTTGAGCAACCAAGCCAGCCTACTCATTAGCTGCACAACCAGAAATGTGATGCTGCTAACCGTCTCCACAAATGAATCATTAATACATACAGTAGAGGAGTGTGGCTGTGCCTGTCTTTTCTGAAATTGACAATAATCTCTTTAGTTTTTCCAACATTTAAAACTAGGCTGTTTTTCTTACACCAGTCATCAAACCCTCTACCTGCTTGCAGTAAGCATCCTCATTGTCATCCTGAATAAGGCCCACAACTGTTGTATCATCCGCATACTTCACAATATAGTTAGTGGCAAGGAGAGGTTTAGAACACTGCTATGTGGTGTTTACAATGAACAAACGGGAACCAGGATCAGAGGAAAGGAATAGTGTCATATCTTTCTCCTCATCAGGTGACTGAGGCAGATGGGGGTGTAAAGGATACCATTGGTTGTGCAGCTTTACTAACTCCTGTCTTTCACTGCATTGTTATCTCATTAGCACTGCTGTGAGGTCTTGGGGTTTCGTTACATCTTGTGGCTAGAGAATAAATCAGCGCAGAAGGTCTCTAAGTATCTTCATTAGCATTAAAGGCAAAGCAACTGTTCCTGAGATTTGAGATTATGCTATTTATTGAAACCACAGACTTAGAAAGTTTTGTTGTTATCCTTGAACACCCTTGTTGTCCTTGTCTGATTTTTGTTCTTCTGCAGATTTCTTAGAAAACCTCCCTTGATTCCTGTCATCTCATATACTGTACTACAGTGGTTCTCAACCTGTGGTCCGTAGACCACTGAAGGGCCATGATGTCATCACAGGGGGTCCACCAAGACTTGAAGAAATGTTATGATTTAAATCTTGAGTTAAGTCTTGGTGGTCCATGGCCATGGTCCATGGCCACAGAGGGGATTTAAAGGGGGGTCCGAGGTGAAGAAAAGGTTGAGAACTACTGTGTCTACTGGATTCCCTGGAATCTATGAAGATAGTCATTTTGTGACACTGGATCATTAGAAAAGTATCAGAAGGGGGACTAGAAACAAGAAAAATATAAGTCAGTAGCAGAGAAGCACTGTCTGCTGTCTTCAGAGGCACACACTAAAATGACATGCTTGAAGATTTCCAAAGTTAAATTAATATCTCCTGTGACTACTTATCAAGATGTTACCTACATTTTTGTGTGTGCTCAAGAAAACCTTTCAAATGTGATTTCTTTAATATCTGCCAAGAGTAGTGAAAAACATACCCAAAGCATTAATAGCCTAGGTTTCTAAATTAGAGCCACCTTCAAAGTAGATGGTGGTGCCAAAAAATCAAGATTGCCTCCTAGAGAACAGCCTAGACTTATAGCTAATAAGAAAAGTCATATGGGCCAGTCATAAATCATTGTAGCTCCACTCCTAAATGTCCCTTTATAAATTTGATTTCTTGCCCATAATAAATATAGTTAAGTCTCTACCTATTGTATGTAAAATCTTTCCTCCTCCCAAATTATCATTGCCTAGATCAGGGGTGTCAAACTGCTGGCCCGTGGGCCAGATGCATCATAGCAAAACCACGCCCACGCCATTGCCGGCAATGGCAAAAAAGTCATGATACGTCGTGACACATCACATGACATTGCGAGTTTGACACCCCTGGTCTAGATTATTGTCATCATTGAGAAACAAAAAAATTCTTGCTGCAGTGGAACAAAACTGTATTTATGCATGAGAAAATCCATAAATGAAATGCAGTATTCAGATGGATAAAATAATCATCTGCAGCCACTGGAACAATAAAAAAAAGCAAAGTTAACACAAGTGCAAACTCTCTATTTTCAATGTGATATGGATGAAGATTGAAGTAAGTAGCTGGGGAAAATGAGCTGAAATTGTGTTTTGTTTTTTAGATGTGGATGGAGATGTTGAGATGGATCAAATGTGTATAAATTTGGATTTAATATTTAATATTAGCTAAGGAGAAAAGATCAGGTTTTTTTTCTATATTGACAATTGGCAAAGAGAGAAGTACCTGAATGCTCCCTTTGAGCATACTCTGCATGAAGGGAAATTGTGAAACACTACAAGGCTTTGCAGATGTGTTTGTGTTCTCAGGCCTGAGAATTAGAGTGTTATAGCAAGTGAGATGGTCATTTTAATTGTTATTTGACTGTTGTTTATATCTTGGCTGCCAGTTATGTATTTCATTTTGCTGTTGCTTTTGTTTTAAACTGCTGTTAGCCAACCAGAAGCATTATGTTGAGATGGAGAGCCATATAAGTTGAATGAATGAATGAATCTTGCAAACAAGAAGTTGCTGTGTTTTGGTGCTTTGTACGTGTGTGTGGCTTTTAACCTGTGTTTCTTTGCATGCTTGGTGATTTCTATACAGTTTTTCTTGGTTCCAAACATACTCTAAAAATTATAGTGGTCTCTATAGTGTTGCTTCTCTCTTTTGCATAAGGTCTACATACAGTAGACATGGACACCTCTTATATTGACTGGACAGAGGCCAACTAATATTGTCTTGTATGTAAAAAAAAAACTGTTCATACTTCTCAGTATTTGCTGCAAAGACCAATTGTGAGGGCTGAGATTATATGGAAAGTTGTGCAATAAAGACTTCTAGTGGCTTAGCTACATAACTAAACATAAATATATGAATAGAAAAATTGAACTAGGAAAGATAGATAATCATAAGGAAAAGTAACAAATGTCTATGGAGATTCTCAGTCAACCATAGTCATCGTTGTCCCAAAGGTGCATTTCAAAAGGCAGCTGGACCTTCTTGGTCTTTTTTTTTCTTTGAAGATGTTTCGCTTCTCATCCAAGAAGCTTCTTCCTTCTGTCTGAAGAACTGAAGGAACTTCTTGGATGAGAAGTGAAACATCTTCAAGGAAAAAACAAAGAAAGTCCAGTTGCGTTTTGAAAAGGACCTTTGGGAGGAAATGTAATAAAGTTTTCTTTGAATTAAGGTGGATTTCTGATGTCTTTATGGAGCTAACTGGGGGGTCTAGGTCCTGGCAACAGTACAGAAGTGATTTGGCTTTGCATTTTTTGGAATGTTTTCAGTTTCTCTTTCTGGAAGTCCTGGAAGTCCCTGGAAATCCTGATTCAAATTCTAACTAGGACTGAGCCCAGATAAAGTTTAACAAGTGTTACCCCCTGTTAAGACTAGAATTATGCACATTTATTATTTTTGGTTTAATTATCCACCAAATTTGTGAACAAAGAGATTAGGAGGATGAGTTCTACATTTTTTTCCCAGCAGGAGAATCCTTGGAGAAGTCGATGTAAACAAAACTGTTTGAATTTCCCTCAGGTACTTCATAAATAATACAAGGACACAACAGTTCACCCATGAGAATTTCTCCAAACTTAATTTTTCCTTTAAAAGGAAGTTTCCCCCCCACCACCAAATTGTATAACATCCTGTAAATACTTGATGAAGGTTAGAATGAACCAAATGGGTAGAAGGGACACACTTGGAAAGAGTGCAGCACTGTGGAGACAGCAAAAAACAAAAACCAGTAGCACCAAGTAAGGCACATGATCAGTACAATATATTTGTAAGATCTCAAAACATCTTTTCGTTTTTAATTCGGACAAGGAAAAAAAAAGGCATGGAAGTTTCTCAGCTTGTGAGGGTTCTTTGCTCTCCAAGGACTTGACAACACAGTGTAGCAAATCTGTACACAATACATTATTGCAGCACACATCTTCCCAACAACAGGCTACTGCTCTGTGTCAGCCCCACCCTTCTAGGACTTTATGATGATGTTGCCACATAACTATGTCTTTAATACTCAGTCTGTTAATACTTAATTCAAACAAAAATCTTAAAATAGCATACAACTTTTGCCTTTTTCCAACCGTTCTTACACTAATTGGGATGAGATGCTGCATCAGTGTGGTTGTTTCCTTTTTTGGCTTGCTATTAAGCATCCAACAGAGCTCCAATCTCCAGGTAAGACTCTCATCAGGATATGCTGCTCACCACAGTATGTGGTCTTAGCAGTCTCTTGCCTGTTTATAATAGCAATAGCACTATAGCAATAGCAATAGTGCTATTAGCCTCATAGTGCTTTACAGCACTGTCTGAGCAGTTTACAATATCAGCATATTGCCCCAATGATCTGGGTCCTCATTTTACCGACCACGGAAGGATGGAAGGTTGAGTCAATCTTGAGCTCTGTCAGGATCGAACTCCAGACTGTGAGCAGAGTTTGCCTGCAATACTGTATTCTGACCACTGCGCCATACAGCTCCTAATAGCTGCCAATCTCCAGACATCACCTTCACTTCCTTGTCTATATGCCATTTGCTTTCATCTTTCTGCTATACCCACCCACCTTCCTCCGACTGTCTACAGCTACTTTTCAAAAAAGCAGACAGCAAACCCAATATCACTCCCTCACACAGCTATCAAAATGAAAATTGATAGGTCTAATCAAATTATCATTCAACATCTTAGGTTTAAGCACTGGATTGACATTTTCTCAAAGCGCAGGGAATAAAATAACATAGTATGATTTAAAACAAATCCAAACTTACATATTATTTCTGTGTAGCCTTAGAAGCACAACCACTTAATTCAGCAAAGTAAACCATATTGCATATATTTAGAATCTGAAACAAAAGATTCCCAGGAGACCAAGAGCAATTTCAGTTGCAAATCGTTTGTGTATTTGATGTTTGTTTAAAGGACTTATATAGTTTCTAGGGTATCTTAACAAAGATCAATAACCATGCTTACCCTCAATCTTTAATATGAAAATTAGCAAAGTAGAAAAAGCTATTGGAATATGAAAACCAATAATCAACTGCTAGTCCATAGTTGCAAAAGAGTTCTACTGATCAGAAGGAACTTTCATGGACATGAGGATTTAAAAGTGGTTAATCTCTCAGTCTGATAGAGTGGTCCTACTTTGCTTCTTAATTTCAAGAAATTGCTATAATTCGAGTATAGATGATAGAATGGACAACCTAATGTAGTGTTTGGAGGATCGCATGGTGGCTGGGGGATGCTGGGAATTGAAGTCCACATAGTTGCCAAAGTTGTGAAACATTGAATTACTGAAATTGGTTTATTACACAACATCTATGCAATATGTCTGAGACAAGTTTCTTTTCAATCTTTCTTTCTGAAAATCTGAAACTGCTTGAGCAGTGTCATTGGCCTGTACTAACTGAAAATCCTTCAAATAAAAGGAAAGTAAATAGAATCATATTTAGTTTGTCACTATATATTTTCCACAAGCCTATTTGCGCTGATTTCATGTTGTGTTTCAGTGAAATATTTTCTACTTCTTTTGCTGAAAAAGAGAATGTTCTCTCTCAAATATAACTATTACCTGTTCCTTTCTCTTTCCCCTGTCATTCCAACAAATTCGCCATTTCCCTCATTTCCATTTAATATACTGTCTTCTAGATAAATTATTTCACACATTGTTCTTCTAAATCTTTTAAATTAAATAATCTGTATAAGTATCCCCCCCCCCCAAAAAAAAGTTAGATTAATAAAGACAGGAAAAAAAAACTCAAGGAAATTCAGGACCAAAAAAATTAAATAAAAAATAGTTCAGATCACACTGAAACAAGAGTGACAACCAAGATAGTAGTGGTGTATACTGAAACAAACACAAGACACATTGGTGTACAACCAGTTGCCTTTTCTTCCATGGTAGGATATTGTATGCTGTACCTCCCAGAGTCACTTTTTGTGAAATGGGCAGTTATAAAAATTTGATTAATATAAATACTGTACATTGTTAGCACCAGTAGTTTAAACTGGGGTCTGGCTTAAATAAGAAGCGAATGAAAAGCTCTACACTTCCCAGAGACATGAAAATACCATGGAAAATCCAGAACTTCCAAAACAGAGATCAGGGGATGGAGAAAGAGAGTGTGAATACTTACTGAAAGGGAATCCCTAATCACATGCAGACTACTTAAATATCTGGTGCTGGGGAATGACAATGAAAGGGGTCTATAATCTTTTTCCAGGCTTGTGAATTCTGATCAAGCTTCTGTTTGACTACTGACACAAATTGCTAGAAAAGATGAGCTTATAGCCTGCTCCAACAGTTTTTTTACATTCTTTTGTAATGTTGTTGTAACCCTACTATATAATGGCAACCAGCCTCACTTCATCTATACCACGGGTGTCAAACTCGCTGCATCACGTGACGTGTCACGGCGTATCGCAACTTTTTTCACATTGCCGGAGCTGGGGTGGGCGTGGCCTCCACATGATGCAACTGGCCTGTGGGCCGACAGTTTGACACCCCTGGTCTATACCTATGGATCAAAGAGACAGTTCAAGTGAGCAAAAAGATTAGCCAACAACTAGGACAGCAAGAAAGATACTGGTTAAGTAGTAACCATTTTTTAGAAGTTTCTTTCAATGTAATTGGGGTGGGTCAGTGTCTCAGTGGTATTAAGATGCTGGGCTTGTCAACTGGAAAGCTGGCAGCCCAGGTTTGAGACCCAAGTACCATGCAAGAGGATGAGCTCCCATCCTTACCCCAGTTCCTGCCAACCTAGCAGTTTGAAAGCCTGCACATGTGAGTAGATAAATAGGTCCCACTTCAGAGGGAAGGTAACAGTGCCTCGTGACGCCATGTTGGCAATATGACTATGGAAATGTCTTCAGACAGAGCTAGCTCAATGGCCTTGAAACAGAGATAAGCACTGCCCCCTATAGTAGGCAACGACTAGCGGAGTAAAATCTGCAGGGACTCCTTTACCTTTTTTTCTATGTAAATACTTCCTTGTTCTAGATGGTAGCTTAAAGGACTTTTAGAAACTTCTCGTTCCTTTTGTCCACTCCTTCTGGCCCTATAGATGAAGGACAGAAAGGAGATTGCCCTTTCCTACTTGGAAAGTGGAAGAGGAACTCTATATTATAGTTTGTTTGTTTTTTAATTGTGGCACTTAGTATAATGTGCGGCATGGTAAATAGGATTCTGTTGGTCATTTTAAAGTACCATTGAACAAAGGGGACCTTAAGATCAACACTGTGGGATCTGCACTCTAGCAGTATAGATCTGTTCTGTTTTATGGGATGGGGAAAATTTTCAGAATGGTCCTTTTGGTGTTGGAGATAATAAACTGTTTCTGATGTTTTGTTTTTCAGCTGTACAAGTATATTGTATAATAAATGTGTTCATTTTGCTGATATATTGTACAAAGGATGCACTCTTTTCTGCATTGGAATGAGGGGCAGTATGGAGAATTTACTGGGATAGGTCTAATATTTTGTTTGGACTGCCTTTTAATGTGACCAGTGTAAATTATGCTTCCTAGAATATAATGCAGACTAAGACCCATTTTGATACAAAAATATTTGGAAAAGTTCCACCCAAAAATAAATACAGCTTTCCAAGCTACATATTTATGCAGCAACCAGATGGGATGCATTAGGATTAATTACATTTCCCAGATTAAATTCATGTATCACCAGTCTTTTAAGATATTGAATACATTTTTAATAAATATTATCTCTCACATAAATATATCCATACACAATGATATTGTCCAAATATTGTAAGTTACTAGTTGATCTTATTTATATTTCACCTTTCTGTGTGAGGGCACACAATGCCTTTTTCATCAGTGGAAATAATCTAAATATTAATTCAAATGTCAGGTTCTACCAATTTTTCTTTTCATCTGTTAAGCAAAATTGCATAGGATATTTAACAAAATGTTATTGTGTGGACTAATATGGACACCTAATGAGAAGGAAGGACTCACTGGAGAAGAGCCTAATGCTGGGAAAGATTGAGGGCAATAGAAGAAGGGGACGACAGAGAATGAGGTGGCTGGATGGAGTCACTGAAGCAGTAGGCGTGGGCTTAAATGGACTCCAGAAGATGGTAGAGGACAGGAAGGCCTGGAGGAACGTTGTCCATGGGGTCGCCATGGGTCGGACATGACTTCGCAACTAACAACAACAATATGGACTGTATGTATAGAGTTCAGGATTCCAACAAGCTATTTGATCGCTGTTAAGATTAAATTCTACCCTTCCTTCCTAATTTTCTGCTTCCCTCTTCGTTCAATAACCCATACCCATTAATCAAGACTAAAATATTAATAATTTATGGATTTGCATATAGATAAAGAATGGGTTGTGGGGAAAAGAAATACTTGCATGTAATCTTCTAGGATGTGAAGAATTACTAAGTTTTGTAAGATTCCTGGCCCTTAATCAAACCTGAGACACCATAATCATCAATCAGGAAACTCAGGCGGAGGCTTCTTAAAGAGACAGTACTTTTATTCGATCGAGTAAAGTAACTGGGTGTGTCACAATCTGAAACACTGGCAGTGATTGAGTTCAGATATGCCACACCTTAGAAAGTTAATGGCATCACTGTATAAACTTTGTTAGCCAATCAACATTAGACAATAGAGTTATTACCATATAAGGAAGACAATAAACATCAATGATTCCTGTACACTCCCTTGTTCCCTCTCAGTACATCCGTGTACGTGTTTCCCACGCTTACGTGAAATTTGTCCCTGGCGCAAATGCTGATTACAGAAGCAAAATGGCAGCAGTTAGGCTACACAGTTTTGTTTCTTTTTTCTAGTTCCAGTTACAAAAACCCTACAGTTTGATTGTACTAGTGATGAAGATCAGATGCCATTTCTTTAAATATTTCTTTTCTATTTTTCTTATTTTTTTCCTTTTTTCTCCTGTTTTTCCTTTTCTCTTGCATTTTCTGTTTCTATTTTTATTTCCCTTTCTGAGTTTGCACTGTTTTTTTATTATTGGGGTTGGTTTTTTTTTTTTAAAAAAAAAAGCAATACAAGTATTTAAAAAATAACAATCCATACGCACTGATAATTCCTAGTTTTCTTATAGGATATAAATATCTTAAGTATGAATATTTCTCAAAATATTGGATGTATGGAGAGAAGGCTGGTGCTTTTTTATATTTGTGATTGCCTGCAAGAAGCCAACTATTTTATTTCAGGAACAGGAGAGTTGTGAGTGATTTAACATGGTTAGTTTTTTTAGTATTCCACTTTACTAGCATTTGAACTGGCTGGATTTAACTTGTCCAGTAAAATAGGAACCATGACTACAGGAAAATCCCACTTATTTTCAAGAAAATAGATGAGTGTAGAAATGTAAAAAAAAATGCAGGAATTTGGAGATTTCACCAAATTCATTAGAAATTGTTGGTGTAAAATAATTTTTAAATGATATATTTTTCATTGCTAGCATTTGTGTAGTTGTTTCAATTCACAGAAATAATCTCCCCATCAAAATGTTTGAATGGTGACTTAATACATAACCCAAGATAAACTATTCTGCTTGTAGATTGTCTGATTCTTCAAAGGATATTTTTTTAAAAAATTAAGTTTTACCAATTGGAATATCTGAAACAAGTACTGAAATAGAGACATTTTCCCCATTATCAGTCAAGACCAGCACAAAAATTACCAGAAAGTCTGGTTACTTTTCATGGATCAGTCTGCATTTACAGAGCAGTACTACAGAAACATCTCCCTAAATATGCATTCATAATGAAGCTTGCTGATATCTAAGTAATCAGAGTAACTTGCTCATCCAGAGCCTTAGGCTAGGTTGTGGAAAAATTAATGTCAAAGTCAGTGTGTATCTAGTAGGAGAGAAGACTTTACTCACAATATGATTAATGTTCCTTATGCTCATACGCTTTACTAGAATGAGAACTGAATGCCAAGCAACTCTTAAAATCAATGGCATAGTCTCTGGAGGCTACCCTGGATGATGGCATTTCCATCTGAATATTTATAGATCACCTCTTGTTTCTGTTTAGCTATGCTGATGCTCCAACTTGCAACTATGCTATGCATTTTTAGTTCCATACTATTTTCTTGCTTTCCCCATTTCCCATTATGTAGATTATCGTAGGATAAAACAATATCCACTTTTTATAATACATTTTTGGCACGGGTGCTCTTCAGAATACCCTAGCCAGCATGGACATGGCTGAGAATTTTAAAAGTTGAAATCCACTATCTCAAATTGGAAAGTACTGATTACTGCTTAGTCACCAAAATTTAGCAGTGCCAACTTGGAAGGAAATTGAAAGACTGAGCTTGGGGCATGGGCATATTTTATCATTAACATCTAATGCAGACTATCTTCTGGAATTAGGGTACCAAGTTGGCAAATAGCAGTAGGAAAAACAAAGGTAAGATACTATTTCTCTGAGTCAGCAGGCTAAGATGTTTTAGGAACAGCTATTAACTGGACACGAGGTTAAAGTTCTGTTCTGTAAGTGCCTCTCCACAACTGGAAGATGCTCACCATTTAATCCACTCATCCTGAACATTATGAGATCAATATGAATGAGGACATGGGGCTGAAATTAGCTACGTTTAACCTAGTTCTTCCATGACACTCTTATAAGTAATTGTTAACCCTTCCTGTTCAGTCTTCTCTGGCAAGCAGAGGGGCCTAAGGTGAGACGGTTAAAGGTTGCCAATAGATTTCATGAGACCTTCAGGCCTTAACTGTACTTTCAAACTCTGATTTAAAGTAATAAAGCATTTAGTGATAGAAAAGCTACAAACTTTATCCCAGACTCATTTTGTAGTATGGCAAGAGGAGGATGCTTTCCTCTCTTTGAAGAACGCAGCAACCATGAATGCTTAGTAAAATTGTGGGGAGGGTTGAATTGAAGTCCCTTTGGTTACAAGGGGAAATTTTGCTATTTGAAAACCATAGATGTCACTTGACATGACAGAGATTGAACAGCCAGTGTGGTCTAGTGGTTAAGACACCATGTTAGAAACCAAGAGACTGTAATTTCTAGTCCCACTTTAGACATGAAACCCAGGTGAGTGACTTTGGGCCAGACAGTTTCAGTCCAATCCACCTCACAGGGTTGTTGTTGTTGTTGTTGTAGGGAAAATAGGAAGGAGGATTAGGTATTCACTGCCTTGAGTTATTTATAAAAGTGATAAATGCAGGATGAAAATAAACAAATACACCTCAATACAATGCGCCCACAAAAATAAAATTTGTGAACAGTACAGGTAGACTTATGACCAAAATTGAGCGCAAAATTTCTGTTGCTAAGAGAGACATTTGTTAAATGAGTTTTGCCCCATTTTACCTCCTTTCTTGCCACATTTATTAAGTGAATCACTGCAGTCGTTAAGTTAGTAATAGGGTTGTTGAGTGAATCTGGCTTCCCCATTTGACTTGGCTTGTCACAAAAAGTTGTGATCACATGACTCCAGGACATTACAACCATCATAAATATGAGTCGGTTGCCAAGCGTCTGAATTTTGATCGCGTGACCCTGGGGATGCTGCAACGGTCGTGTGAAAATTGGTCATAAGTTACTTTTTTCAGTGCCGTTGTAACTTCAAATGGTCACTAAATGAACTGTTGTAAGTCGAGGACCGTCTGTAATCAGTTTTCCAGTTTCAAGATCAGACGTCATGTGTTTACTTTCACAGTGTTCAGCATGACAAAGTCCTGGCAGATAAAAGTTACTTATCACCAAGGTTATATATTATTTCTGTAGCCCGGTATCAGAAATACTAAATTTCTTTATATGTGTTTCTGAAGATGAGCTAGTGCCATCATATTCCATCTATGACAGGGGTCTTCAAACTTGGCCCTTTTATGACTTGTGGACTTCAACTCCCAGAATTCCTCAGCCAGCGTGCCTGGCTGAGGAATTCTGAGAGTTGAAGTCCACAAGTCATAAAAGGGCCAAGTTTGAAGACCCCTGATCTATGGCCCTTGTGTAGATATATGCTTCTCTCTCTCTCTCTCTCTCACACACACACACACACACACACACACACACACACACACACACACCAACAAAAGTAGCTATTGTATTCAATACAAATACAATAAATCTGTATTTACTCTCTAACCAATTTCAGATGGTTTAGCATGGAGAATTATGGGAGCCAATTTAAGATATCAAGGAGTGCACTACTAATTACATTTACAGCAATAAAATGTGGCAAATACGAACCTTGCCTACTGTATATGACAATAATACAATTAATATTTTGTGCCCTTTTCCAAATCATTCACAAGAAGTCTTCACATCTCACAAAAATATGAACACATTACTAATTAAAGCATGGAACCTTTGTTTTAACACACCTGAAAATTATTTCAGGTCACCAAATTAATAGTCTGAAACATAAGGTGGATAAATCTGCAGCAAAGATATTAATTTCTACTAATCATAATAGCCATATGCTACTTCCAAGATTTGATATTAGTAAAATGAACAAAAATGGAAAGGAGACACCAGTCCTACGTCCAGCCTGTGGGCTTCTTATTAGTTATTCTCTTAGCCACCCTGGGAAACTAAATAAAGGTAATCCTTGACTTACAACAGTTGATTTAGTGACTGTTCAAAGTTACAACAGCACTGAAAAAAGTGACTTGTGACTATTTTCACACTTACAACCATTGCAGCATCCCCTTGGCCATGGGATAAAAATTCAGATGCTTGCCCATGTTTCATATTTATGATGGTTGCAGTGTCCTTGAGTCATGTGATCAGTGTTTGCGACCTTCTGACAAGCAAAGTCAATGGGAAAGCCAGATTCACTTAACCATGTTACTAACTTAACAATTCAATCAGAATAGAGCTGGAAAGAACCTTGTACATCTTCTAGTCCAACCCCCTACTCAAGCAGGAGACCCTATACCACTTCAGACAAATGACTGTCCAGTCTCCTCTTTAAACCTCCAGTGATGAAGCACCCAATGCAAGCTGTTCCTTTGGTTAATTGTTCTCATTGTTAGGAAGTTTCTCCTTAATTCCAGGTTGCTTCTCTCCTTTATTAGTTTCCATTCATTGTTTCTTGTCTTGCCTTCTGGTGCTTTTTTGTAATTGCAATGATTCACTTAACAACAGTGGCAAAAAATGGAGCAAAACTCACTTAACAAATGTTTCACTGAGCAACCTAAGTTTTGGGCTCAGTTGTGGTTGTAAGTTGAAGACTACCTGTACTGGACATCCATGTCCAGTATTTATGCTGGAAAAGGATTTCTTTCTTTTGTCATAGGACAATACTCAGTGGGGACTGTTCTCTTACAGTCAGGAGTATAGTAGTCATGCTGTGAAACAGAGGTCTAAGATCCTGTGTAATCAGAGAAAACTGTAACGATTCCCTTGATTTTATTAATAGCTCCAGCCATTCCTTTTGACAATGCAAGGTGAGAACAAGCAACATTAAATGCCAAGTCAATTCAGTAAAAGTCTCTGTTCAAGGGGAAAATTATAAGTAGATAATTAAATGACAGCCTCTTAATCTTAAAAAAAAAAGACCAAACAACTGTTATCTTGAAAGCAAATTATATATGGTAATTCACAAGACAAGCAAAATGGGAGCGAGTAGCTTTTATTTAGTACAGATGTACTTGCTCTGCTCAAAGTCTTGCCTTATTCTGTACTATTGGAGCAATTTTGATAGAGATGGTACTTCGGTGTGGAAAATTCAATTTCTCCACCTTAACAATCTGAATTCAAGTACTGAATGAGCCAACCCAATTGGCTGGCCACTTTTCTACAGTGAAAAGGAACCTTTGTCTGTTTACTAAAGTTATTTCAATGCCCAGGTCAAAAGTGGGTAACTACCAGGATCCAGCAATTTGGAGGGAAGTGCTCCTTCAACAACAGGTGCTGCTTTGAATGGGTGTTTCAATGAAAGCTTTGTCCATTTGAAGCTCTTTTGTAGCTATTTGCAAAATTAATTATTGAATACATTAATTGAAAGTATCAAACTGACCACGTCCTTTCTTTCCATGAAACAAAAAATGAAACTATTCCCATTCCTTCTCTTTCTTTTTCAACTTCTTGTTCATTCTTTATTATGGTAGGAGTATTTTACTAATGTGCATTTTGGCAGCATCGTGTATCAGTTGCTGAAAACAAACATTGTCTATCATGGAAAACTTTCTTGCTACAACCCAAAGCAAATGACAAGTTGGAGAAATTTCATATTGGAAAAATCAAAGGCACAAATACAGATTGGGCAAGACCTGGCTTAAAAACAGTAACTGTGCGAGGGACCTTGGAATCCTAGTGGATGATCATTTAACCATGAGCCAGCAGTGTGCAACAGCAGCCAAAAAAGCTAATACAATCCTGGGTTGTATAAACAGAGGCATAGAATCAAGATCACGTGAGGTATTAGTACCATTTTATAAAACCCTAGTAAGACCACATCTGGAATACTGCAGCCAATTTTGGTCACCATATTACAAAAAAGATGTTGAGAGTTTGGAAAAAATTCAGAGAAGAGCAACTAAGATGATCAAAGGCCTGGAGACTTGGGTTTGGCTAGTCTCTTTAGAAGACTAGAAGAAGAAGAAATAGGGGAGACATGATAGCAGTATACTAGTATTTGAGGGGCTGCCACAAAGAAGAGGGAGTCACGTTATTCTCCAAAGCTCCAGAGGGCAGGACAAGAAACAATGGTTGGAAACTGATCAAAGAGAGAAGCAACCTGGAATTAAGGAGAAACTTCCTGACAGTGAGGACAATTGACCAGTGGAACAGTTACTCCCAGAAATCGTGGGTGCTCCATCACTGGAGATTTTTAAAAAGAGGCTAGACAGTCAATTGTCTGAGATAGTATAGGTTTGCCTGCTTGAGCAGGGGGCTGGACTAGAAGAACTCTAAGGTCCCTTCCAGCTCTATTCTATTTTCTTCTTTCCCTCTAAGCATTTTAGAAGTAAAATGCATTTACTTCTCCCTTATCTCTCTTTGATCACATAAAACACATAGTATATTATGATCCAGATGTATTAATTTCCAAAAAATTCACATCACAAAATTATTTTACCTTCCTTTCTTAATTTTATATTAATTTTAAGCAGAAATTTAGATATTGTGAATAGGTCAAATTTGGTTTTTTTTAGACCAAGTTTGATTCATTAATGTATAAGAAGGTAAAGGTCCCTATGAGTTGTGTCTGACTGTAGGGCATGGTGCTCATCTCCTTTTCTTGGACAAGGGAGCCAACCTTGTCCAAAGACATTTTCTGTGGTCATGTGGCCAGCATGGCTATACACCAAAGGTGCACGGAATGCTGTTACCTTCCCACCAAAGTGCATGCTTTTGAACTGCTAAGTTGGCAGGAGATGGGGCAAGTATTGGGAGCTCACCTTACTGCACGGAGCCCAGGTCTGGAACCTGGACTCTCAGCTCTCCAGCTGACAAGCTCAGCATCTTTAACCCCTGAGCCATTGCACCCCCATTAATGTATGTGACTCAGTATATGTCTAGAAAGGAATAATATTGTATTCTATTTCCACAATGAGCATATATGCTAATATGCATTTCTGGAAACAAATATCATGTTTCTCTTTAAAAAAACAACAACGGAAACTGTAATGTCTGGATCATTTCTTGACATTTTCCGGAAAGAGCTTCGGGATACAGTATTTGTTACATCCTGCCTTCTCAGTATCTGAAAAACTCTAGAGCAGTGATGGCGAACCTTTTAGAGACTGAGTGCCCAAACTGCAACCCAAAACCCACTTATGCATCGTCGAGTGCCGGGTGGGTGTGGCCCATTGGCTGGGTGTGGCCAATTGGGTGGGCGTGGCTGCGGTGCTAACGGCAGACAGGGTGGGACTAAAAAGTTCAATCAATCAATTCCAACTTTGCAAGATCTTTTTTTTTCCGCAAGAAGTTGAAATTGACTGATTGAACCTTTTTTTTTTTTTTTGCACATGGCGGCGGAGGCCTAAAGCGAAAAGGTTTTATAAAACCCAGCTGAAGGCCTAGGACTGGGGCGACGGCACGCGTGCCCACAGAGAGGGTTCTGAGTGCCGCCTCTGGCACCCGTGCCATAGGTTCTCCACCACTGCTCTAGAGCAGTCTGTAACTGCTTGCTTTAGTTTATCTACATCCAGCAATGCCATTCAGTTTCATTCCCTAAAGCCTCTATGAAATGGCATTCCAGTGTATCATGAGAAATTAAAAAGATGGCTCAGGCAAGGCTACTTCACAGGACTGTTGATACCAGATAAGCTCATATTCAATGTGGAATCCACAGCAATAAATGGGAGCTCAAGAGACAACCTTGCTTAGATCTTCACCCAGTTGATTCTCCATTCTTCTCAATGAATACACAGCAGGCAACACAACAGATAGAATCTGCACTAGCCAGGAATTTCCAACCAAGGATACTTCTCAGTTATTTGAATCTCTTTTCACATTGATTTCATTTTCAAAGTCCGAAAGAAAAGCTGCATGGTCTCTGTTTAGTGTGATTCTTTATTATTGGCCACTTACCTGGCCCAGATCAGTAGAAATAGAAAATACTTGATTGGCCAGGTATGATAAGACACACAAGGAATTTGTCTCCAGTCAATAAGCTCTCAGTGGACATGCAAAACAACAAAGTAACAATAACCGTAATAACAGGGTCACAATAATCATATTAATAATACTAATAAACAGTGCTATTTTGTAAAAAAAAAAAAAAAAAAGGTGCCGGAACTCACACACGTCATACAACCCGCCTTGCCTACCCTACAAGGTTGACCTTTGTAGTTGAAAAAAAACCCTTCAATTTTTAGTGTATCTAAAAGACTAGGATTTTGTTCAAGCTAAGTTAATACTATTAATGTTACCATGCACTGTGTGGCTTTAAATTACAAGAAGGCATTTTATTAATCTTTTGGGACATTTACCACTGGCATACCCATTTAGTTTAATGAGTGGAAATGTCAGCTTTTTATGTGGAATGAAATTGGCCCAATAAAACAAAATTTGGTTGCTTGTAAAAGATTGAATTATTTTTAAGAAGTTGTCAAACAAGGTGGAAAAATTTACATTTGGAGTTTTATATGGATATTGACTTGAAACAAATTAAAGTAGAAACTTTGTCAGTGAACAGATTACTTTTTATTTACCTTTAAGGTAAACCCAATTTAATAAATAGATCTGATTAAACCTCATTGGTCTACCTTTGCATCTGACCAATACATAATTAATATATATTATTAATAATAATAATAATACCTCCAAATCACAAGACATTGGCTTTATTCTTATTCTTCCCCTCTGTAGTTTGAATATAAAGTATAAAAGACTAAAAAGAGATTTTCGTAGACATCCCAGCCTTTGAACTAACAGCAAAGTTTTGCCGTCGGGCAAGCTTCCCTGCCATCTGTCTTTCTTTCCTCTCACTTTGCCTCTTTTTAACCTCACACACACCCCACCTGTAAGGGAAGGCAAAAGGCTCACTCACCCTCTCATGAAAGATGGCCTCCATGTTTATGTGTCTCCCACCGCTGAGTTGAAAACTTTCAGTGTCTTTATTATTATTGTTTTTCCCCAGCTTCGTAAGTATTTCAAATATAACTTTTAGCAACATTATTTTCTGTAAGTCTCCTGTTCATGTGCGTCTATGTGGAACCATGTATCCATTAAAAGAGAACATTCTGACAAGTGACACAATGGCATCACCTGTAGAAAAAAAGGCTGTTTAACCCTGAAGTATGTGACGGGCAAATATTGAGGAAAAGAAATGAATTAGGGCGTCTTATTTAGGATCAAAGCAAAACTATCAGAAATAAATCAGTGAGATGCTTCCTCCTGGCAGAGTAGGGTAAAGATGAAGCATGTTTTATTCATGCCACAAGCTGCTATTTCACACTGATGCAAATAAAAAGTAGATGTGAACCAGCGGCTGCTGTCAGAGAGACCGTTGCATGTCTCAGGCAGCTAAGAAAGCACAGCTGGAGGAATGCACAGCTGTAAATCAAATACCAAATGACTCATGCATTCTGGACTGCACTGGAATTAGTGCTTAAGGCAGAATGTCTCGGGAAGAAAAAAATGCTGCCAGGTTTTAGACGTGACAGTTTAAAACAGAATAATAGTGTAGGCCAGTGGTGGGATTCAGCCGGTTCGCACCACTTTGGCAGAACCGGTAGCTAATTTTTTGTTGCCCAGGCCCAGAATGGACTTCCGGTAGTGGCATCCACACAGAGAACCAGTTGTTCACATATTTGAATCCCACCACTGGTGTAGGCCATGAAGTTAAATCAAAGTCATGGAATTATATATGTATGCATGCATGCATGTATGTATGTAGTAGAGATATCACTTTACCGACAAAGGTTCATATAGTCAAAGCTATGGTTTTCCCAGTAGTAATGCATGGCTGTGAGAATTGGACCATAAGGAAGGCTGAGCAATGAAGAATTGGTGCTTTTGAATTGTGGTGTTGAAGAAGACTCTTCAAGAGTCCCTTGGACTGCAAGGAGATCAAATCAGTCAATCCCAAAGGAAATCAAACTTGACTGTTCTTTGGAAGTACAAATACTAAAGCTGAAACCCAAATACTTTGGCCACCAAATGAGAAGAGAAGACTCATTGGAAAAGACTCCAAGGCTGGGAAAGATTGAAGACCAAAAAAGAAAGGGACGGCAGAGGATGAGATGGTTAGATAGTATTATGGATGCAATGAACATGAATTTGGGCAAACTCTGGGAGACAGTGGAGGACCTGGCGTGTTCTGATCCATGAGGTTGCAAAGAGTTGGGCACAACTTAGCGACTGAACAACAAAGGTGTGTATGTCAGTGTATCTTCAGCATACCATCCTAGCAGCCTTTTTGGTTCATAGCTCTTTTGACTTCCTTGATTGGTAGTGCTACCAGCTTTACATAAGGGCAAATAAATCTATTTTCCAACCCGTTCATTTCTGCATGTGTTCAACAACAAAACTATTCAATCTTCCAGTTCTACTGTAAAATGACCTGTGTGGGCTTAAAAGTTAAGCAAGCTGGGTCATCCAGGAAATTCTGTGGCTATAGGCTAGATGGGAAGTTAGAAACCATCTCTATATAACATAGTGACAGATGACTTCTATACAGGCAGTTCTCGGCTTATGACCACAACTGAGCTCAGAATTTTGGTCTTAAGTTATTGCAGTAATTAAGCAAAACACTATGTAACTTGACTTGATTTTATGACTGTTTTATAATGGTAATTAAACAAGTCACTGAAGTCATTAAGTAAATCACAAAGTTCTTAAGAGACCCAGGTGGTCATTAAGCGAATCCAACATATTTATACTGTTATCAAGAAAATTGAAGGGATGGATTCAGTAACTTACTAGAAATAAAGTTCAGCTTCAGAGCATCTTTCTTGAAAAACAAGTCTAGGAAATATAGTTCTGCCTACATGAATAATGGTTCATAATATAACAACTCTGAGCAGACAATACAATTGTTCTAATCACATATTCTTATATGATTGTTTTGAACAGCATAATAGAATATTCAACAGCATAGCAAGAAATGACATATATTGTTTTCTTGTTGCTACTATTTTCTCTACTTGAATATGGGAGGGAGAAAGGGATAGATAGATAGATAGATAGATAGATAGATAGATAGATAGATAGATAGATAGATAGATAGATAGATAGATAGATAGATAGATAGATAGATAGATAGATAGATAGATAGATAGATAGATAGATAGATAGATAGATAGATAGATAGATGATAGATAGATAGATAGATAGATAGATAGATAGATAGATAGATAGATAGATAGATAGATAGATAGACAGATAGATAGATAGAAATAGAGTCTGTTACAATCACAAATAAAAGCAGAATAAAAGCAGAATAAGAATATTTCATTGATGGTAAGTTCATCAGTGGGACTTCAGGGTGCGTTTAATTTTACAGGTACTACAACAGAATTTAGCCACATTCAGAGAAACCACATCATATCAATTTGATAACAACAATGTACATAAAAAGAGATAAGGTTTTTTTTCCCAGGTGGGTCCTTGGTTTCTTACAGCATAACAGGACATGAACTGTAATTTTAATGTCCCCTTGACCATACAAGCTTATAGGAAATGATTTTACCTCGACATTCCAAAACGGCTTAGTGTTGAAGGGTGCTAAAATTAGTGCCCTTCAGAATTTGCAGATTGTTATATGATGTAAATATCCTGCTCATTTGGAAAGGGGGTTATTTCTATTTCTATGAGGTAAGTTAGCAATTGGCTTTGAGACAGCCAACATATTTTATAGCCGAGTGGGGCCAAAACCTGAGGCACCAGTCTGAAAATTTTATCTACAGAGCCTTTATGACTCTGCTTAGAATGGTCTTCAGTTTTGTTCTGCTTAATTACTTTAGTTTTTATTTTCTTGTGTTTTGTAAGTCAGCTTGAAATTATTTACTGAATTATAATTAGTCTATGAATTATAAATGTAATGTAAGCTAAGATGTAATGTTTCCATTTTATCTTTCTTATTCTTAAGCAGTCTATCCTGAAAAAACAATCTTTGTAGAAGAAATAAGTCAGTTCACTAAGTAGGTGAAGGATATTAATCAAGACCTGAAGTTTACGAACTTGTAGGGAGGCAATTGCTAATAGATAAAATTTTATCAGTATGATTCTGAAACATACATTAGGGAAATAATGAATAGACCTTGCTATTAGCAGCAGAATTGCAAGTATGCAGACATTGCTACTATTTTATAAATATGAAGCAATAGCTTTGAACAGTGATCGTCTTCATTTTAGACCATGATAGTGAGGGGATCTTTGGTGCTCTCTGAGCTTGGTTGTTTTCTTGAAGAAGTTTCATTACTCAAACTAGGTAAAATCATCAGTGCACTAACCCTGAGCTATAAATATTATCCTTTATTGAGATCACAATAGTGTTTTTCTCTAGGATTTCTTGTCTACAAGAAATACAGGTAGTCCTTGATTTATGACTGGTCACTTGGCGATTGCTTGAAGTTATGACGGACCTCCCTGGAGGTACTTAAGACTCAGATACCAAGTTCTAATGACTACGATCTACTCTGGTGTTCTGAAATTGGCCTGCATTTATGGCAGTGTGCAGCATCCCATGGTTATGTGACCAAGTTTTATAACAGTTTTACCAAAAACTGGCATATATGTCTAGTTTTCAGCAAAATTAGCCCATAGAGAATCATTGGTTTGCTTAAGGACTGCACTGCTTGCTTAATAACCATCACAAAAAAAGATTGTAAAGTTGGAATGATCGTGTGAGTGACACGATTTACGAACATCACAACTTATAACCTTGATGGGCAAGGCTCTATTACAGTCATAATTTGAGGACTACCTATATAAATGAGCATCATAGTCATCTTCCATGTTACAACTGCATGTGTCTAACAACCCTTTGGGCTACTTCACATAAATAACTCGTGTAGACACTGAACAAACTGCTGAAGGAAATTCTGGGAATGCAGCTGGAGCTAAATTCCAGGTTTCTGTACACCTGCAATCCCCAAAGGACAATCCAGAAAGCAGTAGATAAGAGACGCAGTGGCAGAAGGGCCTAATGTTTGAAGAGAGACCCATTGGAGGACTATTAAATACCAGATCTTAGATGCTCCACAGGGTACCTCCAAATGTCTTCCTTTTTTTCCCTTTCAGAGTTCACCCCATGTGCAAATAGCAAAATGTTCTCCACAACCTTACACAGTCAGGAAGCAGAATGTTGAAATGGAGTTGGCATTTCATTTCAATTCTAACTGGAAGATTCAGCTCTTGACACCCGACTGAGTCTGCCAACTATTTTGTATCAATGTTAGTGGAAGGTAATGGGTCTGACTTCCTAGGTGTGAGTGTGGATTACACCTTTTTATCTTATTATTTTTCCTTCGCCGTGTTCAAAATAAACAGTTGACCTTTTTTTAAAAAAAATGTTTGTTTTGCAGTTAAAACACTATCAGATAAAAAAAAAGAACAGACTGTGAAACTATCTGAAAATGAAAATCAAATGTGTAAATAGCTTTTTATAGAGCTTGTTATATATTATTCTTTTAGCATTCCATCAATATATATGGATTTATATATTCCAGATAAATAAGCTGATTGTGATGTATATAAGATATGTATGAAGTCAGGGTTTTGGAGAAAGCAAATTGTCCTTCTACTCTTTCTTAAAATTGGAAGAGGAGATTTTTTCACCTCTGCTTAATTGTAAAAGCAATACATTTCTCCAAAGGTGTTTTCATATATGCATATATGACACACAAACACACACAGAGTGGTTATTTTCATTAATAATAAAGGAGAATATTTGTAGCTCAGGGTTGAAATGAGGGTCCTTGGTGCTCTCTGAGCTTGTTTATTTTCTTGCAGATGTTTCATTGCCAAACTAGGTAATAACATCAGTGCTAGCACTAATGATGCTACATAGTTTGGCAATGAAACATCTGCAAGAAAACAACCAAGCTCAGACAGCATCAAGGACATCACAGGTTTTTCAGTCTGGAATTTTAAACCATTTTAAGCATGTCTCTCAAGTAATCCATGATAACGAATTTATTGCAACTATTTTAAAGTTACTTCATTACATATTATAAATATAAACATATCACTTAACTGACCTAGCAAAAGAGAGAAAGGGCTTATTTGGACCAAGGGCTGTGTTTAAAAGCTAGATTGTAAAACTAATGCTGTAAAGCACTATGGGCTGTATAAAAGTCTAAGTGCTGTTGCTATTATAATTCAAGATAGTTGGCCACTTTTACCCAGTTCATCCTCTTAATAGTGTAGTTATTTGAACCAGTTATATCAACCATTCTGTGAACGCAATTTTATGTCATCACCGTGTGTGGCATTTGAAAAGAAGGACTAGGTGACATATAAAAGGTGAATTCTAAAATATTTCTGTGGTTTAATCTGATATGAATTACAATTACAGATCTTGAAAATCTTTCCCCTGATGTTATTAATCTGTGAACCTGTTTACTAACCCTATCATAATTTAGCTTTTTTCTTTTTTTAATTAATTAGCTGTACAGTCTGTTTTCACCCAATTTAACACTAAAACACTTCCTCCTTGAATGTTGGTGACAAATGAGGAAAAAAATCTAAGAACCATGTGAAATCTTTAAGAAGAACAAACAATGCCCACTACTGCTTGATTCCATTTATTTGTAAACATAATGCAAGGGAATTGCTTTGTTTACACAACATTGTTAACCTACAGTACTAGATCTGGCTGCAAAAATCTGGAAAACTGTTAGATGGGAGATAATGTTGCAGCAGAGATCTGTGGCCCTTCATAACTTTCTTTTGGGGATATTCAAATCCCATGATGGGTCTATTCCAACAAAAATTAGAGTTATTTGTTTCTGACTTTCTCTTTTTGTTTAATCCTAACTCATCCTTCTCCCTGTGAAACAGGCAGTTGGAAGTAACAATATTGATGAAATATTGATGCACTGGGCAGTCAGGAATAAATACAGCCAGAATTCTCACTCAAAGTGCTAATGACCAAACTTCACAAAAATTGTATTTTGGACATAACATGCAGACATCCTGTTCTCTTAAGAAATCCATAATTCTTGGAAAAGTTGAAGAAAAAGAGGAAGAGGATGGCCAGCTGCAATGGAGATGGATTTGATTATGATAGCAGTGAGTGTACAAACAAGAGATATAAACGGCCAAGTGGCAATCAGATCATTCTGAGACAATCTGACGTGACTTAATGGCACTTCATAAATCAATCATAATCTCCTATAAAACATTAACTAATTTTCTAAACCGGGGAGATAAATAAGGAAATGAAATAAGGAATTGCTTCTTCCCTCAATGTAACATTTTTTGTCATGAAATATAAGGTGAAAAATGCTAGTAAAATATAGAAAAAGACCTAAACATCTGGGAAAAGCAATAATTCTAAACATTGCATAAACCTTTACAGTTTTGGAGGGTTTTTTTTTTATAAGCAGATATTTTGCAGCATCAGTTTTATTATTTACTTCATTTGCTGGCCAGTTTTATCATAAAATAACATACATAAACTAAATGAAAATGACTCCAAATATTAAAATAAAATTAAAATGAAATTAAATGTTAAAATGAAATGAAATGCTTAAAAAAAAACAGAAAATACAACCTTTATTTGCTCCTAAACCCAATCTCCAATCATAACTTAGCTTCATCCTGTGCTAGATAGAACCAGTTGTCTTAAAAGTGTTCTTAAAGTCCAGTATGGATGGAGCTGCCCAAATCTTGACAGAAGGGAATTCCAACATTGAGGGCAGCTATAAAAAAAACAAAAACAGTGCTGAGTTTCTTGTAAAGAATTTGTGGTCTTATAAAGACTTCTCTTGAGTCTTGTAAAGAAGGGACCTTGACGGAGCTGATCCTATTGTAATTGGATAGACAAATGAATACAGATGAAGTTCTCCCTTAAATAACTCAGGGCCACCTTAAAAGTGATTTCCTTCACCTTGAATCGCACCCAGAAGGCAAATGATGCACTCCCAAAGCAGTTATTTGGCTGTATTGCCATACTTCCATAATTACCTAAATGACTGTACCAGTTGAAGCTTCCAAATGTCCCTCAAGGCCACTCCTACATATAGCTTATTACACCAGTCAAATAAAAAGTGACTAAAGGATAATGAATATAAGCTGTACCCTAGGAATGGATGCAGTTGGAGCATAAGTAATTGTGAGAAATTTCTCCTACCACAAATGCTGCCCTACCTGTGGAGAAGGAACTGTGAATCTAGAGGATCCCCAGATTGTGAATTACCACTGAATGGGTGAATACCAGGAAGTGTCCTGGAAAGGCAATGAAAGAAACTTTACAGAAGGTTAAAAGGGTCATCCAGGACTTGTAAATTATTCTTGCATCCAACTCCATTCAAACACATACTGTATAAATGATCACTGCAGCATTATCAAAAGAGAAAGACTTCAAACTCTGTTACTAAACGTTATTTAAAGAGCCACACAACAGGGAATGTAAAATTGTTGCACTGAGGAGGTTAAAGAGGAAGTTTAAAGAAAACTCTTAAGGGGGGAAATGAATTGGATCTACTGTTTTATGCTAAGTGGTGCACAAGCTTTCATTCTGTTTGATGTTATTTACTATGGATTGTATATTTATAGACTGAATCTCATATCAAGAGATACAAGAGTCAGTTTGATGTTGGAATTAAATACTGGACTGGAATCTGGAAGCGTGTGAGTTCTAATCCTCCCTTAAGTGTAAAAGCCAGGTCATAGGATTGTTGCTATGGTGAAGAAAGAAGACTAAAGCATTATGTATATCTCCTTAAGTTATATATTATAAAGACAGTCTTCTTTATTATTCCTCTTGATGTGAGGCTTTGCAGAAAGTCCTTAAAATATGGTTTTGTTAACTAGCTTTGGAATCCCATGATAGAGTAGCACCTGTTAGATAGTTATATGAGACTTAATTGAAGGACGTTGTAGGTTTTGCTGCCTTTTTGTTTTTATTTTTAATTCAAATTGGTTGTTTTAGCAGTTTTTTTTTATTATTTTGATTATTATTATGTATGCCTCCGAGATCACAGTATGAGATAGGCAGCTATACAAATGTGATTGATTGAATGAATAAATTCTAGTAATAAGTAGCCCTTAAATCAATACACATATTTTATTTAAGAGAATGACACAGCAGAAAGAAAGGCAGTACAGAAGTTATTAATTAGAATAGAGCTGGAAGGGACCTTGGAGAATCTTCTAATCTAACCCCCAACTCAAGCAGGAGACTCTGTACCATTTCAGATAGGTGGCTGTCCAGTCTTTTCTTAAAAACCTCCAGTGATGAAGCCTCTACAACTTCTGAAGGCAAGCTGTTCCACTGATTAATTTTCTTCACTGTTAGGAAGTTTCTCCTTAATTCCAGGTTGCTTCTCACCTTGATTAGTTTTCATCCATTGTTTGTCTTGCCTTCTGGTGCTTTGGAAAATAAGTTGCCCCCCCCCTCTTCTTTGTGGCAACCCCTCAAATAATTAGCACTTTTATACACGTATGTATAAGATGTGTTTGGTTTTATATCATAGGCACGAAGAAAATTAAACAACATTAGTGTGCTATGTGAGTGGCTTTATAAGTCATCATTGACCTGGGGAAATGTGGTCTTCTGCTCCTACATGATGACCTGTCCATGACATTCCATTTAGATGCCATAAACTTGGAAATGAAGAGATACAGGAAATTGCCTTCTCCCAAGTCCAATAATGATCCTCTCTGTCTGAGCATTGCCAGCACTAAGTAGCAGCAGTTCTCTACCACTTTTTTGCAAAAAGAAAAAGAAAATCTTGCTAAAACTGCTGTAATTAACTTGGGACCTTCTGCAGCTTGCCAGCAAGCTACAACCATACGCTTTAATCTAGTCTATTAACTTTATCTACCTCCCCAATTTCCAAAGGTATATTGTTCTTATGTGCACCAGCAAAACAGGCAATTAAGTTTATGAATTCTCGGAGAAAAATTACATGAGAGGTCTGTGCACAAACCGCAACTGATTATAGAGGGTACTTCACTGCATGACATTTGGCTATTTGAAAACTCTTCCATCATCACATTTTAAGAGAGACTTGCCTCTGAGATTGCACTGGAATGTTGAAAACATCTGTACACAGGTAATAGTTGACTTGCAACAGTTCATTTAGTTACAACGGCACTGAAAAATGTGATTTTGCACAGTTACGTCCTTTGCAGCATCCCCATGATCATGTGATCAAAATTCAGGTGCTTGGCAACTGGTTCATATTTATGACCGCTGCTGTGTCCCAGGGTCATGTGATCCACCTTTTGCGACCTTCTGACAAGCAAAGTCAATAGGGAAGCCAGATTCACTTAACAACTGGGTTCTTGACTTATCAGCTTCAATGATTCACTTAACAATGATGGAAAGATAGGTCGTACAACGGGGGCAAAACTCACCGAACAAATGTCTCATTTAACAACAGAAATTTTGGGTTCAATTGTGGCCGTAAGTCGAGGACTACCTGTATAGTACAGGAAGTGAATTTCTACTCAGAAGGAACTTCTATAGGGTTCAGTGATATTTACTTCTAAGAAACGTTAAGTATGATTTGCTGCCTCAAAAAACATGCTGGACATATTTTCCACAACAAACACACTTATCCCAATCATTCACTAACATAGTTAAATCTCCTTTGTAGTGATTCTGCTAACACAGAATCACACAAATTGGCTTAATATTCATTTTTTGAACAACAAAAAAATTGCTCAATTTTTTTCAGAAGTATTTTATCTACTGGCGAGCTCTAGCACATCCTTGGCCTTTACTGTTTGCCAAACAGGTATGGTATGGTTGGCAAGTTAGACCATTCAATCCAATGAATATTTGGACAGTGTGTGCTGTATTACTAACCCTTGACAGTTATTTGTTTATTTATGTTTTAAGCAAGAGGCTCCTCTTTCAGCCACTTAGATGGACACTTTTACTCTTAGACTAATTTTTGTGAGCGCTCCGGGTTTTTTTGTTGTTGTTGTTGTTTATTGTTTTTGTAGTTTTGCCTGTATATTTATTTATGTAGCATCTTCTTTGCAATTCATTTTAAATAAACATACTACCAAAACGTCCAACAGGGGATGGGTTTTTCTCATTCCTCAATGTACTGTCCCTTTAGTCCAGGGATGTCAAACTCAATTTCATTGAGGGCCGCATCAGCATTGCGGTTGCCCTCAGGGGGCCAGGTAGGTGTGGCCAGGGTGGGCGTGGCCTATTGGGTGGGCGTGGCTGGAGTGGGTGTGGCCTACTGCGGGGGCATGGCCAGCTCTACATCGTTCACGTCAAGGGTGCCTGTGGGGGCCTGAGCAAGAGTGGGACAGATCTGAGGGTCTCTGGCAGAAGGGGGTGGGACCAGGGCAAGTGCCAAGGCATGGGCCACTGGAAGAGCCTGCTGAAACCCCTCCCCCGGAGCCCATCAAGCCGGATATGTGAAGTAGGCGAGGGCCATTTGCTGGCCACTTCCACGCGATGGTGCATTTCTTCATTCCTCACAAAGGGTGACACCTCCCCAGCGCGTGCCCAGGGGGCGGGGACTGGTCACTTGCTGTTTCCAGACGGCCTTGTGGAGCTAAGACTGAATGCGTTTCAGCATAGATGGCCACCACAAAATTGTACATTGGCTCCCGGGCGGCCTGGGCTGGGGCCAAGGCAGCGGGGGCCATTCCCTCACTGTTTTCAGGATGGCTTCATGGGCCACATGAAACCATGTCGCGGGCCACATCCAGCCCCCGGGCCTTGTGTTTGACATGTCTGCTTTAGTCCAAACAAACCTCTGACTGGAATTTCCATGGATTTGCTTATATTTCACTAAGAAGCAGCTTAAAGGCATGTGTTCATTATACAGCTATATAAGATCAACAGGAATCTGCTTCTCAAACCAATGTGTACACGCTAACTCCCTCTGACCCAAAACATATTCCTATATAAATAGCAAGCAACTGGATCAATAATTAATTTCAATTCTTTACACCACTTCTAAAGGTTGATGAAAATCCAGCAGATCATTTCTCACACTCTACCTTCCCTTTCCTTATGTTCTGCAGGGGATGGGGTGCAAGGAAAAGTGTGTTGTGATGTCACAATGCAAACTACATGATTTGTGCATTTCCATCCAGCACTGGATAAAAGACACAACCTAACGACTGCATTTTCCATTCTTAATCTAATCTTTTGTCATTATAGGTCAGGGGTCTTCAAACTTGGCCCTTTTATGACTTGTGGACTTCAACTCCCAGAATTCCTCAGCCAGGCACACTGGCTGAGGAATTCTGGGAGTTGAAGTCCACAAGTCATAAAAGGGCCAAGTTTGAAGACCCCTGTTATAGGTACTACAGTATCAAGTGCCTGATGTCTTTTCCTCATTACTTGTGGCTTTCTCTAATTCCTCCTAAGACCACAATCATACAACCTCCTTGCCCTAGCATGAAGATAGTCCATTAACTATCTCCAAGACATGACTTCATGTCAGTACCTGTATCTCATCAGCAGCAAAGGCAGGCCAAAGACAGCTTTAGGTACCCATCTTGGACAACCCATACTGCCTGGTGGAGGAGATTTGAGATGACATACTTGGAGCAGCAATCCAGAGATCTCTGGATTTCTCCTTTCTATCCAATCTTTGGGATTAGTGTCCCTTCTGCAGTACTGGTGTGGCTAAGAGAGAACTGTAATCACTTTTTGCTAAAATAAAATAAAATAAATTAGTTGAGTAGTCCATCCAGAGAGCTGAATCTTTGGCACTGACTAACCCTTGGAATTTTCTAGCATAATGCATGTCATGAAAGTGTAATTGAAAGAAACTGGCTATTGTGTTTCTGTTGTTTTATGTAGTTCTGTATAGTTCAGTAGTGGACATTTAACTTCTTAGAGCCACTGTTCACAGAGAAAACCTGTTTTCTCACTTTCTTTCTTCACCCAGGGCTTTTAGAGTGATTGATATCTCCCACATCAATCCCAAAAGTAAACGTATTTGGGATTGTCCGTCTTTTCAGCAACAAATCCAATGGCTCCAATTCAATGGCAGTCAAGCAACAACAACAACAACAAAACCTCCCAAATCCCTCTAAATCATGAATGCTTGGGCTGTACTGAAATGAAGAAGAATTGTCTTGGGCAGTGTACTGTATGAAATATACAATATAGTTAATGTATATAAATCACATAAGAATGTTAAAAGTTTACAATCTTGTGGGGCTGCATTACTAGCTGTCAAGGGCTGTATGTGGGCCACTGGCTGTGGGTTGGACACGCCTGCTCTAAATCTTTTAATGTTTTTTTTCCTGCTAATATTCTGGGAGCTTCATGTCATCATACATATGTTATTTTATTTCAGAGACATGTACATTTTACTGCTATTTTAAATTATGAATATGAATACATTGTTGTATAAGATACAGATTAATATTGACCTTATCTTTGAAATATCTACCTGAAATGATAATTGCTATTTTTGGTATTGTTATTTTCATTTATCTTGTATATTCCATCTCCCCAAGGTCTCTCGTTACAAAGATGAATGAGTCCCATTATTTTTTCATTTTCAGAAAGAGACTTGCATTTTAAAAACTGCTCAGAAGAATTCTCACATCGTAATATGTTTCTGCCTGCAGCCTTAAGATTTGATTGAACGGCGTAATTCTAAGAGGATAAGACTTCTTGGCAAAAATTAAATGTGGGAAACATAGCTTTGTCCCCCAAAAGGCACCTTTGCCTTTCTTTTCCCTCAAATATTTTTGTTTTTCCTGATGTGGCAATGCTCTTCACACTGGAGTGAAAAATGAAAGGCTGTAGAGTTCAGTCAGTGTGGCCTACTGGTGAAAGCTCTGGATTTGAATTTGAGAAGCCATCTGTTCTAGCTTTATAATGTGCCCAAGGCAACTCATTAGCAGTCGAGATTTTCCAGAGTTTTGAGTGTGTTTTGGTACTGTGGAGATCTGGAAAGAATCAGGTAAACATAATTTGGAAACTCCACTGATTTGAGGTGTGTTATGATTGGCATTAAGTTTGGGAAGCAAACTTATGTCTGATAAGCTAATGCAAAATAATTGTATTGGACTGCATACCATATTCCCAATTATATGACCAATAACATTAATATGCATTTCCCCCCAAGTCAGTTTACATTTTTACATTTAGGAAAAAGAGGAAATTGACCTGGATGATGGATGGATGGATAATCAGTACCACACATGATAACTTAAAGGAAATTTGAGAACCAGCAATAATATTTGACATAGCTGACCCTGCCCAATTATTATTATTATTATTATTATTATTATTATTATTAGTAGTAGTAGTAGTAGTAGTAGTAGTAGTAGTAGTAGTAGTAGTAGTAGTAATAATAATAATAATAATAATAATAATAATAATAATAATAATAATAATAATAATAATAATAATAATAATAATAATAATAATAATAATAATAATAATAATAATAATAATAATAATAATAATAATAATAATGTGAAATTCCTCTCGCAGATGATTCTGGCTTTTCTCATTCTTTGTGATAATTTGTCCTTAGCTGAACCCAACTGTGCGATGTTGTCTTATCCAATACAGCTGAGTTTACATTTAAACTCTTAAGTTGTGACAAATGTATACCTTTTTCTATTCTTAATAGTCCTAGATGCCACTATGTGTACAACTGTTCATTTTTCTGGGGCTAGATTGCAATAGATTCCTTACCAACTGTGAAGATTTAATAAAATAGAAAAGAGATCCTTCTTTGCCATCCTGATTGGTCCCAAATAAATTCATTAATGGGCACTTTAATCGGCTTTGGGAAGAGTTTTTGTACAGTTCAATTTAGTAATATATTAAGCTGAAATAGTTTGAAAATAGGAAGGGAACATTTATACCCAATTGTCTCAATTATTAGGAATGTTTCTGGGTTCTAAGTGTCCAGGATGGTCATAATTCCAGTGTGTGTGTGTGTGTGTGTGTGTTGGGTGGAACAGCCGGCAAATGTAAAGCAATCTGTTCTGCGTTTCACTCCAGTCTAGGAGCATCTTTTGCAGGCAGACTTCACTACTGTGAACTCTGTAAATTCAAAATTTTGTGGCTCCCATTTAACTCTTTGTCAGCCACAAAATTTTGATTATTTTTCCATGGCTCTTTCTGAACACCAACAATCTTAAAGTGGGTACTTTTCTGTCTTGGCATTTCAGTATCCATTATTGTTCCCTCAACCTACAATGAACAGCAGATAGGGCATTGGGAGAACAAGAAGTTCTCATTGTAAAAGAAACTAACTTTACTGAGCAATATATAGGCAGTAAACTATCTCATTTAAAAAGAATAAATACTGTTAAAATTACCAAAGTTACCAAGACAACCAAAATGTCAGGTAGGAGAACCAGACAGAGCCCTTCAATGGGAAGACAAATTCCATTCTTTAACAAAGACAATTTAATGCTCAGGCAATAACATGGCTCAGTAGTAATTAGAAAGGAACTTCTCTATACATGAATTTCAATTCTGAAAGTTGTATTATTAATGTGTGTTGATCAGGATACTGGGAAAACAGAAGGTGATCCACCTGTTTGTTTTATCTAATAGGAATCTGATCATTTACTTGATCTCCATTCAGATTCATTCCAATAACATCTAGAATGGCATTGCAGCAGCCACCCTATCATTAAATAAAACTTCAAGGAATTCTAACACCTCTCCTTTTTATTAAATTAAAAGAACCAAGGAACATTGATAGAAAGGCATTTTATTCTCTTATTTTTTTAAAAAAAAATCTGTACCTCCATTCTTTTATAATTCTCCTTAATCGTGAATGCAAATGACATTCAAACTGTAATCAGCAGCAGCTCTAGGAGAGACCTTGGCTGTATTTCCATGGGAACACACAAGTCAGCCATGCCCAGAAAGGGAGTAAATATCTGCCCCTTATTTCTCCTCACAAATACATTTTAAAACCAACATTTATCCCCACAAATACATCATAATTAGCATGAAATAATCCTTCCCACATACTCCATGCTAGTGCATTTATCCCCTAACTTTTCCCAAAGAAATTTGTCAGTCTCTCTACAATAATCATTATTTAAACAGGTGTGTTTGATAATGATGGTCCGATTTCAAGTTTCCATGGAGAAATCTAGTAGCATTTTTAATTTTGTCAGATTTAGTTTTATTCAAGCATTTATATGAAGGCCTCAAAATTGGGAGATAAGGCAACCATTTATACGACCTGATTAGCCTTTTTCCAACCAGTCAGTCTGAAGGACAGCTGTACTACATGGATATGAATGGAACTACAGATAATCCTAGTGACCGTTCAAACTTACAACAGCACTGAAAAAAGTGACTTATGACCATTTTTCACACTGATGACCATCGTAGCATCCCCATGGTCACATGATTTACATATGGGTGCTTGACAACTGGTTCATATTTATGACAGTTGCAGTGTCCTGGGGTCATGTGACCATCTTTTGCTACCTTCTGACAAGCAAAGTCAATGGGGAAGCTAGATTCACTTAACAACCGTGTTACTAATGTAACCACTGCAGTGATTCACTTAACAAATGTGGCAAGAAAAGTCATAAAATGGGACAAAACTCACTGAACAAATTTCTCACTTAGTAACATAAATTCTAGACTCAATTGTGGTTGTAAATCGAGGATTACCTGTACAGAAATTTCAATGAGATCCAAGACTTTAACAAAGATGACTCTAGATTAAACCGGTTGCTATATCATCTTCAAGCAAACACCGGTATTGTTCCTGTTCAGGTCTTCTGTTTACACATGTGAAGATGAGAGAGAGAGAGAGAGAGACAGGTTAGAACTGGATGCTTAGCCCATTCTTTCTCTACTTTGAGCTGTCACCACATGCTCTACATGCCATAGGAAGCCTACGAAACATTCATAAAGTTCTTTGTAATAAGGATTTAGAAGCTGCTATACAAGAAAGAAGTTTTCACATGGATAATTCCACAGAGAAGTTTGCTTGAGATCATGCACCACTTTACAATGTGCAAATCTTTTTGGCTGTGGGCCATGTTTTTTGAGTTTTGAGGCACACTCATAAAAAAATAAGGCTAGAAAAAATTAAGTTTGACTTTTAATAAAAAATAATTAAAGTCAGTTAATACGATTGCTCCCAGTACATGGAATAATGCTATTCTTCTGTTATATTAACAATTGCAAAGTGCCTCTTGGCCACAATTTGTGGTTTTGTACTACATCATCAGTTTTCAAGTTCTGCAATTTTTGATTTCCCGGTTTATAAATTTGTTTCTCCTGATTCATGAAGAAACAAACTGAGATTAACATGAACTTCTGGGGAAAATCAAAATTGAGAGATTAGTCCACCCATCTAGAGGACTTTGAATATTTTATCTTGACAGACAGAGCGAGAGGGAGGAAGGGAGAGGCAAACAGTTCTTCATGTTTAGCAATGAAAAAAAACCAGACCAGTACAACTAGGATATGTCAAACATTTCTTATATCATTTTTATTCAGTTTGATGGAAAAATAAATTGCTATGGAAATTTATTTCAAAAATAAAACATCTTTAGTGACTTTCTGATGGATGAGGTTGAATTGTAGGTATATCTTAGGAGATGGTGGAAAGGCGTATGAAGGGAAACTGTCTTTCATTATAGTCTACTCATCTCCTGAGTTTATTAAATTCTATAGAAAAATTACACTAGGAGACTCTATCTATTTTCCAGGTACTCAAAGGAACTATGGATTGATTGAGAGATAGACAGAAAAAAGATAATTCACAATAAAATATGTGAGAGAGAAAATAAAATACGTGACAAATTTGTTAATCCACTATCATTAAGAACATTATTTCAGCCTTTTACCAATGTTCACCTCACCTCTTTAAAGTCACTTTATATATTCTAGTTCTCACATTTCTTTGGCATAGTCCAGTGGTGGGATTCAAATATGTGAACAACCATTTCTCTCTATGGATGCCGCTTCCGGAAGTCTATTCTGGGCCTGGGCAACAAAAAATTAGCTACCAGTTCTGCCAAAGTGGTGCGAACTGGCTGAATCCCACCACTGGCATAGACTCATTAGCAAATTCTGGCCTGCAGTTGCCTCGTGTTCCTAGGAAAAGCTACAGCTGCTTTAAATGGTGCTACTGTATGTTTGAGTAACTATCCATACTGAAGAATCTTTTAGGAAGAAGATCTGAAGTACTACACAGTCCTAGTACAGACAGCATAATTCAGAGTTGGAAGCTGGATTCTATGGCTAAGTCAAGTTTAATCAGTCAAGATTATTTATTAGATATGCTGAACTTGATTGGCAGCTTCGTGAATTTAAATATACTGGAAATCTTCAGCCTTATTTAAAAAAAAAAAAAGGTGGGGGGAGCTTACATATGCAAAATCAGGAAGGTGGTCACATTTTTCTTATAAATGAAATTAAAATCTAGAATATCTACTATAGCCTTTGTTGATTTTTTAATTTATTTTTCTGGTTACTGAATTAATGCTATGGTTCAGGAGCCACAAAATGAGAACTGGCATATCAAAAATCCCTGAGATTTCATTTTGAAACATGTAGGGATTTTTTCTCTTTCTGATTGTTTCCCTCCAAAATGCAAATACACTACTATGTTTGCTATAGATTGACCTTGTAGAAACACTGAATTCAATACTCAATATTCAATAAAGTGTAGTCTATTCTACTCATAGTTTGTTGAAAAAGGAATAGTGGTCTGACTTACACATAGTGCTAAGACATATAATCCCATCACCACCACTTTGGCATTCAAGTAAATATAGACTGAAATCTTCCCACACTATTCAATAAAGCAGTTGTACTGTAATCTTTCCTTCCTATTGGAAGTGTACACTCAAACGTCTCTAGAAAATTGAAGCAGACTGTAAAGTATAGGAAGCATAACATGTCTGAATTATTTCTTCTTTTTCCAATTAAACTCCTGGATAATGAGGCTCTTTCTACTGATTTCTTTAAAAAAAATCACTCTTTCTAATGTGCAAAGAAATTTTATATGCAGAGGCAAGAATCTATACACTTCTAATATCGGGCAAAAACATAGCATAATATATTTGGAGAATTCTGATTTGAGAGGTTGAGATTTATAGAATTCACAGGCAGCTCCTTAGCTAATCATTGTCTCTGAAACTGTCTAGCCTGCTACAACTGTGGTGGGTTAAAATGGTGGGATAGAAATAATATACTACACATGTCACCCTTTTGGGTCATCATTTTAGAGATATCCCCTTATTTAAACAGAGAAACAGAATGGACAAGGATGAGCAAAAAAAAGCAGTGTGCATGTGTGTGTGTGGGGGGGGTTGACTTCTGACTTCCTGCTGAGTTCCCCACTGACTTTCCTTGGGAGAACCTGTCACAGAGTGTTGGAAATGACAATCACATGACTTCCTTTCCCTTCACAGTGGGCAGGAAATTGGCTATTGCTGGGCACAGGACGGAACGATGGATTACAAAACTGGTTGAGAAACTGTCACAGAATATTGAAAATGAAACTGTGGTGATTGCAGCAGCAGCCTAGCAGTGCAACAACAGACAGTAGCACTGAACCAACCACAACTTCCCCAAATTTCATTCCATCAAGAGTTGTGTGTCCCAGATTTTGGACACATTCTGTACGTTAGCCTATTTGAGGTACTTCGGCTCAAAAATTGTTGATCTATGATGCAGTGTTTTGCTCAGTTAAAGGTCACGCCAATGAGAGTTTTAGTAATATGTAGATCATACCCTGAGGAAAATTAGTGTGCAAATAAAATATAAACATGTTAGTGTTAATCTTTATAATTTTCTCCCTACAAATTAGCACGTGCCCTCCCAGAACCGCCCTATTTACATTAAACTGGGAATAAGTCTGACTATATCAGACATGCAGAGACTATATCTGTATGAGTAGAGCTTCATTTGTTAACCTTGTAACTACCCTTGTCATCGTCATTTTTATAACTGTAAGAGTTGTAGCTGCTATTAAAGGAAGAAACAAAAAGAATGCAAGGCTATGCGTAAGGAGACTTTTTTTTCCCCCTTAAAACCACGTTAAAGCAATTATCTTGCCAGTATTTCAGGATCTAAACTGCGGCAAGTGTGTAATGTGCTTGTTTTTAATGGTTCATCCTTCTTCACTTCATTTTGTTCTAAACAGCTATATGCTCTCTAAATTTCTGAGTAAGAGACAGTTTTTACAGTTCCTAAACCTGGAAGTGTTGACTAATTATTGTTCTTATTAATAAGACCTTCATTGACATCTGTGAACTATTGGCGAGCAATGAGATGAAACAGTCCCAGATTTAACGTTTCTCTCTACTTCTCTGTTGGCACAGAGTATGTCCTAATACTGAAACAGCTTGGGCCTTAAATTATAATGGATTGTTTGGCTTTCGTGCTAGCCACCTCAAGCCCAAAGGTTTTTTTTTTTGTTTCTTTTCCATATTTAACCACGTAAGGGGAGAAAGCAATAATTGGGAGACCAAAGTAACTACAGTGCTATTTGTGTGCGTTTTATGTGGGTACTTTCTCCATCTCTGAGAAGTTTCAGACAAAAACTACAGGTAGTCCTCGACTTTCTGAGCCCAGAATTTCTGTTGTTAAGTGAGACATTTGTTAAGTGAGTTTTCTCCCATTTTACGGATGTCTTGCCACAGTTGTTAAGTGAATCACTGCATTTGGTACCGGTAAGTTAGTAACTTGGTTGTTAAGTGAGTCTGGCTTCCCCATTGACTTTGCTTGTAAGAAAGTTGCAAGAGGTGATCACATCACCTTGGGACACAGCAACAGTCATAAATATGAACCAGTTGCCAAGCATCTGAAATTTGATCGCATGATCATAAGGATGCTGCAAAGATCGTAACTGTGAAAAACGGTCATAAGTCACTTTTTTATTGCCGTTGTAACTTTGAATGGTCACTAAATGAACTGTTGTAAGTTGAGGGCTACCTGTGCTTAGGCAGTTGCCTTGTTTCATTCCTGGAATCTGGGAAGAGAGTCAGCTCTTACTTCAATCTCTGACTATACTGTGTTTTTTCATTGCTTGGAAAATATATATTTTAGTACTCACATTGGAGATACAGACGGAATAACTTCACAGTGTCTGTTGGTTAGGAACACAATCAAATGTGTTAGAAACTACTAGGGGAGGAGACTTGCTTGCTTCCTTTTAAACAAATCATACCTGGATTGATTTGCAGGTAGTTAAAAAATTATTTTTTTCTACTTTCATTGGTTTTATCAGGTATCAAAGATGTCCTTCCCAACTCTAGGAGATGAGTTAAAATACAAAATCCTTCTGATGTCAACCCACTGTTGAGCCCACCTAAAGTGGTAATTCATAATCCCTTCACATTTAAGAACTTTTGTTCATGCAAGTGGTAGCTGTTTAAGGCCTATCACATGCCTAACTTGTCTAATTTAGAGAGCAGAACAAATGTTTGAATTTGTAAACAAAATTGTAAGCAGAGAAATAGGGGTGTGACTTCTTTAAATTTTGACAGAAGTAAGTGAAGTATTCAATCAGTTTCTCAAAGGAAATGTACTTCTCTGCAGTCGTAGTAGGATGGCTCCTTAAAAAACAAAAAAGAAGACCATCAGAGGAATTATTTCATGTTGGCACCCCTTGGTATTTAATTGAAGTGGAAAAAGCCAAGAAGAATAGAGACCACTATTGATAAGTATGCAGCAAAAGGGCATTTATTCATATTTCTTGATTAACTTGATATGCGCAAGGAAAACACAAGTACATGTACAATGTACGATGCAAGCTACAACAAATTCAGAAAAGTTATTTTTCTTTCATTAGATTGAATTGGAACTGGTTGAAATAATTCATGAGCTATCTCTGTCTAGCGCCAACGTGAATTCATTCAATTAATTTAATGTCAATCCCGATAAAATGGACATTATATCTATATGTAAAAATAGACTGTTGTTTTAGACATGAAAATTCTACCAGGATGTAATCACTGAGATTATAGCGGGATGCCAAAATAATAATAGCAAAATCACATATTCCAAATTGGAGGTAAGTGTGCAATTCAAAACTGCTTTCGGCACATGCTTTGCCCTTACTTCACTTTGTCATAAATTTATTCCAAACCAAACTAATCTTATTCAGGTCTAACTAAAGGACTCCTTGCTGTCATCGCTGGAAAAAAAAAATCAAATTACATAAAAATGCTATACTGTCTTTTAAGTTCAACCAACCTTTTCCATTTCCCTTGCACACATTCATTGATATGCCTTTAAGGTTAGAAATTTGTTCGCATTTAAGTCTTTTAAAGCTGTCCTATTTTCTGAAGAGCTACAGTACATATTCTTAACCATCTTCTTTCTAATGGAGGAGGTGCTTCTCCCATCCCTTCTACATAACCAGTAAAATAAAAAGAACTTTCTTTTTAATTTATCTGACTTTGATCAAGTATTAGAGTTTTGCTTCTGTACAAACTCTAGTTACGTGGTCAGCCAAGCTTGCTTTTTGTGACGTTTTTTTGTTCAGAGTATCAGTCCAATATGTTTTTTTTATTTTTCCCAGAAATCCAATAATTACATTAATTGTAATTGCAAACAAGGATTATTTCTGTCTATCTATCTATCATTGCATCTTTGCAATGTGAGCCATTGAGCACCAGCTGAGTTATTCACAGAGATACAAAGTACCGAAGGAATAAAAAAGAGCTCTCCAATTTTCCAGCTCATTTTGAAGTTGTTTGTATTTATACCAGATTATTATCAGCAACAATCCCTTGAGAAAATGTTTAATTAAGCAAAAAGATGCTGTGGAGTTTTTGTTCAATCACAGTGGCATGTTAGGTAGCAAAAGTGTAGCTTCGTATTTGCTTTCTATAGCGTACATTTAAAACATGGGAAATAGAGATACATGAAGACATTTCTTATTTTCTTAGATAACTCAATGTTTCTGTGCAATACTATAGGTTGTAGGAAATTCTCAGTAACGTACTAGGTTAAAGCACACTGACATCTCATTACCTTGCATATTACATTGTACAATGTGAGTTTTGTTTACTGTCTGATGAACATGCACATAAATATGTGATATGCAAGTGGCCATGATGGTGCACTTCAAATGGTTTGTCGTCTGATACATGACTGTACATTGGGAACCATAGTGTGGGAAGAATCCAGAGAAAGAAATATTTTGGTAAATATTAAAAAGGCAGAATATATTTCCCCAAAGGCAGAATATATTTCCCCAAAGGATTTTAAAGGCAGAAACCAACCCCCTGAAGTCTCTCTGCCCCAAACGGAAACCAAGTCTGCAGAAATGCAGATGTGATAATCTTGCCAGAAAGATTGGGGTCAGGAAGCTGGGATTAGAAAGAAAGATCCCTAGAATCAACAATCCCTCACACAAAAAATCCAACAGTCATCAGCCCCAGCCCCTGGATATGATCTTTGGGACATAATAGGATTAGCCCACCACCATCAGAATACCAGAAAGGCACACTCAGACTCAGGTCAAAGTTCATGCCACAGGAACAACTCCAAACAAAAGTCCAAGAAGGTATAAAAACCCACTCCCTACTACATGTGATCAGTTTTTTTTTTTCCAGAGCCATCTTTCTGTCTGGCTCTCCTCTTCAATAAACTACAACCTTCTTTGTAAAGCAGTCGCCATGTTGTTTATTCCCGGGTTGGACTGGACCCTGATGAAGATATTTCCTTCAACAATTGCATACTGGATAGCTTCATGTGTACCGTTGTATGGATGCATATCCCAAGACTCTGAAATATCAGTAGGAATCATATTTCAAAGTAGGATGATTGGATGTTCATAGGCATGGATTCTAGGCTGGTTTGGACGGTGATTTCAAGATTGGCTCAGAATAAAAAAGAGCTATTTTCTTACAATACTTGTATCAGAAAGTGGGGAGGAGTATGTGAGTTTATTACACCTCAAAGACATCCTTGTAACAAGACATACAATATGAAGCCTTACAAGAGACCCTTGTAACAAGACATACAATATGAAGCCTTTATGCTTGCAATGTCACATTTAAATTCCTAGATTTTATTGCTAAATTGCTAAATTTTAACCCAACAAAGTAACATCATCAGTGTGAGTAAATATGGCATTTGCAAACATAAGATATTAAAATGTCTGCAAAACATCCAACTATGCTCCGATATCAAGAAAAACTCATAGTTCAACCCTGAGCTACAGATATTCTTTTTCTACTGAAATAATTTTAAAAATGAGGTAGTTTGCTTGAGGCGTGTTCAAAAAGGCATTCAAGAGTTCTGACTATCACAAAGCTTCTCCTGGTATCAACATATTTTTTTCTCATATTTTAAAAGAAAAGGGGAGAATTGTGAATATGCAAATTAGCAGATATGTTATCCTGATCCAGTCATATCCTTTTGTAAAGTAGATGTATCTGTGAAAGAAATGGGGCTTGGGTTGTAACACCACATCCCAAATTTTGCCTTTGATTCCTCCTGCAAATGCTACTGCAACAAACATTAATGAGAGTGAGTTTATATATATGTGAATATGACATGTATACTTCATGAGGTTTTTTTCTACTTAAGAAGAGTTGCTTTCTTAATGCACTTCCAAATTTATAGTAGCCATTTGTACTAAACAGTCATACTGTTCAAGGAACTTGCAGTATAGTGTAGTTCTCTTCACATATACTTGTTCTGAAGAGGGAGAGTCATATATAAGGTTTTTTCCCCTTTCTTTAAAAACAAACTTATATGTCTTCCTAGATAACATTGTCTAAAAATACAAACTTCTGCTTTAATTTTCAGAAATGTTTTTCCCTTTTAATAAAATTAAAAAAGAAATAAGCTTCTAATAAAAACCACATCCAAAGAAGAAGAATCATAGAGGATTCTTTTTTTACTTATTGCTGAAAAAGGATAAGTTTTTTTCCTCTCTCCTCTTTCTGAGAAATGACTATAATAAACAAAGTCTCATAGCATTTAATTTGTTTATGATTTCCAATATTGTGCTTTAAAGACAACTAGGGAAAGAAATGCAGCAGTATTATCATTTACTCATTATACTTAGATTTGAAAGAAAGCATGTTTATGGATACCTCAAAACATTTATAATGCCCAAGAACATTGATTCACTTTTGTGCCTTTGAGTAAATCTTTTTTTTTTTGGTAAGTTTTTTTAAAATGGTTCATCATTGCCTTTGTCTTATAACTGAGACAGTGTGATTGGCTCAAAGTCACCCAGTTGGTTTTCATGCCTAAAACACAACTAGAAGTCCATCTTTCTAATACAGGACCTTTAATTACTACACCAAACTGCTTCTTACCCTGGTTTTTGTAAAACACTACAAGATGGAGACATAGGAGGTAAACATATTAAACATATTAAACATATTTAAAAAAGGGACTATAACCAAAAAGTCTTGATGCCATGGGGTTCATAGGTAATAATCCATTAAAAAGGGAGGTCCCAGAGCAAGCCTGATATACTGAGTTCTTTTGGATGGGCAGAAGCCCCTCGGAGTAAGCATTCCCAGAGACATTCAGGCTTTGAGCCACCGATGGCTTTAAAAGTGACAGCCAACACACTGAATTACAGTTGGGAGGCAAATATCAACCAGTGCAGTTCCAGAACCCTGAAATCCCCATCAGTACTTCATCTGCTATATTTCATTAAGATTCTGATAAAGTATTTAATCGGATCTATCCTAATCATGATTAAATACAAGGTATTTGTGCTCAATACCTTTTGTTAATCTAGAGCAGGGATGAGGAACCTTGGCCCTTTTATGACTTGTGGACTTCAACTCCCAGAATTCCTGAGCCAGCCATGGGAGTTGAAGTCCACAAGTCATAAAAGGGCCAAGGTTGCCCACCCCTGATCTAGAGGATCATAGACAGTTGATAACAATAACTGCATGCTAATCTCTGCAGCTTTACCTGGTAACTACAGAAGAATGTTTATTCTTAATCCCCTTCTCTTATGTTCTTGACACTATCTCTTCCAGCCCCAGATCATTGCCAGTAGCCATGCTAAGAACAAAAGTAGACAGGCAGCTTCTCCTCCTTTTGACATTCTAATTCAGAGCCATGTTTCATTAGAAGATAATCAAAAATTTAATTTTTCAATGACTGTTAACTTTTAATGTAACATTTTTGTCTTGGAATGCCTTCTTATCTTCCTTATGATTCTTCTCAAACACTTCTAACAAAGTTATCTGATGGCCAACCCAAAGATATTGTCTGGTACTTCCTTTACAAATCTTTTCAGTGTCACCTATCAATAATCAGTTATGTTGAATTCTGGCACCTGTTAGAAACCACTTTTCTCCAAAGCAGTTGGAAGGGATCATCTAGATCTGTGTTTCTCAACCTCAACAAATTTCATTTCTACAGACTTCAATTTCCAGAATTCTCTAACCAGGATCTAAACTTTTGACTCCAACTGAACACTCCTTTCAATAATCCAAATTGAAGCAGCCATGACAAATTGTTTTTTAGCCTCTGCTAAGCTTTTTGTATAAATTGCTCCACCATCAGGGTGCTGTTCTTGTTGTTTTTTCCCCATCACATTCAATTAAAATTCCTTTTTTTAACAAATACATTATTCTCAATTCTGCAAGCTAGCATAATTTAAAAAAAACAACAGATCTTCCGCATTGTATCTTTGAGTATTTGAGTACCACCATATTCCTCTATTTCAATCATCCTCAATATAACTTTGTTCAGAGTTACAGTTGCCATTTTAATTTATCACAAAAGCAAGATATAATTCCTTGCAATTCAAAAGTATCCGGTTTGCTCCTGAGACCATAAGTGAGAAACAGTGTGATTATTTAAGTAAATCTCTTAGAGTTATTTGTTAAATTCTAGGGTAGTATATTTCCATACATGTTTTTATTAACATAGGCCATACACACACACAAATACACACACACCAGTTTCGATGTGTCTTTGTTCTGAGATGAGAGTCCTGTGTATTCATTATCAGCAGAAACATGCCAATCGACTTTCATTCTAATCATTTTCATTGTTGCTGAGCCAAGCTTTTTAACAAGATTATACAGCAGTGATTGCCTCTTATATGTCAATACCTACACAGAATTCTTCCATTTCCTTGAAATATTGTTACCTCAATTTATTATGAAAGTATTGCAAGGTGCTGCTAGCATGCAAAACAGCATTTCGTTTCATTTTTCTTTTCTCTCTCAACGTCTCACATGAACACAGAAGCTTTCTACTTTTAGATCCAACTATCCCTTTTTGGAAGTAGATAGAAGGAAGAGATAGACAGATCACTTTTAGCACTGGCTCTCACTATTGTTTTGAGACAAAAGACAAACCAAACAACAAGCATCAAGGATCAAGGATAAGTAGCTCACTGCTGGCTGACAAAGCAAATCATCCCTCTAAATCTTACTATACCAGAGGAGAGTTGAAGGACAAGCCCTTGAGAGACTTCAATAGCACAAGAAGATTTGGCCAACAGCCCGTCTTCTGAGGCCTTTATTTCTATGATGTAAAGGAAAGGAAGGCAGTCAGCGAATGCCTGATGAATTAATGGTAGGAGGCTGGTTTACCACATCTATTTTACTATCCTTAACAATTCCCTACAAAACAAAAACTTCAAAAAGTACTGAAAATTTGACCCTTGCATCCTGGTGATGGCAGCACAACACTGCCACATTCCTGGTCACCCAACTGTAAAAAGCCAAGTGTTAGTTCTGACTTTTTCTCTCTGTCCTTCTTGGTATAATGGTAAGTATTTTGTCATATTTAATGAAAACTGTGCTACATCATGCAACACCTGGTTTTTTTTAACCAACAAAGGAGAATATTTGTAGCTCAGGGTTGAAATGAGGGGTCAAGAAGCAATAGATGGAAACTAATCAAGGAGAGAAGCAACCTAGAACTGAGAATAAATTTCCTGACAGTTAGAACAATTAATCAGTGGAACAACCTGCCTCCAGAAGCGGTGAATGCTCTAACACTGGAAGTTTTTAAGAAGAGACTGGATAGCCATTTATCCAAAATGGTATAGGGTTACCTGCTTGACCGGGGGGTTGGATTAGAAGATTTCTAAGGTCCCTTTCATCTCTATTATTCTAGCAAGTTCTATTATCTGTTATTTCTCTCAGCTTCTTTGTTTTCTTGTAGATATTTCATTACCGAAACTAGGTAACATCATCAGTGCTGATGATGTTACTTAGTTTGGGTAATGAAATGTTTGCAAGAAACAACCAAGCTCAGAGACCACCAAGGACCTTTTTTAAAAAAAGCTACCTAATGTAACTCAAACGATTGTGACAAGGTAGTATGATATGAAGGGATTTAGTAAATGAATACTTGTAGATGAAAATTGTGAAGCTATGCTTTCCACAGTACTGAGAAGGTTGTGGAATCCACATGTATCCTGTGGTGCTGAAGGTTATGAAGATGAAAGCTTTGGTGATCCCCAATGACAAATTCACTACATCACCACAAATAAGCAAGCAACTTATTCTATAGCTTTAATAGAGAGAAGAAGATGAAGAATAAGAATGTAACCTATCCAACTGCAACTATTTCCAATTTCTGCCAGAGCCAACCCTTTGAGTAAAAGTTATGTACTTTAGTAGGGTGGTGCAGTGTTTCAAATTTAATTTGGAAGAGGTGCATCTAGGAGGTGAGTGAGGTGCTTATCTTTGTCTCATTAAACCAGCCTTTTGCTCGATTCCTGGAAATAGAGGCAGCCACATTAATGGCTGTGTCTGTGCTCCCATGTACTCCACAGTACGTGTTCCAAATCAGATCCAAATCAGATTTATTGCAAGATACCAAGACACTGTGAGACAAGAGGGAGAGTTCACATCATACCACTTGTGGGAAAATCCATTTTCCTCTCCGTTACTGTAAGGATTATAGAGGCACAGTGAAGCTTGGAATGTTGGTGGTAGTAGATAATAATATTGACCCTATTAATAACAGCAATATATTTTGATGCTTTGATGCTCTGTTGCCTGGTTTCACAGTATTAATGTTCCACTACACAACAAGCAAAAGCCAGGCTAAATGCTAGCTCTAAGCCATGAGGGAGAAGTAAATAAGTATAATGGGGCAAGTGATCCTAAGAATCACTTCCAGGCAAGCAGGTGTAGAAAGCTCTTGTGCATTTATGTATTTTCCAGGGCTGCAATAGATTAAATGACTAATAGGCTAGAAATGACTAATGCTGGCATGTAGAAAAATATGTAGAGCGCTCTCTCTCTCTCTCTCTCTCTCTCTCTCTCTCTCTCTCTCTCTCTCTCTCTCTCTCTCTCACTCCCTGTGTGTGTGTTTGTATGTGTGTGTGTTTGGAGCTACAAACCTGATCCTAAAAAAAAGAGAGCTCGAAAAATCTCTCGACTGTTCCATTAATTTAGAATACCTGCCTCACTCATTTTTGTCCACTATAAATTCCACTTGTTTTCTCTCTCTTTGTTTTCTGTATCACTGCGAGGTTAATGCAATATGCCTCAAAGTGAAATAGGCCAGAAGTTTGCCTCTTTCCGGCTAAGGCTAAGCAATGGAGTGAAGCTGATCACTGACAATTGATGACTACGGTTAACTTCTCTTCCGAGGTGGCCTTGCCATCAATCAGCATGAACCAGTTCCTTCAGATGGCAGATTCTAAAATGGCTCGTTTCTTTATCTGTGACCTCTTTTTCTGTGTACTATTAAAAATAATGAACAGAGAAAATGAGTTATTTTGATTTTTTTTCCCCCTTCAGGTGAAAAAAAGGGCTAAAGTTTTATCCTGTTTGTATCACTTAGCTTTCAAAAAAGAGTGGCTATTCTTTACTTCATTAAAACACACTTTTAATGTTCTACAAAAAAAACCCTCTGACCATAACATCACAGATAAAAAGCTTCAGGATTTGGGGAAATATCTTTATTCTTTGGAACAATTGGATAACAGCATTAGCTCTTGGAATTATGGGAAGGCGCTATCCATACAATAACAATGCTAATGGATTTCTGGGCCATGGAGATACCCATGGTGGTGCTTTATTCTGAATCCCCTGGTGGACAATTCCATATTTAGATAAAATTTGTCAGCTTGCCTTTTTAAATAACAGAATTACTTGAAATGATTGTGTCCCTACTACTGGTAATTTATAAATATGACAAACATTTCGAGTCAGTGAGTTCTAACCTGAATCATCTCATCCTGATCTGTGGATATCTTTTCTGTGTGGTGTCCTGCAGATTTGTGGATGGCATGGAGATGATCTTCCATAAACTGTTTTATGCTTTGAGTCTGTGAAACAGGGGAAGTATTAGGAAGAGACTCATATTGGCTCCTCCCTGACTCCATGGGATGTAAAAGGTATGAAAGGGAAAATACAATCAGGCCTTCAGTATTGTGTTATAAAAGTATTGTCTGTTCCTTGATCTCATCAGTCTTTCCATTCCCACTGCTTTTTTGTCCACCTGTGGTCATAACAGAATAACAGAGTTGAAACGCACTTTGGAGGTCTTCTAGTCCAACCCCCTGCTCAAGCAGGAAACACTATACCATTTCAGACAAATGGTTGTAGAAATAGAAATAGAAACTGGAAGGGACCTTGGAGGTCTTCTAGTCCAGCCCCCTGCTCAAGCAGGAGTACCTATACCATTTCAGATAAGTGACTGTATAGTTTCTTCTTAAAAACCTCCAGTGATGGAGCACCCATGATTTCTGGAGGCAAGCTATTCCACTGGTTAATTGTCCTCACTGTTAAGAAGTTTCTCCTTAATTCCAGGTTGCTTCTCTCTTTGATTAGTTTCCAACCATTGTTTTTTGTCCTGTCCTCTGGTGTCTTGGAGTATAATTTGACCCCCTCTTCTTTGTGGCAGCCCCTCAAATACTTCAATACTGCTATCATGTCACTCCTATTTCTTCTTTCCTTTAGATTAGCCAAACCCAGTTCCTGCACCTGTTCTTCATATGTTTTAGCTTTCAGTCCCCTAACCATCTTTGTTGATATTCTCTGCACTTTTTCTACAGTCTAACATCTTTTTTTATATCGTGGTGACCAAAGCTGGATGCAATATTCTGAGAGTGATCTTACCAAGGCATTATAAAGTGCTATAACATTTCATGTGATCTTGATTCTATCCATCTGTTAATGCAGCCTAGGACTGTGTTGGCTTTTTTGGCTCATGTTTAAGTGATTTTCCACTTAGGACTCCAAGATCCCTGTCACAGTTACTAGTTTTAAGCCAGATACCACCTAGTCTATAACTGTCATTCTGTTTCTCTGTTTAGGTTAAGAAATATTTCTGAAATGTTGATCTAGTTTCTAATTATATTATGTATTGTGCAACCTATAGTAACCAGCCCTTATTCTCTACAACTTTTATCATTTGCATGTATCTCTCTACAAACACATTCCATCCACTGAAACCTGGAAAAAAAAATCTTAATGTTCACCTTCTCTTAAACTCAACAACTCTATCAAACTTATTTGTTTAACCTGCTTGATTCTCAACTTAATCCTCTCACCTATTATTTGTCTTTCTTTGTGTATTTTCTGCTACCCTTCAGATCTCATACATGTCTTGAATGTTAATATAAAACCAATATTTTTAGGCATTTTGTTACATTCCTCATTCCTCACAATTCCTGATAATGTGGTATTTATCTTTGTTCTAAGCAATCTGTTATGCCTATCAGGCTGAGATGGTCAGAGTTACAGTAAATAATACTAAGTAATGTTATAAACTGTCAAGCAGTCAAACAGTGGGCTTCAAGCATTTAGAAATTAATAAGGTGCTGACACAAACTGTCATGGGGTTTATTAAAAGACATTGAAATATGGTATTTCTCCAACATCATGAACACTGACAAAGGGATGGTACATAATTAGATTTTAGAAAAGCAATTGATAAAGTAGATTGCAGCCTCCTTTGTGTTGAATGGAACAATGTGGGATAGATGATCATCTCACTACAAGATAGATTCTAGATGAGCTGAACAAGCACAGCCAAAATATAGTCTTAAATGGGTCTATATTCACATGGAAAGATGTATACGGTGTACCTCAGTGTTCTGTTCAGGGCCCATTGTTCTTCATAAATGACTTAGATAACAGAATAGAAGGAATGTTTATAAAATATGCAGATGCCATAAAGCTGGGAAGATTGCTAGGAAAACATGTTCAAAGTTAAACATAGTGTAGTTTGGGGCTGCATCCATAGACATATGGTGTCAAGATCACAGCAAGTTATAGTACTACTCTATGGGAAAAATACAATTCAGCCACATCTTTAAAATATTGATGATAATATGCCATCAAGTCAATGTCAACTGTTGATCATTAATTTTTTTCCATAATGACCTCTTCCCATCACAGTATATATATCATGGCATCTGATTGTTCTTTCCAAGGCCTTTAATGCTACCCTACCAAGGGCTATTTGTGCTGTCCTGCTCTCTCGCTCACTCTCTCTCTCACACACACACACACACACACATACATACACCACATGTGTTAGGAGTCTTTATTAAGGCAATTCCCTGTGCCAGCACCAACTCAACCCCAATGAATTCTACAGGCTACTCAAAAGAAGTCAACACTAGTCCTCAAGGCAAAGGCAAGTCCAGTCCACTAGGCAAAAGCAAGTCCACAGGGCAGGGCAACTCCACAGTTGAAGAGACACAATCCAAATTTCAAGGCAAGACACAACAAGGAAATGATACGTTGTTCCCAGCAACATTTCACTCCACTTGCTGAGCTAAATAACTGCATCCTGGTGCAGCTCATCAAGAGGGACAAGGTTGCCTCCTCGAAAGTAGCCTGGCTGACCTTTGTTATACCTGCCTCCTCTCATCCCTACGTGCTCTCAGATCTGGAGGAGGAGGCAGTTCTTCTTCATCTCCAATGACCAGTTGCAGCTGTGTGCCCTCTCCACCTGAAGCCTCTGGGCTTCCCAGATGCAGCTGTGCCTCTCCTGTCTCTAGCTCAGCCAGCTGCTCGTATGGTTGCTCCCATATGTTTGGCCCTTCCACTCCTAGCTCGTAGTCCTCGGGTGCCGGCTGATCCTCCTCCAAACTAGCATCTGGAGAGCCTTCTAGAGAAGTGTCCAGGGGAGTCATCACACTATCAGTGGTTCATTTCTTGACTGTTCCTTTAATGTAGATAGTCAATCCTAAGAGGCAGAAGGCACCCGCCATTGCAATATCTTAATTGCCAATTCTAAGCATGATTGCTGCATTTGTTGTTAGTTTGGTTTTCTTTGTATTTAATTTTTTTCCCACTCTGCTTTTTGACTTTCATTAATAGAGCTTCTAATTCAGTGCATTTTCAGCTTCAGAGTAGTGTTATTAGCATAACATAGATTATTGAAGTTTATTCCTTCAATTTAAAACCACATTCATCTTCCAGTATCGTGTGTTTAATCTCTATATATCTACTCTTTCTTTGCTGCCTGTGTAATCACATTGCAGCTGGATAATTGGTAACTACTTTTTTTTAAAAAAAAAATAAAACTTTCACCCATCCCTACCATTTGATCATATTCTTATGTGCTACTCCTATTATTGAAGTCTGCAATACCCTGGACTTTGTTGCTTACTGTACGCTTAGTTCATCCTAAGAATTCAAATTGCAGATTATAAGCAATACAATAGGGGAAAAACACTGACTTACTTTAGTCAGAGTTAATTGAGCCATTGGTAGAATAGCTAAGGCTGAAGCACATTGACATATCCTTTGCCAGACGGTAATTGGCAAGGTGGAAATGAGGACAAAGAGACCTTGCCACCTCTCCATCCTTTTTTTGAGACAATATATAAACAGTTTTCCTGCCAATGTATGTAGTATAAGACATATTTTAGAAACCCTTGGCCTTAGGGACCTGATTTATGAAGCACTTTCTGATGAGTGTGACTATATTGATATGCTTGCCTTGATGTTGGCCTCTCCTTGTGAATCTACAGTATATCTACTTAATCTCCTGGCGATCCTATGCATATAAAATGAATACAACTCCGTAATTTTTCTTTGAATGTTCATTTTCGGCTTAGTGCCCTGCCATCTTTTCTTTCATGGTCTCTGCCTTTTAGTCTCTGCCTATTAAAGGCTGTGACTTTTTGTTCTTTGTCATTTTACTTATACCTATTGGTAGGTTGTGGCGCAGTGGATCAGTGGTTAAGATTCTGTGCTTGTTAGCTAGAAAGCCAGCAGCCCATATTTGAGAGACAAGCTCCACACGACGAACTGAGCTCCCATACTCACCCTAGCTTCTGCCAACCTAGCAATTCAAAAGAATGCAAATGCAAGTAGATAAATAGGTACCACTTCGGTGGGAAGGTAACAGCACTCCATGATGTTAGGCTGGTCACACGACTGTGGAAATGTTTTGGGACAGTGCTGGCTCAATGGCCTTTAAACAGAGATGAGCACTGCCTCCTATAAGTCAGCAACAGCTAATGGAGTAAAATCCACAGGGACTCCTTTACTTTTTTATTGGTATGTTTAGCTGTCATTTATGACCCACAGCTATATTTTTTGTGTTGTGTTGTTTTGATTTTGTGTGTGTATGAGAGAGAGAGAGAGAGAGAGAGAGAGAGAGAGAGAGAGAGAGAGAGAGAGAGAGAGAGAGAGATTTCCATCTCTAGCACATCCTAGTTGTGCATTATTGCCAGTATTGACACTTCATTCCTTGAAGTCTCCACTAGTCTGGAGAAATAGATGCAGAAATGTGTGTATGTGAGTGGACTTGTATGTGGACTTGTGCACATACAAGTAACAGAGCTGCTATTCATAAATACATAAGTACGTGGGAAATATTGTATATGGAGGGTTTTAATTTCCTTTGCTAGGTTGCCAGAAGAAAGAGATAAGAAACAATAAAACAAATCTATATCCAACACATGGTTTAAAAGTCAGGCTCTTTGTTTAAAATTCATGGATAGAAATGGGAGCTGTCCGTTTCAGGGTTTTATATTCAGATAAAAAGAGGGCCGCATGAACAAAACACACTAACAGGATAAAAGGTTGTGGAAAAATCCTGTTATTTACTGGAGTTCAAGAATGCAGGATCCATTGCAACTCCAACTCTGGGGGACAGGGAGAATCATCCAGAAGTGCCAACTAACTGTCACTCTTAATTATTTGGCAAACAGATGTTGCAGTTGGTGCTGGCAGGACTGTCACTGTTTGTTGTCCTTAGTGGAGAACTTTTGAACTAAGCAAACAAAATGAAAGATTCAGCCTGGAACCTTCTAGATGCAAATTCATATTGCAGGCTCACAACTAAACCTGGAGGGCAAGCGAGGCATATGGATTGAATGGAGGCAAAGTTGGGGACTGGTAGGTAAGCACACTGGCATCCTTCCTAATGGAATGAAAACCAGTCCTTGGCTTTCCGTTACATACAGCATTTTAGAGGTCTAACTACAGAATTATGGATTTGGAGTCAGTTACCAGGATGGTCTTAGACTGCAGTCAATCAGTTCTAATTACATAAAGACTGGCTGCTCCTTGAGGCAATAGTTAGTACAATGCAGAAATTTGCAATGTGAACACATGATGCAAATTAAGAATGGACTAGGAAAACAAAATGTGCTTGGCAAGGCTGAGGGAAATAGAAGGGGGGGAACAGTGGGTTCAGAACCAAATAAAGTGGTGGAATGTCCTTGGGAAAGTTATTACTGAAACAGATTGAGATGTCAAAGATTATTCATGCAATCATCAGGACTGAACACTAGCAGTAAGACAACATGATGAAAACTCCATAATTTCACAACACATGGACAAACAGCCATAATTCCAACTAGGAAACTGAGAATTCTAGATCAAGCCAAATCCCAAAGCACTAGAGACTCCCTAGAGACCTGGCACTTGGACAAATCAGCCACCAGCAGGCACATAGAGATAAACAACATCTACTTAGCATTCAAAAAGAGATAATCAAAAAGCCAAAAAGGAAACAAAAAGACCAAAACACCTCCTCACCAAGCAGAGATTGACACCAAGATTAACATTAGACCAACAATCAAGAAGTTAGCAATACCGCAATCAAGGAACTACCAACTCAGAAAAACTATCTATTAGTAAACAGCAGCCTAATCAAGGAACCACCAAGAACACTCCCACCAACACTGACAAGGCATATTAGTGGTATGTTAATAGAAAGCAAATTCTATTCCCTCAGACACAAATGATGTTACCTAGTTTGATAATGAAATGTCTGCAAAAAAAAAAAAGTTCAGAGAGCACCAAGGTTCAACCCTGAGTTACAAATAGTTTATCAGTCAAACAGATCTGATGCAATCTAGTTTGATGCTCAACTGACAGTAATACCTAGCAGAATAACAGAGTTGGAAGGGACTCTGGAGGTCTTCTAGTCCAACTCCCTGCTCAAGCAGGAGACCCTATACCGTTTTTAACAAATGGTTGTCCAATCTCCAGTGCTGAAGCACCCACGACTTCTGAAGGCAAATCGTTCCACTGGTTGATTGTTCTCAGTGTTAGGAAATTTCCCTTTAGTTCTAGTTTGTTTGTCTCTTTGTTCAGTTTCCATCCATTGCTTTTTATCTTGCCTTCTGGTGTTTTGGAAAATAGGTTGACTCACTTTTCTGTGTGGCAGCTCCTCAAATATTAGAACACTGCTATCATGTCACCCCTAGTGTTTCTTTTCACTAGATCACCTAATCAGCCTTGGTTAACCTTGAAAAGTGTAGAAGGAAAATACATGGATTTTATAGTACAAAACACAAGACATCCCAGGATTTCAGGCTAGATTGGGAAACTGAAGAAAATACCTTTAAAGAACCACTATTTTGAATTGAGTCCAGAAATGGGCTGACAACAGTAGAGCTGGCATATTGACATAATGGATTCATATTAGCTGGTCCCACTGAGAAGTCTAGCTGCTCAATTTTGAACTAACTAAAGTTAGTGGACCATTCTCACAGGCACTCCCTGTGTACAATGCGTTGGGATAACCCAACTGGAAAATTACCAGTGTTGCAAGAGGGAGGTAAAGTGCAATGAGGCCTGCAAGATTGATATCAGCTCCTTCAGGGTAAACCAGATCAAAAAATAGACTCCACTGGAAGAAATGAACTATGCTGAGATAGGCTACAATAACAGAATCTTGCAAGCTTGGTTGCATTTTCTCTTCCCTATCTCCCAGGGAGTCGGGGAGGAGCCAGTCTGCATGTCTTCTTAATACTGCATTGTTTCTCAGAATTTAAGGGACGTTTTAGCTCTCTTTGCTTATATAACAGTTCCTGCCTATCTCCACCAAGGTTATCTCCTTGATTGGCTACACAGGGTCATGAAAGTGATATCTGTTCCATCCAGGCTGAAATGCACCTAGAATATAAAAAGCACCTTACTTCAAACCCACAGTCAAGAAGCAGGATGATAGGAGCATATTTGTTAAGACTCAAGCCAGGAGTCACAAACATATATTGTTCTAGGATTTGTCGCAAACAAGAAATTTCAAGATGGCCAGGACTGCTACTGCAATTATGATGTGTCATAGGCTTCATAGTTAGCAGGCTTCAAAAGAGTATTGTTGACTTCCACCAATGTCAACCTAAATTTAAGTACCTGCAATTTAAACTATCTTTTATGTAAGTGCATCCCCTTTAGTTAAATTAGATATCATTAGCAGACCAATTTTATAGCACAATTAATCCACTATTGCATACCTGGAATAAGGGCATTGCCTTTCTAAACAGTTTGGAGGCACAGTCTTCCTGCTAAATTATGGCAGCTGGCTGTTATTTTTAAAAGCATGCTATGGGGATCATATTCTAAGGATGATGTTGTAAGGTTTATATAACTCCTCTTTTATTTCACTAATTATAGACAAATTCACATTGAATCTCTGTGTGATTGTTAGGAAAGCTGGACACGTGGGCATTTTAAATCAACAATCCTTTGCTCAGTTCAAGATTTTCAGATTGTGCCTTCTGTAAACCATGTTTGAGATTTCTCTAGCTTGTGCATTGCATGAACCCAGTTAATTGTGTTTTTTTTAAAAAAACAAGCAAGACCAACTGATCGCTTAGCCTTTCTTTGTATTAAATCACAAATCATTCATTGCAAGACAAATCACTTGGGTAATAAGTTTCAATTTGTCATGCTTTTCAAAGACTGCCACAATCTGCCATAATTTTGAAATAGATTATAGTTGGGATTCATGGCCAGAGATAGATCAGAAAGATAAACCTAACCAAGAGGACAAGCAGCAGCTAGATCAAAACGTTACAAGCAAGTACAGAGCTAAGTAGAAATTTGAGTTACAGGGTGGTAGCGGTGAACAGAGAGGGTCAAAGAAAAAAAAAAAGTAATAATAGTAGACAATAATCATAGTGCAAAGCAGTAGAATAACCGGTACTGTATCTTTATACTCAAAATAATTTATCAGTTCTTAGATCATGTACTACAGCCAAACCAGATCTCCCCCATCCTCTTGCTGTGTCTTTCAATTTTTTAGTTCCCAGATGTATGACTTGGTAAAATGTTAGAAAAGTCTTCGAGAAGTCTATAAGTTCCTGGATTCCCTTCCCTTCCCTTCCTCCTCCTCCTCCTGATAGGGACCCATTTCATCTCTTCCAGGTTCTCAAGAATTATAGTTAATGGTCTTGCAATCACTTCTACCAGTTCCTTCCTTACATTCAGAAGTAATTTGGCATTGGAGATTTAAATTTATTCAAATTATCGAAGTGTTCTTTTATGCTCTCACCAACCCTGAGCTGTTCCTCTTCCACTACTAGCATAAGGCTATCCAATCAGGAGTTTGTTTCCCTTCTGGGTAAAGACAGACATTAAAAATGTGTTAAAACATTTTGCTTTCTTTCCATCACCTGTTGCCAGATGACCTCTTCTCCTTTGATTTGCAATAGACCTACAACATCTTTGTCTTTCTGTAACTTTAGTCTGAATTTGGCCCATATTCCTTTATGCCGTTGAGAATTTTTTTAATGAATGTCCTGGCTAGACTGCAAGTACTGCAAGAACTATGAGGTATGAGCAATTAATGTACTTACCAAACAAGTAGAGAGACAGTTGGTGCAGTGGCAAAGGCATCAAGCTAGAAACCGGGAGACTGTGAATTCTAGTCCTGCCTTGGGCACAAAGCCAGCTGGTTGACCCTGAGGCAATCACTTTCTCTCAGCTATAGGATGGGGGCTATGGCAAACCACTTCTGAAAAATCTAACCAAGAAAATAGCAGGAACTTGCAGGCAGTCTCAGAGAACTGGGCACAATTAAAGAACAACAAGAAAAACAAACCAATAAGTTACATACTGCATTAAACTGTGTGAACATTTGCAAAAGTGGCATGGTATATTTGTAACAGTAATGCAGTTTCATGTGGCTTACTGTAGGAGTAGGAAACTGTGGCACTTCACATGTTGCTGTATGTCCAGCATCCTTACTATTGGGCACACCAGCTGAATGGTTGCAATATATAGCCTGGCATCATATAGAGATCCACAATTTCCCTAATCCAACTATAGGGTTTGGCATGCCCTATAGCAGGGGTCCCCAACCCCCAGTCCGTTGACTGGTACCAGGCTGCAGCATGCCCGCAACTGGGCCGCACAAACAAGCAAAGCCCCATCCACGGGATCCAGGCAAAACCACGGCCCCTCCAGTCCACTGAAAAGCCTCTCTCCACGTAACTGGTCCCTGGTGCCCAAAAGGTGTATATATAGTGCCTATAGTGTTCTGCCTGAATAAAATTTTCAGATCATCCCCCCAAGTGGAAACATCTCCACCCAAGTCTTGATTCAAAAGAGGTTTCCAAATGCAGACGTAAAACATTGGGCTCCCTTTGAGGATTAGAAAGATTTGTTGCTCGATTCAAAACTAAACATCCTCAGAGTTAATTCCCTTTTGACTTTTACAGCAAGGGATGATTAAAGACCATCATCAGTGAGTCCTGATGTGCCAAGGTATTTAGCATACATGCTTTTACTCCGTAGAGGTGCATAGCAATGAGCAATGTGTTTACTGTGGGCATAAATAATCTTCCTTGTCCCAGATAACTAGAAAAAGAATTGTACCTGAGACCTTAACATGACTCCCATTTCCTTACATTCCTGAGTTGATCAAGATAAAAGTGAAAGAAACACATATAGAATTTTAGCCTTTGGAATGCAATGCCATTAAATGATGTCAGGCATACTTCTTTCACCCCGGAGTATTTAATGTTAAACTACCAGATGAACTTCACATTTATATCATTGCCACCAGTAGTTCAATCATAATTTATTCTCATATATTTTATACAACCCATAAATCTATCTTTAATGGTTTTAAAATAGTGTTTCGATGGGATTTCTCAGCGGTCTATCGCTGTGAATATCAGCAGTAGCCTGAAAGAATGCTTGCTGAGTGCTATAGATCATTATGTGCAAGGTGCATCTGGAGGGAAGTGATTGCTAAATTCAGCTTAATCCATGCTCTAACATCACATATGGCACCACTGAGAACCACCAGGGAGGGCTAATATCCTGCATGAATAAAGTATGCAATTTAGAATGCTCTCTTGGCTTCTCTATTCTACAAAATGATTTTTCGGACAGCAAAAATAATGTGTAATTGAAAGTATGTGTGAGGAGGAAAGTATTTAAATAATCTAATGTGCAGAGGTTAATTAATCTAAATCAAACTAAATGCCTCTGGAGCAAAAGCCCTGATTCTTGTCCAATGGTTGGTGTTTGGTTTCTTCTAAACCTGGAATTTCCAGTTTGGGATTTTGGTTGATTACCTTCTAAGTCGTATAATTCATGACCATAATAATCTCAATATCAGACACCAAATTCCATGTATTAGTGAGCCATCTGGATATCTGGATGAACCTCATTCCAGGCAGAAATATCTACATATTTCAAGAATATAGTAAGATATAGGATCAGTGTTAGAAGCAGGATTATCTACTGTAAAATTTGATTAGAGGTCTGATTATACATGCATATGTCCATACATACTTATATATGTAGTTTTGGGTAATCATTGAAGTATTCTCAAGAGGCTAATCTCTATGATTTACACAGAAAACAGATCAGTCTGCACCCTGGCCATGTTTTTACCAATTTCAAACCTTGATCCTATTCTTGACAATAGCTTTGCAAGACAGATACCCTTCTCAGAGATAACAGAATTGAAATAGGAATTGAATAGTTTTATCTTTTGTTTCTTAATTATTAGCAGTGTGTTATTTTCAGTAAACTGTTTGTATATTGATTATTTTTTCTTTCTTCTAGCTTAATCATAGCTAAAGAAAACCTTGTTCTTGTTAACATGCTTTACCAAACTCAATTCATTAAGCTTAAGCTTTCCTGAATATTCCTAGAATACTTGTATGCATTCTCTCTCTCTCCTCTCTCTCTCTCTTCTCCCCTCCTCCCTGTGTGTCTGTGTGCGGTGTGTTTATCTCTCTCTGTGTTTGTGTGTATGTATATTATTTATGCTTTTTCTTGCAGCTTTTTCCTACTCTTGCTTGTTTTGGCATGCAAACTGTCTAATGAAGTGTGCATAAACATGTTTGACAGGGAATGTATTGAAATGCCAGCTACCAGCTATTCTGTGTACCAACATTAAGCTGCAATACACTACAAGCCCACTGAATACAGTTGGAGTTAGTTGTGAGTGCAGTAATACCTGAGTTCTGAAAAGAGGTTAATGATATGAGATATGGTCCTACTCAAATTTATTTCTAAAATAATTCCCCACAGTAATAATGAAGAAGAATGGCTATTCCCAGATAGATTATATGTATAATGGTTCCCATGAGAAGTAAAGACAAATAAACATAGAGAGGATAAAAAAAATAATCTTATTTACTTATTTGATTTTTCAGAGAGGCAGAGACCATTTAAATAAGGTAAAATTGATAAAAAATATTAATAAGTAAACTTAATAACAATTACATATGTAAAAGGGAAGACAATGTAAAGTTATGTAATACTGTGCTGAATGTACAGCATCATTGCATCATCATTTAGAAGGCTACTAGATCAGGGGTGTCAAACTCGCAACATCACGTGACGTGTTGCGACGTATCGTGACTTTTTTCCCATTGCCGGCAATGGGGTGGGCACGGTTTCACTATGATGCATCCGGCCCACAGGCCGGCAGTTTGACACCCCTTACTAGATCAAAAAAGATTCTAGGCAGTCTAAAGTCTAATAAGAATATACAACCAAGAAATAACAACACATTGACAAAATAGGCAACAAGAAATTTCAAGACACCATAATTAGACAAGCATGATCACAAATAATTCCAGCCTGTTTAAAAAACAATGCAATTTAAAGCCTTTCAGAAAACTACAGGTGAAGCCTACTGTAAAGAATAACAGAATTGGGAGGTACCTTGGAGGTCTTCTAGTTTGATTTCAGAGCCAAAGACGCAGAATTGTCTCTAATATATGAGTAAAGGCTTGGGAAAGAAATGGTAGAATGAATATTTTAATGGAGCCATTAAAATCAGAGCCTCCATTAAAATCAGAGCCTGCAGAATGGAGAGCTGGTGAGTAGACAGGCTCTTTGATAATTTCTCTCCTGACAAGGAGAGAACTTGAAAATACCCACAATTGCTCCAGACAGCTTTTCCTTGTTAAGAAATTGCAAGATTGAGCACCTTTGAAAGGACACTAAGTTTGCATACTGCCTCTTCTAATGATTTTCAGAAATTGGAAAGCTTCAGACTGAAGACAAATAAACTGGAACAGAATTTAAATCTGGAATAGGGTTATCTTCAGTTTCCTGCACATTTTTTATTTTTTTGCTCCTAATTAAAAATATGCAAACAAAAATGTGGGCTCAAAATATTTCAAAGTATTCAAAATCATTGATGAAGATGCAAAAACCATTGATTAAGAAACATGATGGTACAAAATTGTGCCTGGTAAGTTCAGCTTCAATTAAACCTATGAAGGTTTTAATTTTTGTTCAACAAACAAAGCCATTCTTGTTTGTAGCAGGAAATTGGGATATTTTAATGGAACCTATTCAAGCATTTGTAAATAAAAATATAAACTGTATATAGAAATCTAAATATGATTTGGAAGAATTATAGGGCAGAGAATTGCATTGGAGGAATAATTTTTTTTATGTGAGATGAAGATTAAAGTTCTAATGTACTGTACCTACTTGAAAAGATGTTCAGAAAACTTAGTTCTGAATAGATATGCCTTGCTTTTGTTGTACATTAGTTTAAACATTTTTAAGGCTTTCTAAGTTAAAGTATGGAAAAAATTCTTACTTCTAAGTAAACATATATATCAACAACCTAAGATATGCAGATGATACCACTCTAATGGCAGAAAGTGAAGAGGAACTAAAGAGCCTCTTGATGTGGGTGAAGAAGGAGAGTGCAAAAGTTGGCTTGAAACTCAATATTAAGAAAACCAAAATCATGGCATCCGGCCCTCTCAATTCCTGGCAAATAGATGGGGAAGAAATGGAGGTAGTGACAGATTTTATCTTCCTGGGCTCTAAGATCACCACAGATGGGGACTGCAGCCAAGAAATTAAAAGACGCTTGCTCCTGGGGAGGAAAGCTATGGCAAATTTAGACAGCATACTAAAAAGCAGAGACATTACCCTGCCAACAAAAGTACGTATAGTCAAGGCCATGGTTTTCCCAGTTGCAATGTATGGCTGTGAAAGTTGGACCATAAGAAAGGCTGAACGCAAAAGAATGAGGCCTTTGAACTATGGTGCTGGAGAAGACTCCTGCGAGTCCCTTGGACTGCAAGGCAATCAAACTGGTCAGTCCTAGAGGAGATCAACCCTGACTGCTCCTTAGAAGGCCAGATACTGAAGTTGAAACTCAAGTACTTTGGCCACCTAATGAGAAGGAAGGACTCACTGGAGAAGAGCCTAATGCTGGGAAAGATTGAGGGCATAGAAGAAGGGGACGACAGAGAATGAGGTGGCTGGATGGAGTCACTGAAGCAGTAGGCGTGAGCTTAAATGGACTCCAGAAGATGGTAGAGGACAGGAAGGCCTGGAGGAACGTTGTTCATGGGGTCGCGATGGGTCAGACACGACTTCGCAACTAACAACAACAACAAAGTAAACATATATAATATTTCAGTGTAAAAATGAAAACCACTACTTTGCACTCCATTTTTGGTAAAAGAGAAGGGAGTATACAGCTTGCATAATTCAAATCTGTGTGAAGAAAATGAATTGAAAGAGCATTTTTTCAGTTGAGAAGAGAGGAAAATGTGATGGGGGTCAGAAAAAAATCAGTAAAATTAAATGCTCCTACATCACTTCATCATATGAAAATAGCTGACAACTCAAAACCCAAAGAATAGGTCGATGAGCCAATTAACATTCACTCTCTTTACTTCCAGGACTGACAATAATCCCATCAACCCCACTCTACCTAAAATGAAAATAAAATAATTGATAACATCTTGCTAGCCAGGAAACATGTTTGTTCATCTACATTTATCTACTTGGAGTGACCTGGGTATAGATAGATAGGCAGGTAGGCAGGCAGGCAGGCAGGCAGACATGAAATGCTTCTATGAGGAGAAGCTATGTGAATGAAAGTTGATTGTAAAATACATAAATAACAGTATGGAAATCCCCTAAAGAACACCTAGCCATGTAGCTATGTTTTCTCTACAGCACTGCTTTACAAAGCCCTTGTGATATGAAAAGGTAAAATAATAACATATCAGCAATTTTGCAACTAAGCGCTTTTCCTAATAGCTTTCACCAAGGTTTCATATTGCTAAGGTGAGTCTATTGGGAACAATCCACTTCTGAATAATGTATACATGAAGAAAGAGATAACCTCCAGGATCAAGATGCTGAAACTCCTGGGGCAAAAATAATAGTCGGTCAAGGCCTAGAAGCTGGGAAACAGAGCAGGGCAAGAATGTCTACCAGTGAGAAAATAGAGCACCCACTGAGGCTTCAGAACTGCAACAGTTCAAAATAATGTCCCAAACTTTGCTATGCTTCCCAATAAAGTGGACCAGTGCCTGAAATAAATTGATTCAGTCTCCCAAAACAAATTAAATTGTGATAATATTCTATCCTGGAGAATATTAGAATGTACCAAAGATGGTACAAAACTTCACTGGGAAGGTGCCTTAAATTGTGGCCTGCAAGATAATTAGAAAAAGCCATCAGGGCAGCATTTCAAATGAGAAGAACAAGCCATGTTTTCTAAGCCATCCTCCCAAGTTAAGAGTCACTATTTTCTTGTAGGCTCAATTTCAGCACTGCCAATCATTCTGTGAGGAGGAATAACTCTTCAAAGAAGGAATCCAATTTACATTTGAAAGTTTAGGGATCGAAAGGGAGAAAAATAAGTGTTCTACTTCCCTTAAAACAGAGTCCTCCCAACTACCAAACAGCAAGATCTTTCTGCATTTGTGTGGATTGTGAATCTGTTAGGGGTGACAGAAGGAAGTTTACTCAAATTTTATACTCAGGCAGGACAAATTGGCAAAAGGAGAAATCAATTACCTCAATCAATTATATAAAAAGATATCCTTTTAAAATCCTGGAGAGAGAGAAAGACTTAAACAGGTCTAAAGGATAATATACTTTCTTTTTAGGTATCTTTGCTAACTGTTATGCCTTATCCTGGTAAGCCATTTGGAAGAAGATGGCAGCCATGGAGATTATGAAACGAATATTATGGAAGAAGCATACATGCTACTCCAATTGCCCTGGTTATTAGGTGGTCAGCAACACACAGGCCGATTTTGCACATGGGTAGGATGGTAGCCATTTTGTAAACTTTGCCCAGCTCACATTCCTAAACAAATACATATAGCATCCTATAACTCTCTTCCACCTAAAACATCAGTCCATATCAGTCCACAGCCACTTCACAGAAGGTTATGGATTGCAGTCTATCATTCTGGTTGACTATGGGTTATAGACAGATTTGCTTTTCAGGATCCTAGTCTAGGACTAAAATATAGTGACTGGTCCAAAGCCACTGACCAGCTTCCAAGCCTAAGAGAGGTTCTGACCAGATTTGTTTGCTGTCATCTTAATGTTTTCTCAACAAAATCTAAATATTCGTAGTTCAGAGAAATTTGTTTCCTTGGTTGTTCATTTTCAGTTCAGTTTGTTGTTACAAAGTTCTGTCAGCAGCAGATCATCTCTACACAAAAAATTGTACATCTCTTGTTTTTTCTTTCAAATTATATTTTTCTTCTTCTCTTTGATCATACAGAAAAAGTAGACTTTTTTCACATGGCATGAGTTTCTATTATTCAAATGGAACACATAAAAGGGGCAATGGCAGTTGTTTCTTTTATGAGAGCAACATGCAACATTTCAATATAACACTGAGAACAAAAGTATATGAGTAGTTATTATAAATTCATTGGCATCCTTCAGTCTCAAGAGACTATGGTATCGTGCTCTGGAAAGAGGTCCCAAAGCAGCATCTGGTGTGGCTAAAAAGGCCAATTCGAGAATGGCAGTCCCTTCCACACTGAGGGCAGATACAATCTGTCCCCTGTCCAGCCCCCAGATTTCGCTGGTTCCGGGACTGCCTCTTTGCCTCAGCCTGCCGCACAAGTGTCTCTTCGAATTGGAGAAGGCCATGCTGCATCTTTAGCCTCCAGGCTGAACGATCAGAGGTCAAGGATTCCCAGCTGTTAATGTCCATTCCCAAGGCCTTCAGATCCCTCTTGCAGATATCCTTATATCGCAGCTCAGGTCTCCTTCTGGGGCACTTTCCCTGCACTAGTTCTCCATACAGGAGATCTTTCGGAATCCGACCATCAGCCATTCTCATGACATGCCCAAGCCAGCATAGACATCGCTGTTTCAATAGTGTATACATGCTAGAAATTCCAGCACATTCCAGGACTGCGCTATTTGGGACTTTGTCATGCCAGGTGATGCCGAGAATACGTCGGAGACAGCGCATATGCATGTTATTATAAATTATTGATCCAGATAAGATACAGATTTCTCAGATTTTTTCTTGAAGCTGCCTGCTGTTGGACTTTAGTATCTAAATAAAACAGGCTTTTGTGTTTAAATATACATGGTGGTCACAGAAAACGAGTAGGTTGACACACCGCATTAAGTAGTAACATTAATGTCTGGATTTGGTTAATGCAATTTGTAAAGTCAGCCAATTGTGTATTAGTAATCAAGTCATTGTTAATGAATCACAGTGTAGTGTAACGTTGAACCAAGTTTAAAAATATTGACTTGAGCTCTCCAACTGCATGCAGTAGCATGTCTTTTTCTAATCTAACGCCACAAGAGGTTTTCGAGAAAAGTGCAGCACATTCCTTCAGTGATACCTCCGCTCCCTGATGGTTCAAGAGTGCTTCCTCTATCATGTGAAAAACCTCTTCTTCCAACTATAGCTGCTGTTAGCCCAAGGGCAAGAAGGACACATTCTTTATGGAGAGAGCAGGAGCTGGGAGGCAAAGAGGCAATGTTATGGAAGTGTTTGTCAGGTTAGAGCAAGGTGTGATCCAGTTCACACCCATTGTGAAAAGAAAAGAATAGGAGGAGGGAGAGATATAAAAGCAGGAGCAACAGAAGCCATGCCACCTATCACATTAAGGAGATACCTTCCCTCTTCTTATTATGTAAGCAACTTTTCACTGCGGGAATTGCAGGATTTTGTTTTTAATCTTCTTCCTTTTTCCTCTTCCCTTCTTCCCATCCCATTGGCATTTTACACTATTATTAAAGCAACCTCTTCTTGGTACACAAGATCCAATACCATATGAAAAATGAAGCTTTGGAGGGTCTCCTGGCAGCCTAGTTACAATTTCACATTCTGATTCTAATCTAAAATTCAAATTACTATATTTGGCAGAGGCTGAGTAAACGTATATTAGCTCCTCCTTTTTTTGAGAGGACTATTGTTGATCTCGATTAAAACCATTGATCAACTGTACTGGACTTACTTTTGTAGACCAAATGGTAAATCTGAACTTATATTTTAGACCAGACGTGTCAAACCCGTGACATCACGTGACATCACGCAACATATCGGGACGGTTTTGCCATTGCCAGCAATGGGGTGGGCGTGGCTTCCGCATGACGCGTCCGGCCCATGGGCCGGCAGTTTGACACCCCTGTTTTAGACAAATGAAATTGTGTTTTACATTATGTTTAACCAAATCTCTTACAACTGAACCAGTTACAAAATATTTGAAATTATTTGATTGTATTTAGATAGTAGGCTTAACTTAGGTGCTGTATTAACCCTAAAAAATAAATTTGGTCTAAGCTCAGCACATTGGGCAAAAACGTCCCTGTTTTTTATCCTGACAATGTAGATCCAAATGTTGATATTAGTGTGAATATGCTAATACTGCTGCAATATGACAATGAAGTAAGAATTATGGGAAGTTAATATTGAGGGCATGTTAATGTAAGCTGAGTTACTAGATGCTTCATCTCCCAACTGTCCTCTTTTTATGGAAAGTTCAAATATGGTTCCCCAACTGACTCAATATAATTTAGTTCAATGACTCTATCAGTAGTAAAGGAAAAGTCAATATTCAGAGTATATCTTTTAATAAAATTAATAAAAACTGAGTTTTTTCCTGGCTTTGAATTAGTGTTGCATGTCTGACTCCTGACTCAAATCCAATCTTTATTTAATTTTCTTCAACCCTTGCTGAATTTATGAATTTTCAATACACTCTAAATTTTCTAAGAAATGAGTGAATGCCCATGACTAGAAAAATATATGCATCTGGTCAAAGTTGACAGCACACATACACACAGAAGTGATAGTTTAATGTAACAGTTCATTAAATGTGTAGTTGCTAGCATTGAATCTTAAAGAACAGGTCAGTTACCAGTGCTGATGGCTAACCATAAATTTGGTATGAAAAATCTTGGATACTGTACAAATCCTCTGAAAAAGTTGTATTGCTTTCTCCTTCAGCTTTCAACTTCATTACAAAGCCAACGTAAACACTTTACCATTTTCATATTTCTCACAGGAGTAATATGTCAAAATTATGGGTTTAATCATTATTAATTCCTTTGATATTTATCAACTGCATTAACATTAATCATGATAAACACTTCTAGTATAAATGTGGATGTCATTAATATAGCACTTCAAGTGTTTGTACTGCTGCTCAGCCTTCATTAACCGGACCATTAGTTGCAAGGTGTTAACTTTTTGCATGAAGAACACCGTGTTTCTTATAATGATACTTTGATGTATTTTTAAAGTCCTGTGGATTTTTCTCTACTGTGGCTTACAGTACACTGTGCAAAGCTTCAAAAGAATGTCTTGCTTCAAAACAATAATTTCCTTTAGGATGCTTTGCAAAACAAGGTGTCTTTCTATTTCTAAAAGTGAAGTTTCTGAATTGCTTATAGATTGCTACTTTTGGCATATCCTGTAGCCATCCTGAAGCTCCTATGCACCTATTTTGCATGCATGCCTACTAAAACATACCTGAGGAGTTTCCATAAACTAAGCAAAATATTATCGCCAAACTTTGAGGAAGCAAATATTGTTTCCTCCAATACACAAAATACCTTGCCAAGATAACAAGAAGTCATCTTGCACATGCTTTGCACATATGAACTTAACCAGGGCTTTTTTTCTCATAGAACGCTCAGAACGGAGTTCCGGCACCTTTTGGGGATGGAACCTTGTAGGGTAGGCAAAGTGGGTTGTATGACATGTGTGAGTTCCAGCACCTTTTTTTTTTTTTACAAAAAAAGCACTGAACTTAACATATACTTTGTACAAAGATCAGACCTGTGCAAATCAACCCTGATTTGATTTGAATTGAGAATACAAGAGTCAAAAAGAGCATCTAAATGGCAATTAGAGCCAATTCAAGAACTGTTTCAAAAGAAAATGTATCCATAGGCTTTAATGGGGAAATTTCCAAACATGTGAATTGGTTCCAGTTTTTTGCCAGGATGGAATGAAAATAGGGAAGTTAGACCTGTAAAAAATGTTAACACTGCCAAGTTTTATTTGAATGCTTTAAAGGGTCTTACTACAATGGAAAAAGCAGAGTTAAATACATCAATACTAATGAACAGTACAATACCTTCCAAATTGTCTGGCAAAAAGCTCACAAAAAAGTGCAAAAAGCGGCCTACTTCAATTAAAAATATCAGGTTTGAAAAATAGTATTAAAAATAAAGTTTTCCCTTCTTTTTCATCTTTTCTTGGAAGAATCCCCTCACTCCCCACTTCAGTGGCTGCTAAGTTGAGGGTACATTGGGAAATTTCCTAGATAGAATTAAAAAGTATATCCACTGTCTTGTCCTTATAGAGTGTACTTAAAGATGTTGAGATTCTAGAAAGAGTGCAGAGAAGAGAAACAAAGATGATCAGGGGATTGCAGGCTAAAACATATAAAGAAGTTAGAACGGTTGTTGGAATTGGGTATGTCTAGTTTAATGAAAAGAAGGACTAGCGGTGACATGATATCCAATATCTCAAGGGTTGCCACAGAGAAGAGGGAATCAAGCTATTCTCCAAAGCACCTGAGAACAGGACAAGAAGCAACGGGTGGAAACTAATCAAGGAGAGAAGCAACCTAGAACTAAGAAGAAATTTCCTGACAGTTAGAACCATAGATCAGTGGAACAACCTGCCCCCAGAAATTGTGAATGCTCCAACGCTGGAAGTTTTTAAGAAGAGATTGGACAGCCATTTGTCTGAAATGGGATAGGGTTTCCTGCCTGAGCAGGGGGATGGACTAGAAGACCTCCAAGGTCCCTTCCATCTCTGTTCTATTCTATTCTAGTGGTTAGCTATGAAGCTTGTTCTGACCACTGGATTTTCTGGCATGCCAGGAAGATTGGTGGCATAAATGGTTGCTAAGCTGATGTCCCCTGAAAAAGAAAAAGAAAACATCATTGGCAAGGTTTGTTTGTCAATTTGTTATTGCTTAGTGGCCATATTATTTGTTAGAAATTTAGGAGAGGAAGTGGGAGCAGGAATAACACATTGGGGTGGAATGCCACAGAGATAAGCAATCCTGAGAATTTGAGCCAGCGAAGTGTTAGCCTGATGTCCATTTCACTCATCGTCAAGAGATTTAAACCTGTTACAATCGTGCAACATGAAGTATATTTAGAATATTAAGATCCCAGTTGGGTTGACAAAGCCAGCAAAGAACTGTAACATTCCATTAGTACAACAGAGAGAAAAGTAAGGGCATATGGCTAGATGTGCTAGAAAAGTTGATGACTGAGGAAGTGAATGGAGCCAAAGTAACCTTAGTCTTGCCACCTCAAAAACAGCTCCATTAGGCAAAGAATGTAATTAAAGTGATAAATCCTAATGGATAACTGCTTACATCAGTATCAAAGAGGCTGTCATAACATTGAAGATCTCCTCATTGTTCTTCATATATGGAATTTAAGCTGCAACATTCTATTTTGCTGAAAGCAGTAGAAAAGCTGTTGAATCTTTAGAATGCTTCAGGAGCCCCTGGATTTCACTTACTGCTTTGAAGAAAGTCTTCATTTTGATTCACAACTCCGCTTTAATGAGATGAGATGATCAATGTTTCTTTGAAACAAACCAAACAAAGCTTCCTAGAATGCAGCATTCCCCAACTTGGTGCTCTTCAGATATGTTAAAAGCTGCGTGACCTGGCAGCTGATGAGAGTTGTTGGCTGAAGCTTCTGGAAGTCAGAAAACTGAAAGGTTAATGTACAGTAGATGAATACTGTCCACTTATGTACTTTCACGGGCAGAAATTATCAGGGCTCCTAAGTAGAAGTTCATCTCACGAATGAAGGCAAATATACGTATCCCAGGATAATGTTGCAGGATCCAATCTGGGTCATTCACCAGGACCAGAAGCTTAGTCTTCCGAGCTTTTGGCTCATGCTGGAGCCCATCCTTGGGGAACTTCTCTCTACCAGAGAAGTAGGGCTACTCTATGCATCGTATTTATGTGGTGCCTGGTTGGGTGTGCCTACCTATTGGTTGATTGGGGTGTTGATGGCTGACTATTGGTTGTTGATTCTTTGTGCTGCCAAGTCCTCAGTTCCTAAGTACCTGATAAGCTAATGGTAAATCAGCATTACTGTTGACTTACAAGAGGCCGGTTTCCCAGGCTTCAATCATTTCCCTAGTTATCTACAGAAATGTTTCTGTACATAGATTCTGATAATTGGAGATGCCGGAGATTAGTTCTTGGGACATCACAGACAATATATTGGAATCCATTGCCATACTTGAAGAAAGATTTTGTGACAGAAATTAGAAATCAAGCATTTATTGAGCTTAAGTTCTTTTTGTCTTTTTCGTGTTGACTCTGCCATCCTTGACTCTCCTACAAGAACATTCCCCCTGCTCTCCCGCTCCTTTACCAATAAGAAAAGCACAAAATTGTGACATATAGACCTGCAGTACCACTTAACACAATACAAATACACAGGATGTCAAAATCATTCCTCACGGGCCAATTTCGCTGGCTATCATACCCAATACTTTTTAAAATGGAATTATACCTGAAGCATTTGAATGGCCCCCTATGGAAAAAAAAAGGCAGAGTGTAGCTGAAATATGCTGCCTTGTGTTTGTTGTTGTTGTTGTTGTTTTAGGGTTTTATTTATTGTACCAAAGTAATTTAAGTTTTGGTTCTTTCTTGATGAAGGCGCATATATTATATTCCACTATGAACCATTATTCTTTCAAAATCTCTCCAGATATAATACAGAATATCTCATCTCCCAGAGTTGACATGTTGACTTTGAGCTGCATTTATCTCTCCTGTAACTCGGTTTAATTTAATATGGGGTTCTATGTCTAATGTCTATCTAGAGTCCTCCAAAGATAATATTTATGGAAGTTGCTCCTTGCCTGGCTCTCCCCTGTTCCCAGGCTGTAAAGATAGGCACCATATAGGGCTCATTAACAATAATATGTTTGGCGGTTTGAAATGGATGGACAAGCCTCTTGGCTTTTTATGGCACCATGCTGATTTTAAAACAAGCCTGTTTTCCAAGAGGACAAGATACATCAAATTGATGGAAACTCTAGAGCCTTTCCTTGCTCGACTGAATCTGTTGCATGTCGACTTTCACTAGTTTGTGTTTGCAGGATATTTGCTTTTTTTAAAGAAAAAAAAAAGAATATCTCTTATGTTCATCTTGTCATCCTGACTCTCATTTGCTTTTTTTCGCTTTTGCTTTTTGTTTTGCAGCCTGTGAACTCATGAACCATGGGATCCTGGCTCTGGTCAGCTCAATCGGTTGTACATCTGCAGGATCGCTGCAGTCTCTGGCAGATGCTATGCATATTCCTCATCTCTTCATCCAGAGGTCAACAGCTGGGACTCCGAGGAGTGGCTGTGGCACTACAAGGAGTAACAGGAATGACGACTACACACTTTTTGTCCGCCCACCTGTCTACATCAAGGATGTCATCTTGAGGGTGGTCACAGAATATGCCTGGCAGAAATTTATTATTTTCTATGACAATGAATACGGTGAGTATTTACTGTCTCTGTGTCTGCATAAGGGGTAAAGTGCTGTTGTACAATGTAGATAAATGCTATTAAGTGCGATAGCATTAAACGCTTTGAATTCTTCCTCTAGATTACCTTCTTCTCTAAGCATTCAGTGACAGCATTAGCATTTCATGTAATCCTTAGGCTTTAAAAAGAAACAAAAGTAAAACAAAAAACAAAAAAACCCTCCATTGACTTTGGTGGCTTTGCTTGATAATTCCTTTGAAAAATGCTCAGCTAAATTATTATAGATTTTTTTTTTATGAGCAACACTGATATGCTCACTTGAGCCCCTTCTATTCTATGCAAGACAAAAAAACAACACGTGGAACTGACCGTAGCATATTCTTTTTTTAAAATTCGACATTAAAAGGACATTTGTGAAGTTGATAGAACTGATGCAAGATTACCTTTCACTTGCCTCGCAGCTTGCCAACTTCTATGAAATGATGCTGGATGAGGAAGAAATGGGAAAAGAGTGTGTTAGAACACTACATATCTTACGCATATGCATCTCATATAGAACTTGAAAAGCAAGAACTTAAAACAGTAATGAAAGTTGGAAGACAATTGTTGCATGACATGAATTTCAACTCCATTTTCTTGTTCTTGGTCTCCCTCACTGCTTAGGTCATTTTGATGTAAGCATTCTCATAATGTCATAGCACTATCAACATTTATATCAGATCAGTCAGAAGCTTTAACAGTGTTGCTTTTCTCATTCACTTCAGGAATGTAATTTGGGCTGCCTGATATTTATTTATTTCTTCAGCTCCTTGGTTTTATACCCTTTCTCATATTAAACATGCCTTCTAATTTGCCCCTACAACACAGAACCTGGAGGTAGAAACCTAAGAGGTCTTTATCAGCCCAACGTCAGACACTGGGTTGCACGATTGAGAATAACCTTGAATCTCAGTTTCTCTAATCTAGCGGTCCCCAACCCCCGGTCCATGGACCAGTACCAGGCTGCGGCATGCCAGGAACCGGGCCACACAAACAAGCAAAGGCCCATCCACGGGATGCAGGCAGCACACAAAACCACGCACCCTCCGGTCCATGGAAAAACCTCTCTCCACGGAACCGGTCTCTGGTGCCCAAAAGGTTGGGGACCTCTGCTCTAACCCCTACACAACACTGATATTCTACAATACACGTTTTTCATACGCACTTGGTATACTCCAAATTGTAACTGCTAGAAATGTCTAGAGTAGGAATTCTATGGGATGGAGGAGCAACTTTCTTTCTTTCTTTCTTTCTTTCTTTCTTTCTTTCTTTCTTTCTTTCTTTCTTTCTTTCTTTCTTTCTTTCTTTCTTTCTTTCTTTCTTTGTGGGTGCATACCTTCAAGTCAGCCTTGATTCCTTGTAACTGCATGAACAAGCCCATGTAATTTTTTGGCAATCTTTTTTTAGAAGTAGTTGGCCATTGCTACCCTCCTAGTGCTAATGGAGAGCATAAAATGTTGTATCCTCATACCATCTCATTGTAGAATTTCTTTTCATGTCCCTTCCAAATCTGTTATTCTGTTATTTCTGTTATTCTGTACAATAGTCCTTGACCATATCTGCTGTCTAAGGCTACTGTATTATAGCAATAATGTCAGTTGACATCAGATTATTCCCAGAAATGTTTCAAAAAGGAATCTAAGCAGAGGGCATCAAACTGATTTTTTTTTCTGAGTGTTGTATTTTTGCAGCTATTTACCTTTGAGGTAGCCAAGTCAGTTGTAAGGCTGCATGGATTCACCTCACAAGTTGAGGTGAAGGGGTGAGGGGTTTTTCTCAATGAGTTTTTTCATTGCCTCAAAGCATCAACAAGCAATACCAACAGTTTTTTCTGGCACTTAAAGCAAGCCAAACATTTTAAATGAAACTTCTGCTCAGGCACAAATCACATTCAGACTCCTTGCCAGATCTGAAAATGCCAAAGGAGGCCTCAGAAGTGAGACAGAGCAAAAGTATGTAGCCATTTCATTATTTGAGCATATGCTGGTCAAACCGTATGTGTTTCCTAACTGTTCTCTTCTTTTACTGTGACAAAGGTTTATCTAGGACTCAGGGGTAGGCAACCTTGGCTCTTTTATGACTCGTGGACTTCAACTCCCAGAATTCCTGAGCCAGCCATGCTGGCTCCGGAATTCTGGGAGTTGAAGTCCTTGAGTCATAAAAGAGCCAAGATTACCTACCCCTGATTCTAGGTAGTGAATTCATATTTTGGTCTGAATTAGTGGGAAGCCTAATTGTTGCATTACTGTTTCTGCTATGAATCCTGAGAAAGGGAACTCATCAGGCTACCTGGATGTGTTCATAGATTTCCTAACAATCTGGAAGTATGCGGTAAGATGCTGATCTATCAGTTCCATATGTTTTGCTGCTTTGACTTTTGAGTATTCAGTTAGGTGTGGTGTGTGATGTAGCAGCAGTGTAATTATTTCTGAGTTTTGATCTGAGTGTTCTGATCAAGCTAGTTTTGGCTTGATCAGTGTGAAGAGAGTTGTGATATTAAAGGATATCATGATTTCACTCTCTGTTTAATCTTTTTTCCTCATGTCATTATAATGTTGAGCTGGTGAAGTATTCACAGCCATCTATTAAATATCCAGGTTTCTTGGCCAATTTTTTGGGATAGGTTATATGTAGAAGTCTCTGGTATCATTATAATGCATCGGAAAAGGATGTCAGGTTTGTGTATTTTTGGAATCCATAGAAACATGGGACAATAGGACCGTTGCATTTGATCTTCTGTTCCTCTCGTCTTCTGATTTGCACTGAGTGTTCCTGATTTCATTGTCTGTTTTTTTTCAATAGGGTTAATATTTACTGGAATACAGTTTTCTCTGTTGAACAATTAATTTGCATTTGTAGTATATTATGCTTTGTCTATGATGACCATAGTACACCATTGTGTTCTTCAAGGCAGGCAGGACTGCCCTTCATTCAAAGATTGCCATGTAAACACAACTAACAGGGGCATAGATCTAATACATACATGGCTGTGTTCACAGCTCCAAGGAGTTTATCCACTTCCTTGTGGTTTATAGACTCAAACTCTTCCCAGATAACAATCCAGACCATGCCTCAATCACTTCAGCAGGACCTGTACCATCAAAGTCTAAGTCTGGGCAAATCCAAGCAATTTTATCATTGGATGCCTAGATTAACTCTCACTGTGGTCCTTAAGATGCTCCACGAACTCTTTCACCCCTAAGAGGGGATAGATTTCCAGAGCTGCCAACTAATATTCTGCAGACTGAAGAGTAGAACAATAATTACATTTTGCTACTCTTATTGCCACAGCATAATTCTTATTAGAGATAAACATAAGGTCTTTTTAACTAACTTATTAATAAAAATATACTTTCAAATTAGGAACATCCACCAATCAAAAATTTTACTTTGGTTCCTAATTCAGTCATTCAGAACATTACACATTTACTGTTGAGATATGATATCTTAGGTGTAAGGAGATACTGAAATGAAACAAGCCATCTTTAAGAATTTTTAGGACTCCATGCCTGCTTGGAGAATTGGGATTAGCGACACAGCCACTACTCCTTGAATATCCAATATTCAGTAAAGGCATCTACCAAGTTAATGCCAATTCTGAAATGAAGCCATTCCTAGAAAGCACTGCTGCTCTTACAAAATGCAACAAACATTTAGGAGCATTTGTTTCCAAAAACATTATAGCAGGGAGTAAAAAGAAAGCCGATGTAGAATTATTCCTTGGTAGAAATATTCTTTCCATTTTTTCCCCATCTGGCATTTCTTTTATGTGGAAGAGTTGAGAAATACATTTTGGGAATATATGATTCATTTACTGAGCTCTGGCTTGTTTAACAATGCTTATTGCATGATCAATATTGACAGAGTTTGCCCAATATGCTAAATTATACACAATTATTTTTAAAGGAGTGAAATTATACAGTATACAAAGCAAAGAGTAAGAAACCATCTTTTTACTATCTAGGAGATTCTAAGTCTGTTACCAATATTTTGGGAGGACTCAGGTTTACTTTGAAAAGTTTGAATGTAAATTATTTTAAATGCTGTCTGAGTTTTGCCTAAGTATAATTATCAACCATATTTTGAATCCTGTGCTCCATTTTCCCATATTTGTTTATTGTACTAAAATTAAGCACCATATACTTTCTCCTTATTGTTACTGTTTGAATCTGAACCTGCTTTTTCCATTAAAAAAACTATTCCTCCTGCAATTCAATTTCTGCTGCAGATTGCCTTACCAGTGACCCACTCAATTCAAGTGCATAGGAAGACATTCTGTTATGTCTTATATGTACTGCAAGTACAATTTTTCTCACATTTTTAATGTTTTAATTATTATAGTTATTCATCTATTATTCCAGAGTTATTCCTCTGTCCTGTTCTTAATTCTGAGTGGCTGAGAGGGAGAGAGAGAGAGAGAGACTTCTTTAAATCAGTATCTGTTTCTAGACACCAAATAGATATATGTATTCATGGAGATTTCTAGGCATGACACACAAGTGGTTGTTGTCGATTTCTTTCAGGTGTTTTTTTTTCCAGAATGCCAACAATGTTCCAATATAGCCTATAGTCCCTGGTATTCTTTCAACTGAATATTAAACACATGGGGCAACCAAGTTCTATTAGATACAGAACTTGTTAGTTAGTATGCAGCATTGCAGGCTAACTCTGCCCACATTATGGAGTTTGAGCTTGATGGGCTCAAGGTTGACTCAGCCTTCCATCCTTCCAAGGTTGGTAAAATGACATAAAGGACAGATCGTTGGATTGTAAACCACTCAGAAAGTGCTATAAAGGACTATGGAGCGGTATATAAGCCTAAGTGCTATTGCTATTACTATAGATGTTGCTGAGCAAGTAGGAAAGAGAGAGAAAATATAGGTATATTTGATTGAACTACTTTTTTTAATAATCTAAGGAATTATATTTGAGGTTCATTTATTATAATGTAACCCTTTTGCCCATATTATTTAATATCTCCATTTAAAAGGAAATGCATAATTTCAATAATGATTGAAATTATGCCTTCCAATATACTTGCATGCTAGAGGTAAGTAACTTTCTGAAATTTATAATGAATTTCAATACAACAAAACTGGGCTGGAATCCAGATAAATATCATGCTAATCCGAAAACCTAACATTGAACAAAGGCACTAGGCTCATTTACATATCCATTTACCAATGTCAAAGGTTTTAAGTTCAACACACTGGAATTGCATTTGACTTTTATCTTTACTATCAATGATTGCCTTTCATTAGAGGAATGATGGATCATAATTTATATTTGGAATTATGTATTTCAGCAAGGCAGAGAGTTATTTGAATTTTCTCCTCTTTGTAAAATAGCCCAAATTCTTTTTGAATGCAACTGACCCTATTCATTTGATTTATTAAACTAGTGGCGGGAGGAGATGGACAGGCCCTATTATTTCTCATTGGTAGAAGCCAGCAGTTCATTTACAATTCTCATTCCAACAAAGAAAATAGCAGCTTTTCAAAAGAAGTTATTATTTCCATATAAGTCCTAATTAGAGGGTTGAGCAGAAAATGATTTTGAGAACTCACTTCTCATCCACAGATAAGCTCGTTCATGAATTGATTACACATTTGCAATGAAACTTAAAATGTGATGGATGTGGAAAACAAAACGACATCTCATAAAACTGGAGCATCAATTTTAAATGAGAGCAAAGTACAGTGCAGCTATTTGCTGTATAGTTTGCCCAAATGTAGCTGATTTTTCTAAAACAAGTAAATGGCCTGGATGCATGGTAGAATTATACAGCATCAGAACTATGGAATGATAGAAGTGTGTTTGGTTCTCCACATAATTTCCCCACCTTACATCGCTATTCAAATGGAGTGTACTTCCTGTTTTCACAATTGAAACAGTTACCAACTAGAGCTTGTGGAGTCTTTAGTGGTCTCTGAGCTTCCTTGTTTGTTTGTCGATGTTTTGTTACCCAACTAGATAACATCTTCAGTCCTAGAAGGGAGTTGGGTTTGCTCTCGGTTTATATTAAGTAGTTGCCCTATCAATGTCGGTGGCAATGTTACTTTCTCCTTGATAATTCCTTGATTAGGCTGTTGTTTACTGCATGTTTGGTGTTAATGTTTAAACCCTGGATATCTGGGTGTTGATTGCTGGTTAGGAGTGTTCTGACCTTTTTCTTTCCTTTTAGCTTTTTAAATAGGGTTTTGCCTTTATTGTTTTTACAAATAATTCAAGGCCGCAAATATATTCATCACATCTTTCTCTTCCTATTTTCCCCACAACAGCAACCCTGTGAGGTGGATTGGGCTGAGAGAGAGTGGGCTTTGGTGGCTAAGGCGGGACTTGAACTCACAGTGTCTTGGTTTCTAGCTTGGTGCCTTAATGTCTGAGGAGATTCTCAGTCATCCAGGTCATAGCTGTCTCAAAGGTGATTTTTTTCAAAAGGCAACTGGACTGTTTTTTTTCCTTGAAGAAGAAAATGTTTCACTTTTCATTCGAGAAGCTTCATCAGTTCTGATGGTGGGGGGACAGAAGGATAGGTACTGATAGTTGAGACTGGATGGTGGAGGTAGGTTCATTACAATATGGGAAGAAGAAAAGTTTAAATGTTACTGATATCCAGAGTTCAGCAACTTTTCTGATTCCAGTTGTCTCTTGGTAATTTCACCGTCACCTGCTAAAATCTCATGAATATCTTCTGTAATCAAAATAATTGCAGAATTCTTTTGTGTTGTCTCATGAGATTTTGAAATTTTCAAAGTTCTCAGCAGGTACATGGCATCCATTAGCACCATGTTGCTAACCCAACTATTATCTTTCTAATAAGAGACAGAATGTTATACTGAATAAAATGAACCAACCCTGGAGAAAATGGGAAATGAAATGGTTATTTGCATACATGCCTAAAGAGTCATCCAGGAGCAGTTTTAATGTACCAGCAGCTTTAATGACTTGAAAACAAGTGTTACATTTTCAGCTTCCATAATCATCTTCTGAATGATTTATAGAGCCATAATCTAAATTATTATATGAAAATGGTATACAGGCCTAAGATGGGCAAAACCTCCCATAACAGCAGAAATTAGCACTGTTAAGACTTATTGACTAGAATCTGCTGGTTTTTCCCCAGGCTCCTCAAATGAATAACAGAATAACAGAGTTGGAAGGGATGTTGGAGGTCTTCTAGTCCACCCCCCTGCTCAGCCAGGACACACTATACCATTTTAGACAAATGGTTGTCCAATATCTTCTTTAAAACTTCCAGTGTTGAAGCATTCACAACTTCTGAAGGCAAGTCGTTCCACTGATTAATTGTTCTCACTGTCAGGAGATTTCTCCTTGGTTCTAGGTTGCTTTTCTCCTTGATTAGTTTCCATCCATTGCTTCTTGTTCTGCCTTCAAGTGCTTTGGAGAATAGGTTGACCCCCTATTCTTTGTGGCAGCCCTTTAGATATTAGAACACTGCTCTCATGTCACCCCTAGTTCTTCTTTTCATTAAACTAGACATACCCAATTCCTGAATCTATTCTTTCATATGTTTTAGCCTTCAGTCTCCTAATCATGTTTGTTGCTCTTCTCTGCACTCTTTCTAGAGTCTCAATCATTTTTTTAATCTCCTGGCGACCAAAACTGGATGGAGTATTCCAAAGCATTATAAAATGGCATTAACACTTCCCGTGATCTTATTTTATCTCTCTATTAATGCAGCCTAGAACTGCATTGGCTTTTTTGGCAGCTGCAGCACACTGCAGCCTCATATTTAAGTGACTGTCCATTAGGATTCCAAGATCCCTCTTGCAGTCACTATTGTTGAGCCAGGTACCATCTATTCTATACTTGTGCATTGAACTTGAACTCTAATACTGCCTGCCAGATAGGTGAAGAAAATAAGTAAAGCATGAAATCTATAAATACGTTTTCAATGGGAGAGATTACTATAAATCCTACCATTTGAAAGAAATGTGGAAAGTGTGTATGAATCGGCTGTAATATTTTCTTCCTTAAATAAGAAAGGGGAAGAGAAAGGGAATGGAGTTTTTAAAGAATACCTGTGATAGGAATTGATTTCAGAATTAAAAATCTAACAGGCTGCAAAGGAGAAAAACTAAGAATTTTGTTTGCTGATTTTCAATTTAAGATGAGGCTGAGAGATGGATCACAGGAGCTGTAGTGTCTCTTTAATATTATGCTGTGGATTATTCAGTGGATAAGTTTGTCTTTCAGATGTACTTTCCAAGAGACTGTTTGTGCTCTCTTCATGCTTGGCGAGAACTCTTGAATTCAGAGGTTTTGCCATGATTGTTAATTCTTCATGAAAAAGCCAATCGTATAAACTGCCTTAATTGTGCGATTTGTGCCATCTTAACAGCTCTTTAAAGCAACTGCTTATTTTCTTGAGATTGTGTGGAATCCTACCTTCTAACTAGGAAATCTCAGCTCTCAGTAGCTTATTAATGATGTAGCTATTTGACAAGTTACAATACTGCTAGGGCATTTGGGGTGCAACTGTCTGCAAATCCATAAATCAAATATATTTTCTTAGGATAGTGTGGCAGACAGCTCTGCAATCCAAGGAAAAGATCCAGCTGCTTTTAGGAACTGCATATGGATATTGTGTCCATACCTCTGCACATTCTGAATTGATTTAGGATCACTCTGCTGTCCTCCTGTCCTCCCCCAAACTCCAGAATGATTGCGGGCAGCTCACAATACAACAAAGAAAATAAAATGCATTACGATTGTAAAAGACAAAGCAACAAATAAAATAAGGGTACAAGATAGAACAAGATGGTGGGATAACAGAATAACAGAGTTGGAAGGAACCTTGGAGGTCTTCTAGTCCAACCCCCTGCTCAGGCAGGAAACCCTATACCATTTCAGACAAATGGCTGTCCAATCTCTTCTTAAAAACCTCCAGTGTTGAAGCATTCACAGCTTCTGGAGGCAGGTTATTCTACTGATTAATTGTTCTAACTGTCAGGAAATTCCTCCTTAGTTCAAGGTTGCTTCTCTCCCTGATTAGTTTCCATCTGTTGCTTCTTGTCCTGCCTTCAGGTGCTTTGGAGAACAGGTTGGCCCCCTCTTCTGTGTAGCAGCCCCTTAGATATTAGATATTGGGTAGCTACTTTTTGCTATCATGAATAGCTACTTTTTTGTTTATTTTTCCTTTATTAAACTAAAAAGTAGAAGAAAAATAATGAAAATACAAAAGTCTCAATTTCTGTATACTTGACATACAATAAACCATATTTATAACTGAGATGATAATTATTACGATCATCATTTATTTACTGATTTTAATTTTATTACCCCACTCAATTGTTTTGTGATGGTTTGTAAATTTAAAAATTAAAGGAAAACTGGCATGCAACTATATCATAGAAAAACGGCTCAATAAATTGTCACTAAATTGCTTGAAAATAATTTTCTTTGACGCTCTTGCAGAATGTTTAAATGTTTCCATATATTAGCATTCCATTCCGGTTAGGAAAAGATTTGTTCTCCCTTTATTCTATCACTACAAGTTTATGACAACTGTAATTTCTTTAACATTATATATTTCCTCTAAAGGAGAAGGATAATCCTTAAGATGTTCTTTCATAATTGCTTATGCACTGAGTGGCTTAGAATCACTAATTTAATTTCCCACAATGATATAAAAAAGAAACAGGCAATATGATGCACCAGTTAGAATGGCCAATGGTAAATAATTATGGAATGTATCTTCTGAATTAAAACAAAAATAGAGATTGCAGGCTTCTTAACATAATAACATGATGTGCAGTTAGATGGGCAGCATGTATATTTAATAAATGAAATAAAATATAGATTTAATAGTTAGTAATGTATTCATCATTGAGGATCCTTTAATGAGCCTCAATGATTTTTTTAACCATTTTGCTAACCAAGAGGTAAAGATAAAAGAGTGGATTTTACTCTACTAGTCATTGCTGACTATGGGGGTGTGAGGGTGCTTATCTGCATTTCCAGGCCATTGAGATGGTGCTGTCTGAAGATGTTTTGATGGTCATGTGGCCAGCATGATATCACGGGATACTGTTATCTTCCCACTGAAGCATTTGCATGCTTTTGAACTACTAGGTTGGCAGGAGCTGAGGCAAGTTATGGGAGCTCAACCCATCACATGATGCTTGGGTCTTGAACCTGGGCTGTTGACTTTCTAGCCAAAAGGTCCAGCATCTTAACCACTGAGCCACCACACTACCCAACCAAGAGAAGCAGCATATAAAAAGACTGAGTTTATGCACATGTGTCTCTTTTCAGGATAGGGTCTAAAACAGAATGGCATAGAGTGTGATGTGTTTGTGTATATATATATATGAAGTTAACTTCAATCAGAATAGAGCTGGAAGGGACCTTGGACGTCTTCTAGTCCAATCCCCTGCTCAAGCAGGAGACCTTATACCATTTCACACAGGTGTGCTGTCCTGTCTTTTCTTAAAAACCGCCAGTGATGAAGCATCTTCTGAAGGCAAGCTGTCCCACTGGTTAATTGTCCTCACTGTTGGGAAGTTCTTCCTTAATTCCAGGTTGCTTCTCTCCTTGATTTGTTTCCATCCATTGTTTCTTGTCTTGCCTTCTGGTGCTTTGGAAAATAAGTTGACCCCCTATTCTTTGTGGTGGCCCCTCAAATACTGGAATCCTGCTATCATGTCACCTCTAGTGCTTCTTTTCTCTAGACTGGACCCAATTCCTGCAACCATTCTTCATATGTTTTTGTCTCCAGGCCTTTAATCATCTTAGTTGCTTTTCTTTGCACTTTTTCCAAAGTCTCAACATTTTTTTTGTAATGTGGTGACCAACACTGGATGAAGTATTCCAGGTAATAGTTGGAAGTAGTTGGTTAGAGAAATATAAAATTGGGGGGGGGTGTTGTGTTTGTGTGGATTTGACTGGAAAGAAGCTGTTTTGGACAGCCTGAAGGGTATTCTTGCTTTGAGTAATGGGGGACATTATGTTATGTTAAGAATAATGCTGACTGCTGGGGGTTTTGCACACCATCTGTTCTGTACACAAACACAGCAGATATGTACGTTTTATCTGTTTAAATCATTTACATGTTATCTTAGAGCCAAGCCTTCCCAAGAACACTTCCATCCCAGAAATATAAAACTGCAATATTTCATAAAATACGTTTAAAAAATAATGCAATGCACTAAATAAAAACAGCAATACAGTCAAAACAGCAATGAATAAAACAGCAATAAAAAACCAGTAATAATCAAACAGTGGCAATGGCGAGAATAAACAGCAGCCTCTATCAAGTAATATCTTTAACACAGAATAACCTCCAGTCAAATTGTGGCATAAATATATTGCAAATGAATAAATGAACAGGAATTGCAAAGGGGAGGAAAATCACCATGTTTTTAGCAATAATTTTCCTTGCAGCAAGGAAACTGTTTTCACAAAATTGTCCAGGGACGTCTTTCTCACCCAACTCCCTATTGGAAAAGTTAAGTGTGAAAATAGTAAGTTTAAAAAACATGTACTACTTCAAAAATTATTGAAAGCTTTTAAAGTGATTCATAAAGACCTCAGTTGACTTGTGAAAAAAGAATCTTCCTGAAATAGAAACACACTCTGATTCTGTAAGAGTTAAAAAGCTCTGGGTTATATAAAGTTTTATGTGTCAACTGGTAGTGTGAAAACTATAAGCCTCAAAGATAAATAAACAATATAGTTAAGCACCTACATTAAGTAAACTCTCAGCAGATTTGTATAGCATACAATTTGGGGGATGACAGCTACATTATAAGAAAACTGAAGGAAATGAGAATTACCCAGGTGATAGTAAGGTGTGTTCAATGCTAGTATTATGGATAAATACAGGATCTTGGACAGCACAAAAACTTGTTTACAACCAAGTAAACCATGTGTTTTGGAATGTTTTGAATGAGTTTTCCCAGGTTTCTTACTACCTGGACTGGGTTGCCATTTATGAGATAAACTCATATTTAATTGATTTCCCTCCCAATAGAGCCATGCTGGCGCAGTGCTTAGAATGCAGTATTGCAGTATAGCAGGCTGACTCTGCTGACTGCCAGCAGTTTGATCCTGACCAACTCAAGGTTGGCTCAGCATTCCATCCTTCTGAGGTTGGTAAAATGAGGACCCAGATTGTTAGGGAAAATATGCTGACTCTATAAACTGTTTAGAGAAGCCTGTGAAGTAGTATATAAGTTTAAGTGCTATTGCTATTGCTATTGCTCCTGTCTCTTGTTCTTTATGCCTAACATTCCTTCCATTATCCTCCCTGCCTCTCCACAATCTCTGGCACAGAGATTTTATTTGTGGATGACTGAGTCTTAAAAAATTAGGAGTTCATAAAATTAACACTTATTCCTAGGAAGATAATTGGTCTATATAATCTAGTGTGCTTTAGAATCTGTCATGTTTATTGCATTTGTTTAAGGAACATGCAGAAATCAACAATACCCATCTATCTTCTAGCACTAAGAGCATCTTTTGAATGAAACCTAGGAAGCTATAGCATTAGGTGCCCCATCTATAAAGCAAAGAAAAAGGAATATTCATAGAATATTCATTGTTTCAATGAATCGATTCTATAAAAATCACTTATATATCATTTACTTCCATAGTTTACAAAAAATGAAAATGTAGATTAAAATAAACCACATCAACTAACATCAACAAAAATGACCAGGATCCATTCTGGTATCAAAAGTTAGGATGCAGTTTTAGACTTACAAAAGCTGAACAGAATATGGAGCTTAGAGGACAAATATTTTCATATCTTTGGAGATACAACCAAGAAGGCACACCTCTTCTTCACTTCATGAAAAGTGGAAAGCCCTTACAGGCTGGGCAAAATCTGAGTAAGAGGGGTAGTTCTTTCGGTATTATTTATCCAGTCTAAAATTGACATATAATTTCACTGAGGCTGACTTCAAATAACAGCTATGGAAAATTATTTCTGCATCAGAGAATTTATGTAAATCTACAGAGGAATCACTCATAACTTTATTCAGATTTTTTTTTTCTAAGCCAATTCATAATACATAAATTACAAGAAGAAAAAGGAGCAGGCCAATATATTCAGTCTTTTCATTTCAGTTTGGGTTCAAATTATTTCAGTTGTTTTTAGATTTCTTCTTTAGTTTAAGAAAAATCCAATTTTTGAGTCAAGTTGCCCAGTTACGTAAATAACATTTCTTAATCATCATAAAAATAACTTAGAAATTAGAATTAGGTTTTTATACCATCTTGGCACCTGAGATTTAATGATCTTCATTTATCATGTATAATTGAAAAGGGAATGTTATTTTCGATGTTTGAAGAAACCTGCTGGAGTGATCAGAAGAGATAAAATCAGAAATGAGATCATAAGAGAAAGAATTGGCACAGAACCAATTTTAAACTATATACAAAAACAGCAAATAAAGTGGTTTGCTCACCTGGACAGAATGTCTTGGGATTCCATACCATACAAGTCATATATGAAAAGTAGAAAAGGTCAAAGAACATGAAGCAGACCCAGAAGAAGATGGGGAAATAGCATCAAAGACAACTACAGCCGCATCAAATAACAATGGTTGAAGCCACCAGAACAGCAAGAACCAAAACTTTGTGTCTGCCTCAACACCTGAAGCGTAAAAGAGAAAGTAAAGAAAGAAGAAGGTTATTTTTTTCCCCAGTTCCCTTTTGTATTGTTTTGTGATCGTAGAAAACAAATAGTTTGCACAAACTTCTTTCCTGCCTACTTCTTTTAATATATTATTTGTACATGGACTTTTTCATAATATTTTTGCTTTACTTCCAAACAGCCCAATTCTGAAAAGAGCAGATTTTGGCATAAGTGATTTCGGATTTAGGATATACACACTTTTTATTAAACTGAAGTTGTTAAAAAAAAAAAAAAAGGAGAATAGACTGGACAGATGTTTTTCTTTTGTTTTCCTCCAGTATCTTTCACCCAGTTTATATTGGCAGAAAAAAAAATGTGTTTGAAAACTGAGAGCTGAAATAGTCTAGCTTCATAAGCTTTACTAGCATGAATAGGTTCAGGCTGTTTGATATAATGCAATAAATAAAATACTACACAAGGTTGACTGAAATCAGTTATATTCATTTTAAGCAGGATCCATGCTAATCAGGGATCAAGTTTAGTTGTGGGGCTGTCTCTCCCCTGAGGTTATCTACGTATCCTACTAGATTACATAGGGTGGTCATGCTCCAGGTCTCCTCCTATAAATATTGTCACCTGTTGGGACCTTAGAGGTTTGCATTCCTAGCTCTTTGGAATAGCCTCTCACCTGAGGTCTGAGGAAACATGAACTTTTTAACCTTCAAGAAGGCCATGAAGACCTGGCTTTTGACCTACACAGTGGGCTAGGACAGTGGTGGCGAACCTATGGCACAGGTGCCAGAGGCGGCACTCAGAGTCCTCTCTGTGGGCACGCGTGCCGTCGCCCCAGTCCTAGGCCTTCAGCTGGGTTTTATAAAACCTTTTCACTTTAGGCCTCCGCCGCCGTGTGCAAAAAAAAAAAAAAGGTTCAGTCAATTTCAACTTCTCGTGGAAAAAAAAAGATCTTGCAAAGTTGGAATTGATTGATTGAACTTTTTAGTCCCACCCTGTCTGCCGTTACCACTGCAGCCACGCCCACCCAATTGGCCACACCCAGCCAATGGGCCACACCCACCCGGCACTCGACGATGCATAAGTGGGTTTTGGGTTGCAGTTTGGGCACTCAGTCTCTAAAAGGTTCGCCATCACTGGGCTAGGATGTGGGTTTTGCTGAGATGTTGTTTGGTCTGGCACTGAGGGTAAGTTTTATTTTTTTTCCTTGTTTTTAATTGATGGTAGCGAGTCAACTAGAATCATTATATATAGGCAGCTATATATGTTGTATAAAATAAATGGGGGGGGGGAGTTATAGCTTCCTTGAGGTTTTCCCAGTGTGTCCATTATCATGTCATTATCATGACTGCTTCACTGTTTTTGTGAATACTGAGAACTTCTTTTAATCAGTCCGGCTGAGTTACATGCATAACGTAATTTAGAACGCAGGGCAATTGAATGAAAATGCATAATTGACAGAGAGCAATCCAAGAAGATCCTCTTGAGCCCTGGGATTGTGCCAATTAGGCATGCTAAAAGTTTCGTGTGAATATGGACAGCATGTTCAGCATTTTATCCCTGAGAACTGAAATTCCTTCTGAGCCGTTTAACTATGCCTGAATAGCATGCAATTCATTCTTCTGATGAAGCACCTTTGTTGCTGCAGCAATCACTGAGCAAAGAAGAATGACTGCAACAGGTTCACAAAGCACTGTTGATAAGAATTTGGACAGTGTCGTTTGTAATACGGTGGCTTTCCTGGGAACAAAGCAGCCTTTTGCATAAATCACCTGGTGATTTTTTTTAAAAAAAATGTATTTCCCTTTAACTGAATAATTTGATCCCTGCAGAAGTGGTAGGAGAAGAAAACATTTTATTTGGGATAAAATATGTTTCTTCTATAAAATTTAATGATGGTATACTTGAATTATTGCAGCCTTTGTTGGTAATGTATAGATTTTCTGTTACCTACAGTTGATTTGTTTTTGTAGTTTTCCCCCTTAAACTTAAGGGAGAAAAAGTGGGGAGATTGTAGCTTTATTTTGTTGCCCTTATTAAGACATGCCCTTTTCCACAGTTTCTCCTCTTGATTAGATTAGATTATTCATTATGAATGCCACTTAACTATTTGAGATGTGTTTGTGTTCATCTTTCTTAAGTTGCAGTGAGCACATTGTAACCTTATGGCTGATCATGGACTGTGTAAATTGTTTTTCATGACTAATGATAAATTAACTGAAGACATGACTTTTATTTTGGTTGGTTTAGAATTTAACAGCAAGAAAATAATGGATATTAAGATATATCACTATAATCAAAGCAACAATCCACTATGATATTCTCTAGAACATGCCACAGTAAATGAACTGTAATCTTGTGTAGATTGCCATCTCTCAGTCAAATTTTCAGTTGACAATATTTTAGTCTTCAAATGCATTTATTGTTTACTTTAAGATTAGCAATGGAGCAATTTCCTTCCCTCCTAGTCCAACTGGATTCGCTCAAAAATATTTTCTTTCCTGCTTCTTTTCCAAAATGAGACATATGTCAACTTCAAACCAATTTGAATTTGGAAGCTAAATTGCTATTGTTGTAGCATTTCAGTTAACCACAACTCAAAGGAGCACTTGGATTCTTTTTATACAGAAGTATTAACAGTAGACTGAAGAGGAAAGGATGATTTATTTCCTTCCTGTCCATTGCCTTTCTATAGTTGAAAGGCTGCCATATATATTGAATTGTGACATATGGGTTTTAGCAGCTTGCCATGGTTACTATTCTGCTGGCATGAGCTAGCCATTATAGTGAGTAAAAACAAAATGAAAAAGCAGATCAATTCTGGCTTTGATGAGAAGCTTTGCTGTCCCAAGGCCTGATGAGCTGACCTTGGCTGCTAGCCAGGGTTGGTATGGTGAGATGTTGAGAGAGCAATCCCATTGATCCAGCCTGGTATATAGGTGTCAGGGAGTTTTGCTGGGGGAGGCAAATATCGATCTCATGTGCTGGGACACATGATTCTGGTCCAACCTAAAAATGGAGAGAGGAAGAGATACAGAAGCATACAAGACAAAAAACTCTGTGCATTGAATATATAAAGTAACTGGATAGAAAAGCTGAAGAATGAAGTTATATGTGTGGAGCAGTTGTTGAGTCTGGTCAAGAATAGAGAAGAAAGGTTCATAGGTGGCTGACTTGGAAGAAGGGAAGGGAAGACCTAGATATATGCGACCTCCACTCTAGACTCAAGAATGGGCTGGCTGGCTGCATGCAGTGGCTTCACCCAAGACCCTAGAAGAGAAGGAGGTTTCGGGTGTTGGTGGAGAAGCTTTCACTTCTGGGGATGACTGGGCAGAAGACCCTGAGAAAGGTTCTTATCTCAACAGAGAAGCAGTAGTTCTTAGGCTGAGCAGTTCCAGGACACTACACTGAGCCACAATGAGGAGACGACAGTAAATTCCAGCCCATTTCTTTCTTTTTACTCTCTTGTCAAGGACAGAAATGGAAGAGGAAGCAAGAAAGCTAGATGAGGATAGACTCTGGGAAGAAGACTTAGGAAGAAGCTGACATTGGGTGAACACCAGGATTGTGTTGTATATTCTTATCCATAACAAGTTTTATTAGTTTTTGTTTGTTTTACAGCCAAGTGCTTATAACACATCGTGGAGATAGGGCACTCCATAGAACACAACAAAAAATACAGTCATACATATACAATTTAAACTACTACTTTAAAAGTTCCCTCTTATGGTATACAATTCGAGCATTCCTAAAATATAAATTGTTTCTCACCTCTATCTATTATTCCAATTTCAATTTATGCTTCTCAATCAAATTATATCTCTTATTCTATTTCACATACATATTATGTAAATAAACATGAATTTATATATTTTAAAACTATTGCATTAAACATAGTAATATAATAACATTATAATAATAATAATAGGACAATAATTATTTCTATCATAAACAAGTAATATAACTATTATATCTTAATATTTCTCAACTATATTCTATTTCATATATTCTATCCAATATTTTCATAGATCAGTCCACGTCCCTAAAAGATTCCTCAATTGTTTCAATTTAATCCATTTAATACCTCACTAATTACCATTCAGTTCTTATAAATAAAAATATCAATAATATTTCACCAGTCTCAATCTCAATCTAACTCCTTTAATTATAAATTTTCCAATTTTTCTTGTTGCCATTCCAAATCATAATCAAATCCATAATTTAAATCTAGTGTTGACTCATACCAAAGTAACCTTAAAGATCTCAAAAATATTAGTTCAATCCACGTCCAGAAGCCCTTTTTACCCATCAAATAAAATTTTAACTCTTATTTTTAAATCTAATTCTAGCTTTCTTTTTGTGCCAGGTAGGTTTCCACAACAGGGCCTCTAAATCCTCCCATCTTAGTAACTGGCTAAGGCCTTTTCCCACCATTGAGTCCAATCATATTCTTTTTCTCTTTTATCCAGTGTTGTCTGTACTGTCATGTTGTCAACGTTTTTTGTGCCTCGTATTTGGAAGTCCAATCCTGTTGCTTTTAAAGTTGTAAATGTTTTAGTTGAGTTCTGCCTTTGGTCATCAAAGAAATCCATCATGTAGGATGTGTCCTCTTCCTCTTCAATAAATTCAGTAGATTCAATAGATTGTAAATGTATTCCATCCATCTCATTAAGTTGTAGATCTGATTGTGTATCATAGTCAACCAAAGGTTGAGCTTCAATTTTTAATTCTGAGTCCTCCTTGAAACTAAGCGATCTAATATGTTCTTTAAATTCCAGTCTCGTTTCCAAGATTTTTTCTAATATAAGTCCATAATTAATCTGTGAGTAGGATTCCATCTTTTTTTTTTTAAAGAAATTCAGCTTAGAGAATAGATTGCAGCATTATAAAATATAAAATGCAGACAGAGATATATTTCCAAAGAAAGATAGAGAAAAAAAAAACCAAGAGTCAAGTCCAGCACAGAGATAAAAAATAGCAGTCAGTTGTTATGTTGTAATCCAGTCTGGGCATCACGCCAAAATCAGGGAGTGGGAGTTCAAATGGAGAAGGTTTCATTGTATCAGTCATAGTTTCTGGGCTTCATGCCAAGTCCCAGGATGCATTGTATCCAAAACAATCTACATAAGTCTGCCCAGAGAGCAAAAAGTTTTTTAGGCAGTACTGTTCAGGAGGGGGGGAGAAAGAAAGAACATTCCACCCCCTCCCTAAGGATTTTCACCTAAACTGAAGATAAACAAGCCAAAAGAGAAAGTCACAATAACCCGGATGCTCGAGTTCCAACTGCTTATGTAGACAAAATAAAATAGTAAAAAAAACAATAATTGTTTTTCCAAAGCCCGTTTTCCCCAGTAATCAAACGCTGCTTTCTCAAAATAGGGAAATAGTTTTTAAAGCTGTTAGCAGGGAAAAAGGTAAATTAACAAGAGGGAAGAAAAGGTCTCACCCGGATCTTCCACGGTGGTTCTTTTCGCTTAGATGTTGCTGTGACTTTCGGCTGGAGCAGCTGAGTGATCGGCCATGTTACTGGCCGATCTTTTCCCCGTCGGCCCAAAGGTGATTTTCTTGGACCGCAGAGGGAGCTGCCGCTCCCTCCGCGATCAACGAGTGCCCTCCTCTACGGTGGTCGCCCCTCCAGGGCGACTTTCGACCCTATCCAGGGTCTACCGGCGGGGGGAAACCGGACGGCCAAGAGAACAGTTCTCTGCACGTCCGCGGGCGCTGCGACCGGAACCGGAAGTCGTGTTGTATATTCTTGTTAAGAACCCTAGTGGAGCAGTTGTTAGAATGCAGTATCACAGGCTAACTCTGCCCAAGCCAAAAGATCGATCCCAATCAAGTCAAGGTTGATTCAGCCTTTCTTCCTTCTGAGGTCGGTAAAACGAGGACCCAGATTGCTGGGGGCAATATGCTGATATTGTAAACTGCCCCTAGAGAGTGCTATAAAGCACTAGGGCAGGGGTAGGCAACCTTGGCTCTTTTATGACTCGTGGACTTCAACTCCCAGGATTCCTGAGCCAGCCATGCTCAGGAAAGGGAAAGGGAGAGGTTTCCAAGCTGAGCCATGCTGGCTCAGGAATTCTGGGAGTTGAAGTCCACGAGTCATAAAAGAGCCAAGGTTGCCTACCCCTGCACTAGGGGGTCGAATATACATCTATTGCTATTGTTTGTTGTGAATACCTCTATAAATAATGCCACTGCATACTGTAAAAGGCATAAGCCTGCAGTGCTCTATTTTTCTGTTGCAATTGCTACGCTTACAAAATTATAAACCTCTAGCTCAGAAAAGAACTCCATCATTCTGTGACTTAAACATAAAGTATAAAGAAGAGAATTGACTTTTGGGGAGGTGGTTAGGGAAGCAGATTTGATGGGGACAATTCATTTGGATATTTAATAAATTAGCTAAAGTCCCAATTTCTACTTTGGTTGTTTTAGAATTTAAATTCAGTTAAAGCTTAATTTACCACACCATCTTATCTCTTATCTTTTCTATAGCTATTTCATCAGTAACTAAAAATATAAAATGATGTTCTATCCTACTAAACATGCAGTACGTGTTTTACGAGCAGGACAATGAAAATATGGTGACTGAAGGATCAAAGTTTTAGCAGTGAAGATTAGGTATCTTTCTAGATGATTTGGTTTAGGAATACAGTTACGACCACAATTGAACCCAAAATGTATGTTGCTGAGTGAAACATTTGTTAAGTGAGTTTTACCCCATCTTACGACTTTTCTTGCCACAGTTGTTAAGTGATTCATTGCATTTGTTAAGTTAGTAACACGGTTGTTAAGTGAATCTGGATTCCCCATTGACTTTGCTTGTCAGAAGGTTGTAAAAGATGATCACATGACCCCGGGGCACTGCAACCATCATAAATATGAGTCAGTTGCCAAGTGTCCGAATTTTGATCAAGTGACCATGGGGATGCTACAATGGTTGTAAGTGTGAAAAATAGTCATAAGTCACTTTTTTCAGTGCAATTGTAACTTTGAATGGTCACTAAATGAACTGTTGTAAGTCAAGGACTACCTGTACTATCATATGGCATCCCAGCATGGAAGCCTTTACACCAAAAAGTTCATGTGCACTAGATTTAGCTTGTCATCATCAGTTTCGCTGTCTTTTCTGCTCTCTCTTCTTCATATGCTGAAAGCACAGAATGTGGCTTTTAACTCTGGTGACATGCTGGCACTTAGAACAGCCAGAGCAAATCTGAAAAGTGACATAAAAGGTGCAAAGCAAGCCCATTGCCAGAAAATTCAGAACTTTTTTCAGGACCCAACAAACACCAGGCGAATGTGGCAAGGGATCCAGGCCATTACGGATTACAAGGTGGCTCCATCGAGATGCAAGGATGACACAGACTTCCTAAACAAACTGAATGCATTTTTTGGTAGATTTGAGGCATCAAATTGCACTCCTGCTAGGAAAGCTGTGCCCCATCCCGATGAGCAAGTGCCAAGCTTTGATGTCACCTCTGTCCGGAAAACACTGCAGAAGTTAACATTCGGAAAGCAGCAGGCCCAGATAACATCCCTGGACGTGTCCTCAGGGAATACGCAGAGGAGCTGGCTTGTGTTCTCACAGATATTTTCAACCTCTCATTGCAGCAGGCAGTGGTCCCATCATGTTTTAAGACGGCCATCATCTTGTCAGTGCCAAAAAAGTCCACAATTACAGGCCTCAATGATTACCATCCGGTTGCACTGACATCCACCATCATGAAATGCTTTGAGAAGGTGATAAAGGACACTATTGTATCTAGCCTCCCGCCAGCATTTGACCCACTTCAGTTTGCCTACCGACCAAATCGGTCTACGGAGGATGCTATTTCTTCCATTCTCCATCTGAGCCTGAAGCACTTAGAGGAAAGAAATATTCATGTGCGTTTGCTGTTTGTCGACTTCAGTTCGACGTTTAACACAATTGTTCCCCAGCATCTAGTAGTCGAACTGGGCCTTTTAGGCTTAAACACTCCATTGTGCAACTGGATTCTTGATTTTCTTACCAACAGGCCCCAGTATGTGCGAGTTGGAACAAATACCTCTAATACCATTTTCTTGAGCACAGGTTCTCCTCAGGGCTGCGTCTTAAGTCCGCTGCTGTTCACCCTATTGACCCATGACTGTTGTGCTAGCTTTGCCACCAACCATATTGTGAAGTTCGCAGATGATACAACAGTAGTGGGCCTTATTCAGGATGACAAGGTGGAAGCTTACCGCAAGGAGGTTGAGGGGTTGGTGAACTGGTGTAAGGAAAACAGCCTAGTTTTAAATACCGGAAAAACCAAAGAGATCATTGTTGACTTCAGAAAAGGCAGGCACAGCCACACTTCTCTGTACATTAATGATTCACCGGTGGAGATGGTTACCAGCATCAAATTCCTGGGTGTGCAGCTAACGAGTAGGCTGACTTGGTTGCTCAACAGTGAGAAACTGGTGAAGCGGGCACAGCAGCGCCTGCATTTTTTGCGCCGCATGAGAAAAGCACATCTTCCTTCCCCTGTCCTGACCACTTTCTACAGAGGGACAATCGAGAGCATCCTGTCATACAGCATCACAGTCTGGTTTGGAGGCATCACTGCTTCAGACAGGAAGACGGTGCAAAGAGTGGTGAGAATGGCCGAAAAGATCATTGGCAGTTCCCTCCCTCCCATCCAGGACATAGCACAGAAGCGTTGTTTGAGCAGGGTCCGTAAGATTATCTGGGACACTACACATCCTCTTCACGACCTGTTTTCCTTGTTACCTTCTTGGAGGAGGCTTCGTGGTATCCGTAGCAGAACATCCAGATTCAGCCATAGTTTCATTCCATAGAGCATTAACTTTGCGAACTCTCAAGCTTTCTCCTTCTGTTATATATTCAAGATGGACAGTATTTAATATTTATTTGCTACGTATATGTAGGGATGTGGGTCTATACATATGTTGTTCATAGTATGTTTAGGTGTGTGTCATGTATGTGTTTCACTTTGAGAGCGGGCAACTAAATTTCATTTTTGATGTGTGCCGTTGTGCCCACAGTATAAAAATGACAATAAAGGTTATCTTATCTTATCTTATCTTATCTTATATTTGTTATCCAGGTAGCTGCTCTGAGCTAGATACAAGATATTAGTCCAGAACCTCCTCATTTACTTCAGCGATTGATCCATTGTTTTGATAGAAACTAGTTTATTGTTAGATATAGCTTTATCCTGACCTGAGTTCAACATTGCCTAACTTCTCTTATCTGTGGGCTGTTTCCTTTAAATTATAAGGCCAGCAGAAAACAGAAATTTAAAGATGGAGATGATCAAAAGGTGATGTAGATGAATTAATATCATTTTTATCTTTTAAGTAGTGGATATGGAAGAAAGTTAATGCTATAATTCTGTTAAAAGCTGTTGGTGGCATTCTAATTCTGCAGTGTATAATTACCACTTATTTTAGTATGATTTAATAATAATACTTATAGCAATAATAATTACTACTTCTATAGTATTTTGGAATATTCTGAAGACTGTGGTACATTATTTTATTGTAATCCTTACAATAGCCATGAAAGAAGATTGTAAATATTATATATTACAAATGAGTCCTCCTAAGTACTTACTTCTCACATTAGATATGAAAATGAATTGGGGATTTCTTGGTAAATATTTTAATTTCTTATCTCTAGTACTGCACAAATTCTCCTAAACATATTTTTTCTCTCAATTATACCTACTGAACTTTGAGAAGATGAGAAAAAAACTCTTTTTATGTACGCCATATATAAAAAAAGGTATAAATTCACTCATGCGTATTCTATTTTTTTAAATAAAAAAAAACCTGAAACTTTATTTCAAACTGTACTAATTCTGCAAGTCTGCAGGAATATCCTTAGATAGCTATATATTCCAGGGTTAAAGATAAAACATATATTTTTATGATGCACTTTAAAACTGGCACATTTGTAGTCATTTAGATAATTGTGTTGCTTCTTAAATTGTCCTTGAAGTGCCAAAAAGACCTCTAACAGTGCTGATTAGACTGAATTTAATTTCCCTGATTTAGACATTAAATAGGAACTGCAATTAACCATCACCGACTATCTTTTGGAAGTATATTTTTAGAATGAGCATGTACTTTAGCAGCATTAAGGCATTATTCAGTGTTTAGTGCTACTTGAAACTTACTGAAGGATCTAGCTAAATACTGCAATTATATCCCTTGATTTATCTAGAAAAGGCCATTCTCTTTGGGCTCTGGTTCACATTCATATCTGCTGGTTGGGGAGAATTGTAAGCCACAACTTCCTAAAAGGGTTCAAATATGGGTTTTTTTTCACTTTCACTTGCCCTATTTTACAACCTTCCCTGTCACATTTGTTAAGTGCAGTTGTTAAGTTAGTTACGCGGTTGTTAAGTGAATCTGGCTTCTCCATTGACTTTGCTTGTCAGAAGGTCACAAAAGGTGATCATATGATCCCAGGACAGTGCGACTGTTATAAATATGAATCAGTTGCCAAGTGTTTGAATTTTGATCACATGACCAGGGGGATGCTGCAATGGTTGTAAGTCTGAAAAGCAGTCGTTTTTTCAGTGCCATTGTAACTTCGAACAGACACTAAACAAACTGTTGTAAGTCAAGGACTATCTGTACCAATGTCTAAAAAACATTCGCTCTACACCTCTTCATTTCACCATTTTAATCTTTTTAAAGAACTCCAGGCTGACTTAAAGCCATGACGTTAGCGTGAAGTCTTTCACATGAGCAAAGAATGAAATAACGCAGGAATAAGGTCACTTTGAATACGCAGAAAATATTTTGAATGATTTCATAACGTGGCTGCCGTGATAGGTGATAAACTACAAAGTAGTCATTAAGCAGAAAATCACAAGCTGGTGTGATTGCTGCTGATTGTGTCCTCCACTGCATCCAACGGGATGGTTTCTGGTACCCTAATGTATTTTTTTATCCTTTTCTGAGCAGGTGAGTTTCCAAAGCTACTGTACTGCAGCCACTTATCACTTTGAGGTCTTAAAAATGTCAGTGTGGCCAATGTGAGGGTTCTCAGGTATAAAAATGATGGGCTCTGCTGTTTTGCTTTGTCATACACCAGCTTCCCATTTTTAAAAATGAAAAACTAAAGAAACTCAAAGGCAATCCGTAAATGTCTCTTTTGGCAGTGACAGACTTTTTACTGTCTGTCTGTCAGTGCCAAAAGAAACATTTATGGTCCATTGTTGCTCAGGGACATTAAGTTGCCTACATATATATATGCATTTATCTACACTTCTAAATTGTTCTTCCTTTAAGAAAGTTAGTTTGGGCTGCCTAATTATCTTCAACCAAAGTTCTAGCATCCAGTTCTGACTATTTTCATTCATGAGGTCAGCCATAGAAAGCCTAAGCCAAAGTGTTCTGGACTTCCTATGAAAGCGGACATATTTAAATCAGTCCTCAGTCAAATAATTATTGCAACAGTGCTAGAAAAACAACTGTTGGGCTTTTTTTTTTTTTAACCTTTCAGTATATTTCTAGCAGCTTTAGACAAGATACTTATATCAAATATTGTCAACTCATACCTGAACAAAACTTCAGGTAGAAAGATGGAAAGGAAGAGCTGCTTTCAAAATAAGAACTAGCACGAAGGAAAGGTCAGTTGTTTGAGTGAGGTGATTTTAATTTTGTTTTGCTTTTTTTAATGATGAAACGTGGGAAATTTCAGGTAAGTAAGAGTAGAAATAGAAAACCTGAAGTATTTTTCTCCTTAGAATAGGCCTGACAGATATCACCTAGGGTGCTATCTGCATTTCAGAAAAAGCCTGAAGCACTCTAATTTTAATTTGAGATGTAATTAATCAGTTTTAGAAACTTATTTTTAGTTAGAGTGACAAAGAGAGGATTTTTTTCCCTACCCATTATCATTTGATAGCCCATCCTTCTCAGTTCATATTAATTTGTACCTAGCTTCCTTTTTTTCAGTTTTTCAAGTGCTCCTGTCATTAGATTTTGAAGGTTTATCCATGCTATTGGTCTCAAGGTGTGACTCTGCCTGGTAAAGATACTTGTTTCAAATTCACAATTCTTTTGACATATTTACTATAAGTGCCATTGCTGTTAATGTTTTCCACTTCTAAATTAAATATTTCTTCCTGAAGACAGGGGAGCTATTGTTATAATGTGATTTCTGGATTCTATCAGATGGATTCTATCAGTGGTAGACTGCCTTTTGATAACTTATTGTCCTTTTCTTGGCATGTGTTGCTTAATGAACACCACAGTCTGTCAGGATTTGGTCCCATACTATGAGCATCCAAGGAAGGCAAACCAGGGATAATTAAATTCCTTTTTAAATTGTTCTTTTCAAAATAAACTAGTGCCTAAAAATCTCCACTCACAAATTAGCCCTTTAGGACATGTCAGGAATGTAGCTAACAAACAGTTGCAATGAATATTAAGTTAATGTGACTTCAGGGGGTGGTTGCTTAACGTGAGGCACAATACCTTTCTCCAGATAAGACCAAATCAGTTTTGTCTGTGTTCTATTTGGTAATTAGCATTCTGATGAGTTTTTAATGTTCCCAGATATCCGTGGAATACAAGAGTTTTTGGACAAAGTATCTCAGCAGGGAATGGATGTAGCACTTCAGAAAGTGGAGAACAACATCAATAAAATGATCACAGGACTCTTCACCACCATGCGGATTGAAGAACTCAACCGCTATCGGGACACGCTGAGACGGGCCATTTTGGTAATGAACCCATCGACAGCCAAGTCGTTCATTGCTGAGGTGAGTGAAGGCACCAGCTGACACTTAAAATTCAGTTCCCTTTGAAACTTCTGACAAAACAAAAGTTGATTTTTGTGGCTGAAAATAAATTATTATTATTATTATTATTTGAACAATATATGTATGAGAGTATGCATGCATTAATCTGCCCAAATGTTTGAAGCTCAAAATCAACAATCAGTTGGCCAATGCTGTACAGAAATTATGGGTCTTAAAATCCTAACACATTCTAGAGAGGAACAAATATATATCATTTATTCCAAAGGTGTTTTTTCAGGAGGCAAAGCACCTTTGGGACAATCATACCTGGATGACTGAGAATCTCCATAGACATATATCATTTATTATTTATAAAATAAAAATGGTTCTTGAACTAAAACATCATGAGCATGGAATTTGAAATTTTGTCTTATTAACATTATCGTTCATTAATTATTTTCCTGTACAATTTATTCCATTGTTGTACTGTACTATTGGTTTACTTTCAGATATCAAATTATTAAAGACGCAGGTGTTCATGCCTAATTACAGTGATGCCAAAATGATGAAATATGTGCCATGACATCACAATGCAAATTCTACCTTTTCATCCTTATGTTGCAGAACTGGTATCATAACACACTTGCTTCCCTTGCCCCTTCTATGATGTGTTAATTGGAAACTACTTTTTCCATTAAAATATCCATTAATTTAATAAAAATTGAGAGAAAAAAATCACCAAACTTTTAAGTAGCAGGAAAATGTTCATAATTTGCCCATACCGACTACTAGTGGGATTTTGTCACCGACAGCTAACCACAATGACACTGGAAATAATGCTAGAACAAGGCACAAATGGCTTTTTTGAAATTCTCCCTCAAATTTGTGGGCAAAATAAAATAAAACTCAAAATGGTGGGCTCTCTAGGAGAAGAGCATTCTTCAACAATTTCCCAAAAGCATTTTTTTTTCCTTTTCTTTCTTTTCCTTTTCTATTTTCTTTCTTCACTATAGCTCCTTATTTTGTTTTCTAACATTTCTATTGCTTTTCTCTTAATTTTTTTTTTCAACTTAAATTATAATGAGAAAAATTATGGACTTTTTGCTGAAAAAAATGAACTTGTGATTTATGGATTTGATGGTTAGAAAGATTGGCTTATGGAAGAAGGAAATTATGATGTAAATTTGGAGGGAGAGGGGAAAATATAAATGCATTTATAACAACCGATGTCAAAAAGATCAGAAGCCGCTTCTTTTACAACTATTCTTTTTGTAAATTAGCTTTCTTAGTATTCCTTATTTTCTTTCAAAATATATATTGCTTTCATGTTGTTAAAAATTATTTTAATAAAAAATTATATTTAAAAAACAGCAATTACTCAAATTGCCAGCATTAGTTTCTGTAAGTAAAGGTACTCAGTAATAAAAGAAGAATTAATAGCTCCACCAGTGTATCCTGTATGAGCCCTGGTGGCGCAATGGTCAGAATGGAGTATTGCAGGCAACTCTGCCCACAATCTAGAGTTCGATCATGACCAGGCTCAAGGTTGACTCAGCCTTCCATCCTTCTGAGATCGGTAAAATGAGGACACAGATTGTAAACTGCCCAGAAAGTGCTGCAAATATATATCAAAGTGCTATTGCTATATTCAAGTCTAAGTCTAAGTGCTATTCCTATATTCTAAGTGTATTCCCATATTCAAATATCACTTTACTGCAAGATCTAATAGCAAGTGCCTAGTGCTGACAGCTGACTTCAACTAAGATGCAAGCACTGTCCCAGCTATGTTTTTATTGTTCCTGGACTTGTACCGGTCAGTTCTTAATATCTACTAATTGTGAAGCTATTGCAACACAACTATTAATGGGGTAGCAAACTATTTTGTTTAGCTTAGTAACCATCATGACTAAAGCAATCAATGATGGAGGGGAGGGGAATAGTTCTTGTACTGATCCTTGAAAGGGTGAGAGTATTCTGTTGAATATACTGATGTCTTTAAATCCATCCATTTAATATTGATACTTATAAATGCATAATCATGGATATATTCACAGGTAATCATGTTTTATTCTTTCATGGAACTACCTTGTTTAAGATGTTTAAACAATGACAGTCTATATTGTGTTTATATGAATAACATCTATTAACACTGATTCTATCAAATTACCTTTTGTCTCAGGCATTGCATATATTATAAAAGACTAAAGTAGGACATTGAAATCATATATAACCATGTTGGCCATAGCCTCTATTAACAAAACATATATTTCAAAGCTTTCTTTCTGTATTCTTTTCACCTCTTAAACTTGCAAAACTAAAATATTTATTGTTTTTCTTATTGAGCACTCAGTATTTTTATATTAAAGAATTTTAATGAGCTCCCTTTCAACCTCCAGATGTGAACAGCTATTTAATAAATAAAGTTGTAAATATTCAGTTTAATTGCACAAAAGAATCTTGCCCGATTCATTTGAAATTATGGGAGGGGGGTGCATGTATTTGTACTTATTTGAAGAACATAATGTATGTGCATACATTAAGAACAATTTAAACTGCTTTGTAGGATTACAGTATTTACATTTTCAGTTCTACTTGACATATTTCATGTAGTTAGAATAACAAATTGCCTACACAGAATATTCAACATATATAATGAAATGTAAACATCCACATTTATAACATTCCATATTTAAAACAATGAATTTGGATCACTATTATTTATTTAGATACTTCTACCATTACATAGTAAAATGTCTGCAAAGAAATATTAGAATGTCTGTATTTTTATTCCTTTCACAATTATTTTTAATTTAGCTTTTTACCCCCCAAAAAAATTCTCCTATATATGTTGCAAGTACTCTTAGATCTGTTTGCAACATCTTGATTATGCTTTTTGCAAGTGATTACCTCAAATCTATAATATCAGAATCTGTATTTCTTTCATTTCACAAAGCTGTTTGCTGTCTTTTATCTATCTATCTATCTATCTATCTATCTATCTATCTATCTATCTATCTATCTATCTATCTATCTATCTATCTATCATCTATATTATCTATCTGTCTGTCTGTCTGTCTGTCTGTCTGTCTATCTATCTATCTATCATAAAATAATTTTATGTTTAAAATACCATGTTCTATGTTTTGATTCAGTTTTGATCTTTCTTAGTAGAATGGAATGTACTTTCTAAAAATTTACAGGGACATTGTTGTGTGTTTAGATCTTGGTAGCTGTTTTTTATCAGGTGATTCATGAGATTGATTCTTAACCATTTCAGGAGCTACCTTTCATGATATAAAAGATTGGAATACACCCGTCTATGTTCAGAGACCATTTGTAGCTGTTCCCCTAATAATTGATCTGTAGTCAAATCCACCCACCCTTTCAATAGCTAAATCAGATGCATTGGCATGGTAGGGGGAGGCAAATGGCAAAAAACAGTGTTGTACTGTTATGTCACAAGTTGCATATAAGCATTCCACCCCTTACCACCACCACCCCCATAACATTATACCAAAAGGACATGATCATTCCAGTGTATTTCTGAATTCACTAGTATATAGTTCTGTAAGACTCAAGTGCTGATCTTTCCTATCAACATCTTGATGAGAGATAAGATGAACTATTAAAGTTTCATCTTTCCAGTCCTTGAGAACCAGTAGAGTAACTCATTCAAATTATCTCCAGCTGAGTTAATATCATAATAGAGATTAGCAATGTTATTTTTAAATTTCTGCAATATTACAGATTAAGCATAGAGAAAAATTAGAATAAATCAGAGCATCCAATGAGTTTATTACAGCCTTAATTATCTATCTTAATTATCTACCAGACCTAACAGTGAGAGAGTTGAGATGCCAATGTAGACTTAGCTTTACATGTGTTGGGCCCAGTTATGTGCTGGGAGAAAAGTATTTTCGAAAAAGTATTTTTGCATTTCTTTCCAAAGTTTGGTGCTGAAACAATACTGCTTTTTGTTCATTTGCTTGCTTGCTTGCGCTGAAATCTATTGCAACAATTCAGATCAGCAAACTGATTTTGCAATTCAGTTTGAAGGAAGGGATTTGATCAAATTCCCTTTAAATCAAAACTTCATTCAGTCCTATGATATTGCTGTTCTATTGAGAGCACTTCTACAGCCTGCCAGCTTTGGTAATATTGTAATACATATCTACCAGAGAATGTCTTATTGAATTCAAGGTCAAAAGTTCAGGTTTCTGCATTTTAAAAAGGAAGCTAGGAGCAAAGAGCAGGGCTTAGTTACTCTCAATTATTTTGGATGCAGGTGTTGTATTCTAACTATATTAAATAGTCTTTTTAAATCTGAAATAATTTCCATTGTTTACAATAATAAAGATTAATTGGAATATGCTAGACTAGTGAGAGAGAAAAACAAAAGTACATTATTATACCGGTATATTTCTGTGTACCTGACTAGCCACCTTCTGTAGATTTGCAATTGAATTCCTATAGTGTTCATTTGAGTTGCAGGTTTTTTTATCAAGAAAATTGATAATCTTCCCTAAATTAGTGGACAGTAGCTTTAAATTCCCTGAGTTAGTAGACAGTAGATTTAAATTAGATATTGTCTTTTCAAATCCGTTGCTTTAATTACTCGTTACATCACTTGTTTTGTTCCCTGGGGAAACACTAAGTTATTTTATTAATAGCATTTAAAGTCTTTATTTGTCCATTCAGGTAAATCAGCCATCAATCAACACATAGAAATAAACAATGTTTACATACAATTCAAAGAGATAACAGAAAGCTAAGAAGGAAACAACAACAACCAAAAAAAAAACAGACCAGAACAAAAAAAAATTGTTGATCCCCTGGAAACTGTGCAGAGAAGAGGAACAACAATAAAAGGTCTGAGGGCTAAATCATACAATGAACAGTTGAGGTGCTAGGTATGTCTAGCCTACTGAAGAGAAGGATGGGGGGGCAATTTAGCTGTCTTCCTGTATTTGAGAAGCTGTCACAAAGACAAGGGGATTGAGTTATTCACTAGGGTGCCAGAGGGCAGGACAAGAAGTAATGGGTGGAACCCAACCTTGAAGTAAGGAGAAATTTTCTGATGGTGAGAACAATTAATCAATGGAATAGCTTGCCTCCTGGGGTTGTAGGTGCTCCATCACTGGAGGTTTTCAAGAATAAATGGGACAATCATATTACTAGGATGGTATAACGCTCTTCCTTAAGGAGGGAGTTAGAATAGAAGACCTCCAAGATCCCTTTCAGCCCTGTGATTCTACGGTTTTATATCAGCAGCCAACACCCAGGTAAACAGTGATTAACACAAGACAAACAGGCAGAAAACAACACCCTAATCAAGGAACTAATAAGGAGAAAACCACATCCCCACCAACACTAGCAGGACAAGCTACTGTATATACACAGGGAGGAAACCCCACACTCATTAGCACTGAGGATGTTACTGAGTTGGATAATAAAATGTCTACAAGCATACAATCAAACTGAGAAAACACCAAAAATTCCATTTTATTTGTTGTTTGCTAAAATGTCTATTGTTAGATACACATTAAGGGACATTAAGTGCAGGCAATATGCCCTTTGATACATTAACTATTTAAATAATGCAACAATCTCCACATTTTTCAGTCAATGAAAAGAATTTGCAGTACTTATTATATTCTTCCATTGAAAGTTCTTAAAGCTGGCATTTCAAAAAAAACTATTGACATTTTTTTTCTGTTCAAAATCTTATGTACTCATCGATTTACATTCCAATCTCTTTTCTTTTACTTTTTTGGTCCTCTGTAATATGGGCAAAAATGTAATATAATATACCTGCTGAAATCTTTTTTTTCTGCCCACTAGAAGCTGCACAGGGTTTATCACAGTTAAGACAGTTGTTGAAGTTGTACTGATTTGTCACTGTCATGAGCCAGTCGGGTAGAAAAAGGTCGAATTTCCAAGTGTGATATGTTGAAAACTTCACACAGACTAACCTCTGGGTAGTACATGTAGTCCTGACTTACAATAGTTCATTTAGTAAGCATTCAACAGCACTGAAAAAAAGTGGCATGACCTTTTTTCACATGAGCATCCCCATGATTACAGTAGTGGCCAAAATTGTGGAAACCTTTTGGGAAAAGTATACAGTAGAAATGCCACCTTTGGTTAAGTTTCCACCAATTTTTCTTCTAATTTCTTTATAACTGTAGCCTTGTTCACTTAATAATACTATTTTACATCGCTTTCTGGGCAACCAGTCAACTCTTTGCACCATTACTTTAATTTTAATATGTTTTACAAGCTCACTAAATGAAAGAACACAAAAAAACCCAACCAACTTGATAGCGATCACATAACACACTGACAAATGTCCTCCTCTCAGCTTCAATACATGACATCAATAACTGAATCCTACTGTGACCTGATTGGCTCATTGCCAAAACAAGATGACACCTGCTTGGCTCTCTAAACACTCATGCTCATTGGCTACAATCAGATGAAGGAAAGCTGCCAGGGGCTGCCACAAAGAAGAGGGAGTCAAGCTATTCTCCAAAGCGCCTGAAGGCAGGACAAGAAGCAACAGATGGAAACTAATCAAGGAGAGAAGCAACCTAGAACTAAGGAGAAACTACCTGACAGTTAGAACAATTAACCAATGGAACAACCTGCCTCCAGAAGCGGTGAATTCTCCAACACTGGAAGTTTTTAAGAAGAGACTGGACAGCCATTTGTCCAAAATGGTGTAGGGTTTCCTGCTTGAGCAGGAGGTTGGGCTCGATGACCTCCAAGGTCCCTTCCAACTTTATTATTATTATTTCCAGCTACCTGATATCAACCTAAGCAAGTTGTGCTTCCTTTTTCTGGTTATTTGGCTATACCTTTTCATAGAATACAGTACAGATAATTGAACAAACTTTGTTGCATTACATTCTTGATTAAATTATCTTTCCATTGATATATAATTTTATGGTACTACTCCCCCCCAAAAAAAGTGGTGTTATTAGCCATCAAACCTCAAAAATACACTTTCCCCAAAAGATTTCCACAATTTTGGCCACTACTGTATGTGATCAAAATTCAGACACTTGGCAACCGACTCGTATTTATGACGGTTGCAGTGTCCCGGGATCATGTGATCATTTTTACAACTTTCCATCAAGCGAAATCATTCGGGAAGCCAGATTCACTTAACAACTGCATCACTAACTTAACAACTGCAGTGATTCACTTAACAAATGTGGCAAGAAAGGTCATAAAATATGGCAAAATTCACTTAACAACCATCTTGCTTAGCAACAGAGTCAATTGTGGTTGTAGGTCAAGGATTACTTATATCAGAAATTAGTGTCGATTCATTGCACTTCAGATCTGAAGACAAACTCCATAAAGCAAACTTTTCCCAGGATCGAGCAACCCCATTTTGTTTAAAGTTTTGTAGACAAGTATTGCAGTTAATTTCTATGTACTCCAAATGTCTGTACTTTTATATCCATTCCCCTTCTTATTTAATTGCCTTGAGGTCCCCAGAATGATATTTTGTTTAACTTATAGCTATGAACAATTTGCATAAACTAAAATGTAACTCGATTACTTGAATATTCCAAGAATGCACTCTACAAGGACACCCATGTCAAAATGAAACCAAGCATGAAAAATTTCCTGAGAAATCTAACACAGAAATCCAACAGTAATAGTCTCTTCTCAACATCTTGGCAAAATCCTCGCAAAAATTCTGAGGTGCAGTTCAAAAATAATTGGGGCTTTACTTGTTGACTTTGCTTGTCACAAAAGGTGATCACTTGACCCTGAGTTGCAGCAACCATCATAAATATGAGCCGGTTGCCTAGTATCCAAATTTTGATCATAGCAATAGCATTTAGACTTATATAGCGCTTCATGGTGCTTTACAGCCCTCTCTAAGCAGTTTACAGAGTCAGCCTATTGCCCACCCAACAATCTGGGTCCTCATTTTACCGACCTCGGAGGATGGAAGGCTGAGTCAACCTTGAGCAGTGAGTTAGCCTGCAAATACTGCATTCTAACCACTGTGCCACCACCACGGCTCTTATGACCATGGGGATGCTGCAATGGTCATAAGTGTGAAAAACGGTCATGTCATTTTTTGAGTACTTCAAACAGTCACTAAATGAATGGTTGTAAGTCAAGAACTATTTGTAAAATGAGGGTAATTAAAATAAAGGGGGAAAGATATCTAAACTTTCTTTGGAAAAAGATTTCCTACTTTATTCTTAAAACACTCAACCCCTTTTGTTCTTCTTTTGAGGGCAGGGTTGAGTGACCATAATAAACATATCCAGGAATTCTCGGAGATATGTCATGAAAATGGCTGAATTAAAGTAGAGGTATATCAAGACTTGAGCATGCAAAAGCTTTTTCCCACGGTTGTTCCCCTGCAATTGGAAATTCAGAGGCTCACTGCCTCTAATCCTGGTAGTGGTGCATAACGCTCATGTCTAATAGCCACAGATAGCTTTCTCACCTATCAAAGTAAGTAATCCCTTATTATTAAATTACCTAAGTAAGTAACCTTCGCCACCTTTGATGATAGCATATCCCTCAGTTTAAATACATGCTGTGTGAAGAAAGGATATTAAATATAGACAGTAAGAAGTCTATCGTTTGGTTTCATTGGATGACTCCTGATTCAATATTAGGAGAAAGAAATAAACTTCTTACACTTTGTTTCTGCGCACTATGCATCGTTTTAGTCATGTTATATTCATTCATTTTAGTGCTCCACACACTTGTTTTTGCAACAGCTCTTCTTTTTTTGGCTCTTTTAATCTATGCAACTTAATTTCATCTTCTACTTGTAGTCTCCAAATAACAATAGAAGAAGAAGAAAAAACCTATAGTGTTTAGTTATATAGTTAGGACGAACTGTCAGAAATTAAACTAGCAATTCTATACATCAGGATTCCAGAGCCCCACCCCAATCTATTTTGCCTCAATGTTGACCAGAAGGAGAGGAGAAAGGCATAAGAAGAACCCCTGGGGTGTAAACCCAATTATCCATTGCAACTGCTGGTCACACCTGAAAAGCATGAACAGAAGTATTGTAAACCTATCCGGCTTGTTTCTGCTATTTCCAACAGAGGAACAAATTCTTACTGATGAAGCATATCAAGAACTGCTGAAAGAGCCAATTCTCAGCATGACCACTTTGAATTTTTCCATTTCAAGGTAGAGAAAATTGGTCCAAAAGTAATTACATTCTTCCAATGGCCTTGGTCAAAAGGCAGAGCAACAGAGAACTGAATAATAATCCAAGGCATCTTTCAGTTTTCTGAATGATTTCAATACTCTGCTATTCTCTCTACACATACACCTATAGTAGGGCTGTTTATGATATGCATGAAAACTTACTTCAGACAAACTATAAGCACAGCAGCTTCCTGCATCTTTTTAAAGCGCTCCTTCCCCCCCCCCCCAACTTACATTAAAATTGAAAAAAGTGTGGCTACTTTATAGGGTCAGTTACTTAATTTTATTATTAACAAATTAATCATAATTGGACCATAGAAGGCTGAAAAAAAGATGAGCCATTTTAATAAATAGTAGGGTGGAACAAATTCCAAACCAATCCTTTCTAAGCATTTTCCAAGCATATGCAGTCCTGCTTTTCTAGTTCTTTAGTAGATTCAGCATAGATACTGTATATGCATATTATGATACAATTCATGGTTTAAGAAAAGATCCTCTTTAACATGAATTTTATATCTGTGCAGATTAATTTATTAAAGATTTCAGATGCGTTCTTGAGTGAACATACATGGAAGTGGCATGAAATGGTAGCAGAAAGTTATCTTCTCTCTGGTAAATTGCTTAGCTGCATATGGAAATCCCGTTGCCAAGCTCCTAAAACAAAGAAGTGAATGATTAGAGTTTCGAAATATGTACATAATATCCACTAATAGCTGAAGAACAGTATTAGCTTACAAACACTGCAGAAACATATGTAATTTTTTTAATAAAACATACATTTGTAAGCCAGTTATAAAAGTGCATCTGTGGTTAATAAAGGAAGTGATAAATAGATCCTTGATACCACAATATACAATTGCAAGTCTTGACTTGGAAAAAAGATCACAAATGCAGTTGTATCTGAAAATGAATGGAAGCCAAAACTCTTATCTCTTCCAATTGTTATCTTGTCCTTTGTTTAAATCTTCTATTTTTCTTACCATTAAGAAAAAATGCTTAAATTTCCCCCAAAATATTATGTTAAACAATTCAAAATGAAGCACATGTTATGCATACTTTTATGATGGTCACCTCCCTGTAAGTGTTCAATATAACACTTTCTGTTCCATCTCTTCTGCTAAGGTGAGATTTCTTATTTTTGGGTAAGGCTGATATCATACCTTTTTAAGAGCCAAAATGATTTACAACTAAAAAAAATACTGCCCTTTCTCATTTGACCACAAGTTATCTTCTCCCCACCATAGCTTTCAATGACAAATTTATGAATTTGAAAGCACCCACTTTTTGTTATGTAATGAAAAGATGTAATGAAAAGAAGATTTTATCCATATATATCTCAATAGAAAATAGAATGAGGAGAGAATGTACGAAACATCATACATTGTATGAATGTATGAAACATCAGTTTAATATTGTAACATTAAACATTTTGGCTCCACATTTAAATGCCAGGATAGAATTCCATTTCCATCAGTTATAAAAGCCGTGTGCTTATTTTATTCTTGGATTTGCCTTGCATATAATTTTTTTTAAAAAAATAAGCATAGTGCTTCCCAGAATGAATGTAACTTATTAAGACAGAATGTAATTTCGAACTTGGGATTCATCAGATGTTTAACTATTTTTTAAGGCTGGCAGGGATTTCTAGGAACTGAACTTCAGAATACCAGGAAATAACCTGATTGGGGAAGACAATCAGACTGGAAATGAATGATGGTTTATCTGTTTTAGTAGGTGCAAGAGTTCAAAACAAACCAGGAAAAAATATGCCATATATCCAAGCTAAAAAGCTAACTAAATTTGTCTAGTGTCTTTGGAATAAAGGAAAATAAAAAAGGAATATGAGAGCACAAATTTGAGCTCCTGAGTTTTCCCATAGGATGTTTAATAATTTAACAGTGTTTGTTGCTTCTGTTGTTATATTTCAAGTACTAGCCCACTTGTCAGGCAGTACGAGACCCCTGAGGTAGTTTACAAGCTGTATTTATTGATCTTATGTTGTCAGCTTGTCTAATAATGATTTTTTTTTTGTTCCATACAATTGTTATGGTATTGTACAGAGGTATCTAGAAAATACTTACAGTATGAAATTAAAAAAATACTGTGTGTAATATTGTCTAATGCATATTTACTCATAAGTAACCACATTGTTTAATTATCACTCTGGTTAATTCTCCTGATTTGGGGCAAATTTTCCAGGCCAATATTGACATTCCAAATATTGAACTCTGTTCAATCATGTCTTTTACCTTAACTGCTTTTCTCTATGTTTGGTGACAATGGAAGATATGGAATTGAAGTATGTCCTTCAATTAAGATGAAAGCAAAAGCATGGAAACATACCTTTTCCTTTTGTTTTGATCATGTCACCTCCACAAGTCAAAGATCTTTTCCAGAGTCTTTCCAGCTAAACACACAACTCCAGAAAAGGTACATCTTCTTTAAGATGCTGCTAATAGGTAGCAGAACTACCATGCCACACCTGTATATTGCACACCTTGATTAGCACATAATAACTCACCAGTTGGGGTTTTCCTCATCACAGATTTCATGACAGTTCATGGTTTGCATCAAGATTAGATTTTTAATATGCATTCATCTTTTCTTACTAAGAGAATTTTATCAGCATTCCAGACAAATGATGGGTTTTATTTGTAACCCTTAAGATTCCCCTACAAACGCACCAATTTTATTACTTTCCACAGAACAAATCTATTTAAGTTGGAAATGCAGAATAATTGCACAATATGTTTAGATTAGTGGTGTTGCTTGAAAGTATGGGCTTTTCCTGATATAGCCCTTCCATCCATAGAAAGCAGAAATAAGATGTGATATGCAGTTACTCTTTGCAGTCTGGACATATCTACACTGCAAGTTAACTTAAAGTAATGAGAAATATAATTTGGTGACGACTGAACATTCTCTAACAGAAGCCAATATTTGAACATTTTCTGTTCAAAATCTTTTGCCCTCTTCTTTTTCACTTCTCGTTTGTAAGTGGATTTTTTTTAGTATCATATTGTGTTTTGGGGTAACCTGATAACATGTTTTGACCATTCTTTTTCAGTTTTCTCCATCTAGAAATTTGTAGCCAAGTGAATTTTGTCAGTTGGCCTTTGCTTCCTGATTCGCTGCAAGAACTAGTTCCCTAAGGATCAATTTTATTTGATACACAAAACATTTGCCTTGTCAAATCAGCTACAGTTAATCAACGGTAAGAACAGATAGATCAGCATATTTCCAGTTTGTGTTTATCATACTCAGTTTGAAGTAACTAATGCCACACTTTAGACACACACACACACACACACAAAGAAGATGTCCTAACCACAAGTAATATTTTCAGATATCATTAGGGACCATGCAACACATAGCTTTACTATTGTATATGTTTGAAGTTGTCCTGAAAGCTTCCTCCCTCTCCTTGTAGGAGAGTTGTATTACAAAACCGGTGTTGATGATATTTCCTTCTCATTCCTAACCCTTCTAGAATGGCTTCCTTTGATGGGAACAAGCTGTTCACAAAGTAAAAGATTGTGAAAGAAGGAAAGAAAGAAGCTTAAAATTAATCTAAATCAATCCTAAAGCTTTTGAAAAACATAAACCATGCCCTATAGTTTAAGCCTTGAAAATTATAAAATGGGTAAATTGGATTTTTATGGAAATTTCAGAGAAGGATTATATTCCCTAGCAACAATATAATATCTGAATCATAGTAGAATCCACAGGAGATTTGCTGACTTTAAAAATTCAACACCTTTTGGTACCTTTCAGCAAAAACTAATTTACTTTTTTAATCTGTGTAGCATAAATAACAATATTATAGCTTACCCTCCATTGATTGGCAGCACCTTACACTGGCAAAGATGAAGTAACTAGAGAAGCATGACAAACTATTGTGCTACAGGATCTTCTAAGAAAGTTCCAATATTATGGAAACTCTGAAGTTAAAGAAATACATGCTTTCAGAGAATACAGGAAAAAATGATGAAGAAAAACATCTTGATATAAAAGGTATATAAGCCAAACTACAGAACAGGTAACTGCTGCAGAATGTTACATAAACTATATATGGTGGAATAGCAGAAGTCTTATAGGAGCAACAGAAACTCCAGTAGTTTGTTTATCCTCATTGGTCTTCCAAGATGTTTCTAGAAAACAAGAACTGGGTGGTAAGCTTTTCAAAGTAAAAAAATAGAAAGGAAGAATAATTCAATGATGTTACATTAAAAAAAGCTTCAGGAAGAAACAACCGAAGAGTAATTCTATTCAACAACAGTACGAGATACTGGTAGGATTCAGACATTGTGCTACACCATGAAGTAAGTGCTTGATTTTGATTTACCATATTATGTGAATTCCAGTCATTGTGGTTTGCAATTCATAATTCATGGCTTAACACAATGTGTAAACTCAGCCATGCTAGTGTATTTATCAGACCATGATTACAGAAAGCATGGCTTCATATAATATAGGCACCAGCAAACAAGAGTTAAACAGAGGAGAATATAACTGAGAAAAAAATGGAATGGGAGCACCTTATATGTTGTCTTGTGGACTTTGCAATAAGGCTATAATATAACTCAAATAAATAAATGATAGAGAAGCCAAAAACATACCTATTTTCCAGAGCACCAGAAGGCAAGACAAGAAACAATGGATGGAAACTAATCAATGAGAAAAGCAACCTAGAACTAAGGACAAATTTTCTTACAGTGAGAACAATTAATCAGTGGAACGGCTTGTCTTTAGAAGTTGTGAGTGCTCCATCACTGGAGGCTTTTAAGAAGAGACTAGACAGCCACTTCTCTGGAATGGTTAGGGTTAGGGTTAGGGTCTCCTGCTTGAGCAGGGCATTGGACTAGAAGACCTCTAAGGTCCCTTCCAACTTTGTTATTTATTCTGTTAACATGATTGTAGTTCTCAAAAGAAAGTAAACACTTCTTTAAAAACTATCATTGTAGAAATATTCATTTTATAGACAAATTGCAAATCAAGTCAAAGACAAAGTGAAAGGAATTAAAGTGTTGAAGACCCTGTGAAAGACAGATATCAGGAGCTATCAGGAGGGCAAGGATGCCAGTTTATTTAATTTTTTTTTAAAATAGGAAATGTTATTCCCCTCTGTCCCATTTGAATTTCTGATCAGTTCAGATCTATCACTACTTCATTTATTACTATCACTACTACTTTAATTAAAGTTCCTAGAAACAGCCACCACTCTGAAAGGAAATTTTTGCCGTCTTATAATTAATCAGTCATTTAGAAGAAAGAGAACTGTTATCTGAAAAGATTTTTTTTTTTCTGAAAGGCTATCTTCGTTTTCTTAGAAGCTTACAGGCCTCAAAACTTACATACATCATAAGCACCATTGATAATCTTTAGCAGCTTTTAGTTCTTTAAACTCCTAGTCTGATTCAAAGAATAAGCTCTCAAGAGCTTTTTCATACTTTGGAAGCATTATTGTTCTTACTTTTTAAAGGGGGGCAACAGCAAGACTTTTTTGTTTCTTTCTGTTAGTAAATGCCTCTTGAATGAATGAAATTTAGAAAAATGGAGTCATGGGAGTTCTTTGGTTGTAGCTTGTTATTGCAACTTTTTTTGCAAAAAGACAAAACAAAACAAAACTTTCATCTACCAATAAAAATAGTTAATAGTTGCAAATGGATTTGTGCTGTGAACATTGGCAGTTGTAGCATGAAAGGAATGCTGAGAGGCTTAGCACTCTTTCAATCCAACTTCAGAACAGATAATACATTGCAGTAAGACATGAGGCCTCCAGCTAAAGGGTTTAGTGAGGTTTTGTTTTGTTTTGTTTTCAGCAAAATGTCACTTCTTTCTTGCTGTTCATATACAATATAGTCTTCTTGTATTTCCTTGCAGTCCCTAAAAATTGCTGAAATTAAATTAGTAAAAAAGCATGGAGAATCTCCAATGCGTAGGCTAACCAATGCATTTGAATCTGGCCTATTTACAGTAGCTCTGCAAAGAAATCATTTTTTTTCATGAAGTGCCTCTGCTCCATTTACAGGGAAATTTCAACCCAGTGAGGTGGCGCAGTGGTTAGAATGCAGTACTGCAGGCTAACTCACTTCTTACTGTCAGGAGTTCGATCCTGACTAGCTCAAGGTTAACTCTGCCTTCCATCCTTCCGAAGGTGATAAAAGGAGCTATGGGTCTCATGTGGCAGTCTGATTCCCCAATGCTCTATTCAACCTTCATCTTTTCTTTTTATACCAAGAAGTTCCAAAAGAAACCAGTTTGTCCATTCCAGACATCTTGAAAGAACAATATCAGGTCATAAGAATGGGGCCATGCAGTTCTACAGATGAATGTGTGAATATGTAGCAATGTATGCTAACTGTAAATTCAGTGCTCTTATTTGAAACTGAGACCCCATTCGGTTCTGAGTGAAATCCTGAAGAGCTTCAATGAAGAAAAAAAATCCCTACACTTAGTCTATATAAAGTCTATATAAAACTATATGAGTTTTAGATAATTATTGTTGTTGTTGTTTATCGCACAGTCAGCCAGATGTTCAGACTGGGTTGTCATTTTTGTATACCTATCAAGTCTTTTCCAAGGACCTGGGATAGGCATATCTGGCTGTTTGATGGTGTTACAGATAAGATAAGATAAGATAACCTTTATTGTCATTTTTATATTGTGGGCACAATGGCACACATCAAAAATGAAATTTAGTTGCCCGCTCTCAAAGTGAAACACATACATGACACACACCTAAACATACTATGTACAACATATATATAGACCCACATCCCTACATATACATAGCAAATAAATATTAAATACTGTCCATCTTGAATATATAACGGAAGGAGGAAGCTTGAGAGTTCGCAAGGTTAATGCTCTATGGAATGAAACTATGGCTGAATCTGGATGTTCTGCTACGGATACCACGAAGCCTCCTCCCAGAAGGTAACAAGGAAAACAGGTCATGAAGAGGATGTGTATGTCCCAGATAATCTTACGGACCCTGCTCAAGCAACGCTTCTGTGCTATGTCCTGGATGGGAGGAGGGAACTGCCAATGATCTTTTCGGCCATCCTCACCACTCTCTGCACCGCCTTCCTGTCTGAAGCAGTGATGCCTCCAAACCAGACTGTGATGCTGTATGACAGGATGCTCTCGATTGTCCCCCTGTAGAAAGTGGTCAGGACAGGGGAAGGAAGATGTGCTTTTCTCATGCGGCGCAGAAAATGCAGGCGCTGCTGTGCCCGCTTCACCAGTTTCTCACTGTTGAGCGACCAAGTCAGCCTACCCGTTAGCTGCACACCCAGGAATTT